>JAAXLI020001215.1:504808-573994 GCA_014621495.2 Entosphenus tridentatus | reverse complement strand
GCAGTGTTGAGTCTATGGTGCAGTGTTGAGTCTATGGTGCAGTGTTGCGTCTATGGTGCAGTGTTGAGTCTATGGTGCAGTGCTGAGTCTATGGTGCAGTGCTGAGTCTATGGTGCAGTGCTGAGTCTATGGTGCAGTGCTGAGTCTATAGTTGCAGTGCTCATTGTTTTGTGCCGTGCTCATTCTATGGTGCAGTGTTGAGTCAATGGTGCAGTGTTGACTCTATGGTGCAATGTTGATTCTATGGTGCAGTGATAAGTCTATGTTACAGTGCTGGGTCTATTGTAAAGTGTTGAGTCTATGGTGCAGTGTTGATTCAATGGGGCAGTGTTGAGTCTATGGGGCAGTAATGATTCTATGGTACAGTGCTGAGTCTATAGTTGCAGTGCTCATTCGTTCATGCCGTGCTCATTCTATGGTGCAGTGCTGAGTCTATGGTGCAGTTTTGAGTCTATGGGGTAGTGTTGAGTCTATGATGTAATGTTGAGTCTATGGTACAGTGCTGAGTCTATAGTTGCGGTGCTCATTCTTTTATGCCGTGCTCATTCTATGGTCAGTGTTGAGTCAATGGTGCAGTGCTGAGTCTATGGACAGTGTTAAGTCTATGGTACAGTGTTGAGTCTATTGTGCAGTGTTGAGTCTATGGTGCAGTGTTGAGTCTATTGTGCAGTGTTGAAGTATATGGTGCAGTGTTGAGTCAATGGTGCAGTGTTGAATTCTATGATGTAATGTTGAGTCTATGGTGCAGTGCTGCTCGTTTACAGGGGAAGTTGATTTCTAGTGGATCGGTGCATGGAGGGAGAAGGACCGAAATGTCATTAACTTTTCTTCTTGCATTTTTCACTTTGAGAATTTCACTTGAAAAGTGAAATTTATTTTGTTATCATACGAAGAACAACATTTCATTGTAATAAAGTGTGCTATAAGAATGGCAGGAGGTGGGGGGGGTAGGACATGGGGCTGGTTTCTACATCCTGGAGGTCGCGTGGAGACGACAAAACGACGTGTGGACGGATCAGAGAAGCGTCTATCTGACTGTGCCCAAACAACTCCCTGGAACGCACAAACTCCAGAGCCGCTCCTCACTCGCTCACTCAGCCCCCACCGCTTTGCACTACGAGTTGTCTGTTCATTCAAGTTAAAGGGTGGGACTAAACTAAAAACAAAGCAACAATTTTATTTCATTTTACCAGGTGTAAGACCCCACGAAATTGCTACTAGAGGAGACCCATAGAGAACCATAGAGACCCATAGAGACCCGTTT
Organism: Entosphenus tridentatus; assembly: GCA_014621495.2. Lineage (NCBI taxonomy): Eukaryota > Metazoa > Chordata > Hyperoartia > Petromyzontiformes > Petromyzontidae > Entosphenus > Entosphenus tridentatus. Next base: position 572,730 of record JAAXLI020001215.1, on the reverse strand, counting down.
AGACCCATTGATGAGACCCATAGAGACCCATAGTTATACAGAAGCATAGAGGAGACCAATAATCATATGGAAACATAGAGGAGACCCATACTTTCATTGAACCATAGAAGAGACCCACAGCGACTCATACACATCGATCCATAGAGGAGACCCATAGAGACCCAAAATTATACAGAACCATAGATGATACCACCTTTGCACTACGAGTCGCTTGTTAAGTCAAGTTATAGGGTGGGTCTAAACTAAAAACGAAACAACTATAATCTTGATTTGCTTTCCCACATGATGACGGACGTTGGTTTGCGCCGAAACGTCGTGATTTATTTTATTTTATAGCGACGTGACTTTACAAAAAGAACCTGAGTATGGAAACGACACTCTACTTGTTATTTTATTTTACCAGGTGTAAGACCCCCTATAGTGGGCCTTCTATATGCTCACTATGGTGAGTTATAGTGACCTACAGGAGACCCACACTCCTATAGAACCACACAGACACCCACACTCAAATAGAACCACACAGAGACCCACACTCAGATAGAACCAAACAGAGACCCACACTCAGATAGAACCAAACAGAGACCCACACTCTTATAGAACCACACAGAGACCCACACTCAAATAGAATCACACAGAGACCCACACTCAAATAGAATCACACAGAGACCCACACTCAGATAGAACCACACAGATACCCATACTCAGATAGAACCACACCGACACCCACACTCAGATAGAACCACACAAAGACCCATACTCAGATAGAACCCCACAGAGACCCATACTCAGATAGAACCACACAGAGACCCACACTCATTAAGAACAACACAGAGACCCACACTCATGTAGGACCTTAAAGGATACCCATAGAAACCCATACTCACATGGAACTATAGAGGAGATCCATTCTCATATAGATCCAGAAAGGAGACCCATAGTAACCCATACTCATATGGAAGCATAAAGGAGACCCATACTTTTATAGAACCATAAAGGAAACCCGTAGAAACCCATACACATGTGTAGAGAAGTTCCGACGGACGTACTCGGAGACGGAAGTAAGTTAAGGGCTTTCGCCAGGGTTTATTAAAGCTGTTACAATATTACACAGCAGGGTACACAACTCCCAGGGGCTAGGGATCCTACTCTGAGTTCGGGTCCCTGCCGGCTAGCTCCGGTCTCTCTCTCTCGTGTTGGATCGTGGACTCTGCCGACTCCACCGAACGGAGAGAGAAGCACTTCTACGGCTACCACCAGCTTCTCCCCAGACTCCCTATTCGACCCCTCTCTCTACCCCTGGTTCCCTCTTCACCCTGCTTACTCTACCCGTTCCCACAGTGACCCCGCTTATGTCACGGGGTATCCCTTAAGTACCCTAGGAGACGTGACGTCATCGTATTGAACGGCACACCTGACGTCACGTCCCCATTTTACTCCTCTACACATTTAAGGACAAACGGGGTGATGTAGGGACAGTACGGCTCCCGTGGCCATGGTTACTAATTAATGTAACGGGAACAGACAGGGTCACGTTAGGATAATGTCGGACCTAAGTGGTTGATAATAATGATTGATGCGACAAGCTTTGACAGGGTCGCGTGAGGGGAAGCACGTGACCTAACGGTCGTAAATTGTAATAAGGGCAGAGACAAACAGGGCCAGGTGCGGGGAGAGAGGGTTCGGGAGTAGGGGCATGGCCAGGTCATGAGGGGGATAAAAGCCGGCGTGAACCAGGGCTCGAGGCTGCTGTTGTGGGGAAACTGCCGTCGCAGTCGTCACACACATACATAACCATAGAGGAGACCCATAGTGTCCAATACTATCTATGAAACCATAGAGACCGCTAGAAACCCATACTCATAGATACCCATACAGACCCACGAAATTCCATACTCATAGAGACCCATGCTAAGACTAAACTAATTTTAATTTTACCAGGTATGGCACACTGAGCTATATGTAACTTATTTTTCAAAAGTGGACCTGGCTCTCACAAATGATAGCTGTTCAACTAAGTAGCTGATATCATAATCATCGTGTGTAACTTTATAGCAGCAGGCAAATACTTCTAAAGGCGTGGTGGTGTTAATTTTAAATGTGGAGACGGAAATAACCAAAAGACCCAGAGAAAAATCCACGTGACCACCACGGGGAGATAAAGAGAGAGATGCAGACTCCAAATATACAGGAAGAATGAGAGTCGGGATCGAACCCTAGGACCTCCTGCATACTAGGCAAGGTAGTTAACATCTCATAGCGCACCATGGCGCCCAATTAGGGAGAAATTCCATAAAAAGCAAGGGGTTTGTCAGAGGAAGAGATCTGGCAGTTCCTGTTGCAACTTCTGCTGCTACTGTAATGACACAAACAAAAGCCAGAGGCGATCTGATGTCTTGGGGCTGCGCAATCAGCGATACGTCATGGACTCGACCCCCATCAGGTGGACCAATCGGCTTCATCCGCACAAAATGTGGTGTTGCATTTGTACCGCATGGAGTCTTGGGATAATTGTCGGATTGGATCTCTCTCTCCCCACAAAGCTAACCCAATGTGTACTATCGGGCATGTCAACTATAGATGGTCGTGATGATAATGGTGACGATGATGATGATGATGACGAAAACATAGCTAAGCTACTGAACATGAAGCACCAGAATACCAGAAGACTCTCTGGGCTTTACGCTATCGAGGTCTATTGGAAGGGGAAGTTCGTGCAAACGACGTCGATGGTGCGGCTCCGAGTCCAGCACGGTGAGTGAGCGGTATCTTCAATGCAGTCTGAGGCCCTATTACGGAGAGCAGTGTGGAGGCAGCGAGTGCAACTGCAGAGAGGTATCGCAGATTCAAAGACAGGAATTTTAGACGCAGGTTTATATTAGAGTCTCAGGATTAGGACTGGATTGAGGCGCAGCTTTGTGCGTTTAAGTTGAACTTCTATCGCACTGTAGAAAGCCAGACGTGCTCGTCGGAGATGTGCCAAAGGGTAGATTGGTGTCTCAGGATTAAAGGCTGGATTGCGACCCAGGGTAGATTGGAGTCTTAGGATCAGAGACCGGAAGGTCCAAGGATCAGTCTTGAGACTCGGCTCCAGGAGAGGGTGTTAAGATCAGACTCTCAACTCTGACGCTCAGCTCCAAGATTGTGTGATAAGATCAGACTCTCAACTCTGACGCTCAGCTCCAGGAGACACTTTCAATTGAGAAATCGGTTCCATGGGATCGTGACTCGTTGCATACACGAGCAGAACTCCTGTCAGCGTCTCCAACGTTGTCTCTATGAAAAAAAGTGATTCAGCCCATCTGCCAATATTATCTCAACGGCATTTGAACGGATTGGGCTGTACATGGGTGATTCCGCGGTAAACATATAAATAACCACAATAATGTTTAATTTCCCAGCGGGGTGGTGGTGGTGATGGTGGTGGTGGCGGTAGTGCCACGGTAAAAAAAAACAATATATTTATTTTCCTTCTATTTGTAACCCCCCTGTTCAGAAAATCTCGTGGTGGGGTGGTGGTGGCGTCAGAATTCTCGTGGTGATATCGAATTTGGACGGCCTGACGGAACAGTTTATACGAGCACAGCTGCAACAAGGCGAAGCATCGCCACACAGCCTGTTGCCGTTAAAGCAGGAACCCCCAGCCCCTGATGATGACGATTGGCTCCGTGTTACCAAAAGCAACGATTTGTACTCCTCGTTGCCCCTAGAGACTTGGGATGGAACTCGGTTGTTCCTCAATTCAACGGATGCCAAATCAACAGTCAATATCCACACATTTATAACAAATCTCGGTAGACTGATTTAAACCTTCTAATCGCGTCAAACTTGGCGACAGGTGTCAAGTAAAGAACGATACACATAATTTTTTGCCGATTTAAATTTAAAAAAATGTGTAAGAGGACCGTCGGTGTTGTTACGCTGCACCACCGGTGTGGTAGCGCCCAATGCGTCCATCCATAAAACAAAGAACTCTGGACCGGTTTCACCACTTTTTGGGTCTCATTAGAAGAGTCAGGATTTTAGTTTATAAACACGATGTGTGTGTGTCTGCTTCAGTGTGCTTCCATCTACCAGTCTTTTCAGTCAGCCAACCCATGGAAACTGCTGGGTCTGCCCCGAGACCTCCTTCCACCGAGCCTTCGACACTTTGCGTAGCCTCAAAGTGCGCCTGACCTGGCACAAGCGCCTTGGTGACTTCACTGTCACTTAGTGGCGAATGGTGGCTATTTTGGTATTGGTATTGGCGCTTCCAGTCGTTATTTGCAAAGATCGATCCAACTAAACAATGCGACTCCCACCCCTCCCTCTGTCCAATGGAACAATGTAAACATCACGCAGTCAAACATATTGAGACTGATTATTATGTACAGGGACCTTTTCCGTCTATACGTGTCGCTGTGTTGTTTCGCATGTACGTTGCTGATTGATTTGGGAAAGATACTTCCTGTGGATGTATCTGTATGCTTCTTTGTTTATCTCCAGGTAACTATATCTGAGTATGTATATGTACGCGTATCTCTCTGTACATATCTTTACTATTGTAGTGACTGACTCAAAGACACTAAGAGCAGGAGGCACTCTGTGGATTAAACGGCCTTAACAGTTCACACTTGGTAACTACGGTTCCCAGTCAGGACAGCTGGCAGACTGCCTAACTGGCGACCTCGAGATGATGATGAAGACGACAGCAAAGACTCCAGCAGCACGACGGAGATCCCACTCCAAACGACAGCCCGAAGGTCCCCTCCCTGTCAGCGTGGCCTGGCTCCACCCCCCGCCACGTCCCCTTTCTGGAACCGACTAGCGGGTTCTCGTTGTGCCCCTTCCGTAACCTTTCCCCTATATCCCTCTATGGTATATCACGTGACCTGCTGTCAGTCAAGGCTGCTGTAAGCTGCAGATCCCCTTCCGTGCCAGCAGCCAGCGCTATGCTCCTACGTGACCGATTCTGTGTCACTACATTATTATGGATCTTTACTTGTGTATGCAGCTCTCCGTTTGTATTGCTGTATGCATCTCTGTGTATCTATATGTATGTATGCATCTCCGTGTATGTATTTTTTTTTACCAGTTAAGGCCCACTGAGATATATAGCTCCTTTTCAGAAGCGACCTGGACACAAATGACAACTCAACGAAGTGGATTAACATCTTTCGATTTAAAGCTTTCGTGACTGCAGGAATTCATCTTCTTGGTTCTTTCGGTAAAGTCACGTAGAAGGGAAGTAATAAAATAATAAAAATAATAAAACATAATAAAATAATTCTCACGACGTTTCGGCCACAACGCAAGCAGCCGTCTTCAGGTGAAACCAGGTCTGTCGAGGCGACAGCGTCTGAATGAAACAGCACACGTGCTTGGAGCATATATATAAGCTGGGTTGGGATGGGGGGTGAAGGGGGGGGCGCCTTAACAAAAGAATTTGCATATCAAGAGGTATGTAATTAGTGCTACTTGCGTCCGTGCATTATGCAGGATTAGCAGCATCCAAGGGAGCGGATATGGGAAATGCAGGTATGTGAATAGTGTTACTTTGCCCGTGCATGATGCAGGATTAGCAGTATCACAGGGAGGGGGTGGGGGTAGCATTAATAAAGGGATGAAGTGTTAATAGTATGTAGCTGCAGTAACTAAAACCACCACGTAAACAACTAAAGTATAAACTACATAGTATCATAATTATACTAAATAAACTCTACAATAAGCTGAGTTACTAACAGTAGGTAATACATTACAATTCTACGTCGTAAAAAATATAATATGCTTCCATCTAAACTTTATTCTCTTACATCGCACGAGTCTACACCGTACTATATACTGCCATAGACAAACCCAAACATTAAATTATATACTGTATTGCTATAAACCACCCTATACCTTATCCATTGTAATGTTACACTATGTATTATTATACCCACCCTAATGTATATCACACTGCTGTATATTCACTATACAATTACGATATTATATATTACTTTGTACATTGTATTAAGCATATACATTTTAAAACTATTTGTTATTATACAGTGTGAAAGATACTAAGAGGAAGCAACAAAATATGTCTATGCAGCAGAGCAAAGAATCCATTCCCCTGGGAGAATACAATGCCAGTGAATGGAACGCGGTCTGAAAGTCACCGTAAACGTGAACACAATCAGTTAAGATCTGAAATGGTTTATTACGTCCTTCCAATGATTGCTAAGCCAGAATCCATCTTCTCGGTTGAAATTGTCTCTGTGTTTGTATATGTGGATAGCCTCATGAACGAATCTCTCATGGTAGCCAGATGGCTTGCAGAGAACCTCTGTCTTGGAGAAGTCAATATCATGTGAGCCCACTGAATTGTAACAGTGATCTGCCACGGCTGAGGTGTTTGTCCTACCGTGTTTCAAGTCTGCTTTATGTTCACGGATGCGGTCCGAGACATGTCGTTTGGTTTCTCCAATATAACTGCTACCACAGAGGCAACTTAGTTTGTAGACGCCAGGGTACTGTATGTCTGGTACCACATCTTTAACAGACGGGACGAGATCACGGATTTTATGTACTGTGTTGAATCGGACCTGGATCTTGTGTTTTATCAGGATTTTGGAGATCTTTTTTGTGACCCCAGCAATGTAGGGTAAGGTGATGGTCTTGAAAGGCTCCTCAACGGGATCCTTCTTGATAGTTGGAGTGATGGCTTTGCGGATTGTGTAGTCGGAGTAACCATTAGCCTAAAGAGCTTGGCTTACGTGTTTGAGTTCACTGGCAATGTGTTCCTGGTCGGAGATGCATTCGGCTCTATGGTATAGAGTCTTGATTAAGGAATTCTTCTGGGATGGATGGTGGTGGGAATCCGGTTTTAGGTATGCATCCGTATGGGTAGCTTTCCTGTAGACAGAATGGCTCATTGAACCATCAGGTCTCCTTTTAATTAGGACATCCAAAAAGGGTAGCTTGCCATCTTTTTGACTTCCATGGTGAATCTGATGGCTGGGTGTATGGAATTGATGTGGTCGAGAAATTGGTCTAGAGTAGGCCGGCCATGTGGCCAGATGACAAAGTGTCATCTACGTACCTTTTCCATAAGGTCGGGCGTAGAGTGGCAGTCTGGATGGCGTCAGTCTCAAATTTCTCCATGAAAATGTTGGCTACAACCGGAGATAGGGGGGAGCCCATTGGGGTGCCCTCAGTTTGCTTGTAGAAAGTTCCATTCCAGGTGAAGTATGTATTGGTTAAGCAGTGTCTCACCAGGGGGGGTACCTCAGTATTCAGTCCTTGATGAACCAAGTCTTCAATGATTGCGATGGTGTCAGGTACAGGAACTTTGGTGAATAAGGAAACCACATCAAAACTGACAAGCAGGTCGTCTGGGGACAGGGAAATCCCTTTGATTGTCGATACCAGGTCGGTAGAGTTTAGTACCGCAGAGGAGGTTTTTCCAGTGAAAGGCCGTAGGATTTCAGACAAAAAACGAGCCAGTTTGTATGTGGGAGAGTTGATAGTAGAGACAATGGGACGAAGAGGTGTATCTTCTTTATGTATCTTTGGTAAGCCGTATAATCTTGGTGGCCTGGCTGCAGAAGGTTTCAACGAGAACTGTTTGGTCTGATCAATTAATGTGCTTGAAGCAGAAATGATGTTTTTGGTTTTAGTGACGAGGCTGTTGGTGGGGTCTCTTTTTATTGTTGTATAGCTACCATCGTTGAGTAGTTCTTGAATTTTATTGTTGTATTCTATTTTGTCCATGATGACAGTGGCATTGCCTTTGTCGGCTGAGAGGATAACAATGTCATCCCTCTTTTTCAATTGAGCTAATTCAAAACGCTCATCTTTCCTGATGTTGCTAGCAGGCATCTTAGCGTTTTTGAGGGTTGCAGAGATTTCAGATCTTGCTACGTCTGCAGCGATGTGACTCAGGCCCTTGAGAGCTACATCTACTCGGGCAATTATATCATTAACTGGTAAGTGTCTAGGTGTGACTGCAAAGTTTAGTCCTTTAGCTAAAACGGATTTCAGACCTTCAGAAATGGAACTGTTACTGCGATTAATTACGACTTTGTTAACGTCTAGCTTTTCAATGTGTGGGTCCGGTCTCTTGTTTGAGAGGCGGTTGAATTTTGAGATCAAGTTGTCCTTGCATTTGGTCGACATAGCGGCAGCTGAAGAGGAAGTCATTTTGTCTACATGGTCCCAATCCGATGTGGACATTGTTGCACTCAAAGATAAGTGAGATTTGTAGAGTGTATTGTCTAACTGATCTAGATCGGTGCGCGTAAGTCTGATTTTTTCTGAGATAAGAGCTAAGCTAGTTCTAGAAAGAATTCGTTTAGCATTAGAAGAAGTTACAGCAGCAGATGTTAGTGTAAATGCGTTTGGTATTACCTTAGAGTCGCGGCATCTCTTCAGAAAGGTGAGAGACTCGATCAGCTGAGCCTTCTTATCACGGAGCTTGTTGAAGGATCTCAAAGATATGTGGAATCCCTCCCCGTAGAGGCGGTTAAATTTCGATTTAAAGCTTTCGTGACTGCAGGAATTCATCTTCTTGGTTCTTTCGGTAAAGTCACGTAGAAGGGAAGTAATAAAATAATAAAACATAATAAAATAATTCTCACGACGTTTCGGCCACAACGCAAGCAGCCGTCTTCAGGTGAAACCAGGTCTGTCATATACACAATCTATATATATGCTACAGTATATACTACAGTCTATATAAACAGCACGTGCCCGGCTGCGAGGTCACGAGTGCCGCGTTCTACAACGAGCAGACTTGGCTCGCGACATTCAACGGCTCCTCCTGGGCCCTAAACGGCAGCCTCACCACAGCACCCAACGTTCACACAGCCTCACCACAGCACCCACCATTCACACAGCCTCACTACAGCACCCACCGTTCACACAGCCTCACCACAGCACCCACCACACCTACAGGGTCACTACAAATCCCACCGCCTCTACAGCCTCACCACAGCTCCCATCACTCCTACAGGTTAAAAAGCATCAACGATCAGGATCTCACGATCACGCGATTAAAAGAAAAGAACCCGGCTAATGTCTTATGGTAATGCGACAATTCACAATTCCTTTGTTACGCTGGGTGATTCATGCAAGCTGAGATTGTTGAAGTTAATGTCTCTCCTCCTGTCTTCTCTCTTCCCGAACAGCTCCAGTGCCGCAAGGATGTGTAGACTGGCAGGCTCCATCCACAGCTGGAGCGCACTTGCGGCTCTCGAATCAGAGCGCTGCCAGTCAGCCGTTGACTGCAACGCAGCACGCTCGCAGGTCGCCAGGCTCGATCTGCAGCTGAAGGATGCTGCGGCAAAGCTGGGCCAAGCGCTCGTAGCTTCTCGGCCCTTTGGAGAGTGTTTCGGGTGCGAGCAGCCCGTTGTGGCTCAATCTTGGAGGTCTCGCGCTGTGCTGCAGCCTGCACGTCAATGCCGACACTCCCCCAGCCTCGTCATACCTCGTGTAATGTCAGGTTGACTTCACAACAAACATAACTCTTCCAAACTGTTTGGTTATTTCGGTAAAGTCACGTAGGTATGAAATAAAATAAATTAAATCACGACGTTTCGGGTGCAACACAATTTATTTAATTTATTTTATTGTATTCCTACGTGACTTTATCGAACGAACCAAAGAGTATGAAATCCCTGCAGTCACGGAAACTTCAAATCTACATAAAACTCTTCCAGCCTATAGCTTGGACATTATCTCTGTTCACACCCGATATTGGTGTGGAACTCAAATCTCCACTTAGAAAAGTTGCTTTATTGCCACAATGGACGTTTTGACAACAATCCCTGACACCTCTTAGCTTAGCATAGTATTATATTAAAATTGCTTCTCACAACAATCGCATGAGGGAGAGCTGTATGAGACCACCCTGCCACCAGGTGCTGTTATTAACAATTTTCGTCGGCCACATAACTTCTCACACCTCTTAGCTGATCACAACACAACTTCTCGATGTCCTTGACTCTGCAAGAAACTCAAAATGTGTCGAGAAAAAACATCAAACTACACCTGGCTACTTTCAAGGACACTTGTAGTCTACCTTTGCAAGAACTCAAACTCTTAACGACTCAGAGCTTTTGCCTCTGCCATTGTAAGACTAAAAATGTTTATGTTTGTCTATTGGCATAAAGGAATTTCTACCTTATTTCATTCATTCAGTTGACCATGCCAAAGCCCAAAGCTCCTGCTACTGTCACGACCCCCGAGCATGAATCGAGTCACCCTCAGGTCGTCCCTGGCCTAGTGTGAACACAGAGCCACGTTATTGCCCCTTGGAAGGTCTATCGACTCATACAATCTGGCCCCTAGACGTGTCTGTAGCCACGTGTTATATTGTAAAACCGCCTTCCCTCCCCTTGGGTATTCGTGTCTCGATTTGTCCCGTCTCCTATTGAGTCCAGTTTGCCGAGTTCGAGTCCCACTCACAATCAACACAGTAGCGGCTATCTGAACTGGTCCTGGTTACCCCCCTAGGTCGACTCAGACTTAGCGCACATATCTGGAGTAGAATGTACAGCTATACACTGGGAAGACAAAAGCGGTTGGGCGTGGCACTGGCTATACACCATTGAATACAAACAATTTTTGGTTTTGCAGAATTGACAATTGAAATATTTTTATTTAAATGTTGTCGTCCTGAGTGATACTTCAACATGATCGTGCAAAATTCCATTATTATCAAGTTTGATGCGCTAAACCCAGACCGTACGTCATGACAGTGATTATTAATAAGGACATGCAAAGTTGTAATTTTCAAAAGCTCCGAACTCTCTGCTGTATTGTCACGTAACAATGCATCCTATCAATTAAATAGCCATGTAGAAGTACCACGATATTTAAGATTATTCATATGCGGTGGTTGTCATTTTCAACATTTCAACTTTCCAGGCACCATGGTTTGTTAATTCAGACAGTTGTTTACACTGAAAGGGAAATTTTCGTATCTTTTCCCTGTATTCGCCTTCGGGTCGGCAGTGGCTCTGGCGTTTTGCTATAGGTCCTCCCTTTCGCATCCTGTTCGACTCTGTTCTTTGGAGACGTTGATGCCAGACCGCCTCCATACATTTCTCTCTCAGAAATTTCCCTGGGTCACTCCTTGCCCTTGCAAGGGTTATTTTCTCTATAGACCGCCATTACAGTATTCCCCCTCTGCTACCTGAGTTGGGTTAGTTCCTGGGAAGAAAAATATACTATGCCTTCAAAAAGACTATTCCCAGCTATGGTGATGCTTATCATCTCCATCTGATCAAAGCCTCTAGTTTTCTCTTTCCCCGCTTACAATTGTGATGCTGTTTGGCTTTGCCATCTGTTTTTCCTGACCTTCAGTACACAAGAAACATATATATGTCTATAAGGAGCTATGACATTCAAACTAGACAATATCACACTAAATCTAACTTTTTTGGAAAAGGCATATATCCAACAAGCTTTGTGTTAGTCTATGGGTCTCTGTATGAGTCTATTTGTTAGTGTATGCGTCTCTGTGTGAGTCTATGACTCTCTGTTTGAGTCTATGACTCTCTGTGTGAGTCTATGGGTATCTGTATGAGTATCTGGGTATCTGTGTGAATCTCTATGTCCTTGCGCGAGTCTCTGTGTGTGTATGGGCCTATTTGTGAGTGTATGCGTCTCTATGTGAGTCTATCGGTATATGTGTGAGTCTATGGGTCTCTGTGTGAGTTTATCTGTATCTGTGTGAGTCTATGGGTCTCTGTGTGAGTCTATGGGTCTTTGCTTGAGTCTGTGTGTGTGTCTATGAGCCACTTTGTGAGTGTATGCATCTCTGTGTGAGTCTATAACTCTCTGTGTGAGTCTATGACTCTCTGTGTGAGTCTATGGGTATCTGTGTGAGTCTATGGGTTTTTGTGTGAGTCTGTGTGTGTGTCTATGGGCCTCTATGTGAGTGTATGCGTATCCGTGTGAGTCTATGACTCTCTGTGTGGGTTTATGACTCTCTGTGTGAGTATATGGGTATCGGTGTGAGTATATGGGTCTTTGCATGAGTCTCTGTGTGAGTCTATGGGGCTCTGTGTGAGTCTATGGGTATCTGTGTGAGTCTATGGGTCTCTGTGTGAGTCTATCGGTATCTGTGTGAGTCTATGTGTCTCTATGTGAGTCTATGAGTCTCTGTGTGAGTTTACGGGTATCTGTGTGAGTATCTGGGTCTGTGTCAGTTTTTGAATCTCTGTGTGAGTCTATGGGGGTTTGTGTGAGTATTTGTGTGCGTCTATGAGTCTCTGTGTAATATGAAGATGCACCTGGGGGGTAACTGGGCCATAGTGATAGGCTCTGCCGGCATCAGCCCACAGCCAATGGGACGTCAAGCCAGGGGCGTAGCCTGTGGCTGCATAGCAACATCTGGAAGTTATCTTCTTGGTTCTTTCGGTAAAGTCACGTAGAAGGAAAATAATAAAATAATAAAAATAAAACATAATAAAATAATTCTCACGACGTTTCGGCCACAACGCAAGCAGCCGTTCTCAGATGAAGAACAGGTCTGTCAGAAAGACAACGTCTGAATGGGCACCACCATGCTTGGCAGCGTATATTTAAGCTGGGTTGGAGGGGGAAGGGGCGCCTTGACAAAGGAATTTGCATATCAAGAGGAATTTAGCATATTTATGGGAAATGCAGATAAGGAATTAGTCACTACTTGTGGAATGCGTAGGAGGTGGGGGGGGTTCAAAGTCATATTATGCCCGTTTATTATGCAGTATGCAGGATTAGCAGCATCAAAGGGAGGGAGTAGGGTTATCAGTAATAGAGGGAAGGAATTTTAATAGTAAGGAGCTGCAGCAGCGAAACCACCACGTAAAAAAACTAAAATATTAACTACATCAGTATCATCAATATACTAAATATACTCTCCAATAAGCTGAGCTACTAACAGTAAGTCATACATTACAAATCTATGTTGCAAAAAATATAATATGCCTCCAGCTCAACTTTTTTCTCTTACATCACACGGGTCTACCCCGTACTATATACTGCCAGAGACAAACCCAACATTAAATTATATACTGCATTACTATACACCACCCTATACCTTAGACTATACATTGTAATATTACACTATGTATTATTCTACCCACCATACTGTATACCACACTGCTGTATATTCACTATACAATTACGATACTATATATTACCTTATACATTATATTAAACATTACACTTTTATACTATTTATTATTATACAATCTGCTATACACTATACCAATGACCGTCGCGTGAAAGGTACTAAGAGGAAGCAACGAAATATGTCAATGGGAGAGTGGTGGTAGGAGACTTGCAGCGGAGCAAAAAATCCATTCCCTGCGGAGAATAAAAGATATATAGTCAATGCCAGTGAGTGGACTGCGGTCTGAAAGTCACCGTAAACGTGAACACAATCAGTTAAGATCCGAAATGGTTTATTACGTCCTTCCAATGATTGCTGAGCCAGAATCCATCTTCTCGGTTGAAATTGTCTCTGTGTTTGTATATGTGAATCGCTTCATGAACGAATCTTTCATGGTAGCCAGATGGATTGCAGAGAACCTCTGTCTTGGAGAAGTCAATGTCATGTGAGCCCACTGAATTGTAACAGTGATCTGCCACGGCTGAGGTGTTTGTCCTACCGTGTTGCAGGTCTGCTTTATGTTCCTTCTGCAGCCAGGCCACCAAGATTATATGGCTTGCCAAAGATACATAAAGAAGATACACCCCTTCGTTCCATTGTCTCTACGATCAAATCCCCCACCTACAAACTGGCTCGTTTTTTGTCTGAAATCCTACGGCATTTCACTGAAAAACCACCTCTGCTGTACTAAACTCTATTGACCTGGTATCGACAATCAAGGGTATTTCCCTGTCCCCAGACGACCTGCTTGTCAGTTTTGATGTGGTTTCCTTATTCACCAAAGTTCCTGTACCTGACACCATCGCAATCATTGAAGACTTGGTTCATCAAGGACTGAATACTGAGGTACCCCCCCTGGTGAGACACTGCTTAACCAATACATACTTCACCTGGAATGGAACTTCCTACAAACAAACTGAGGGCACCCCAATGGGCTCCCCCCTATCTCCGGTTGTAGCCAACGTTTTCATGGAGAAATTTGAGACTGACGCCAACCAGACTGCCACTCTACACCCGACCTTATGGAAGAGGTACGTAGATGACACTTTTGTCATCTGGCCACATGGCCGGCCTGCTCTAGACCAATTCCTCGACCACATCAATTCCATACACCCCGCCATCAGATTCACCATGGAAGTCGAAAAATATGGCAAGATACCCTTTTTGGATGTCCTAATTAAAAGGAGACCTGATGGTTCAATGAGCCACTCTGTCTACAGGAAAGCCACCCATACGGATGCTTACCTAAAACCGGATTCCCACCACCATCCATCCCAGAAGAATTCCCTCATCAAGACTCTACACCATAGAGCCCAATGCATCTCCGACCAGGAACACATTGCCAGTGAACTCAAGCATGTACGCCAAGCTCTTAAGGCTAATGGTTACTCCGACGACAATCCGCAAAGTCATCACTCCAACCATCAAGAAGGATCCTGTAGGGGAGACTTTCAAAACCATCACCTTATCCCACATTGCTGGGGTCACTAAAAATATCTCCAAAATCCTGATTAAACACAAGATCCAGGTCCGATTCAACACAGTACATAAAATCCGTGATCTGGTCCCGTCTGTAAAAGATGTGGATCCAGACATACAGTACCCTGGCGTCTACAAACTAATTTGCCTCTGTGGTAGCAGTTACATTGGAGAAACCAAACGACATGTCTCGGACCGCATCCGTGAACATAAAGCAGACCTGAAACACGGTAGGACAAACACCTCAGCCGTGGCAGATCACTGTTACAATTCAGTGGGCTCACATGACATTGACTTCTCCAAGGCAGAGGTTCTCTGCAAGCCATCTGGCTACCATGAAAGATTCGTTCATGAGGCGATTCACATATACAAACACAGAGACAATTTCAACCGAGAAGATGGATTCTGGCTCAGCAATCATTGGAAGGACGTAATAAACCATTTCAGATCTTAAATGATTGTGTTCACGTTTACGGTGACTTTCAGACCGCAGTCCACTCACTGGCATTGACTATATATCTTTTATTCTCCGCAGGGAATGGATTCTTTGCTCCGCTGCAAGTCTCCTACCACCACTCTCCCATTGACATATTTTGTTGCTTCCTCTTAGTACTTTTCACGCGACGGTCAATGGCATAGTCACTATACCATTGACTATAGTGTAAAGCAGATTGTATAATAATAAATAGTATAAAAGTGTAATGTTTAATATAATGTATAAGGTAATATATAGTATCGTAATTGTATAGTGAATATACAGCAGTGTGTTATACAGTAGGGTGAATTGTAATGTATGACTTACTGTTAGTAGCTCAGCTTATTGGAGAGTATATTTAGTATATTGATGATACTGATGTAGTTTATATTTTAGTTTTTTACGTGGTGGTTTAGCTGCTGCAGCTACTTACTATTAAAATTCCTTCCCTCTATTACTGCTAACCCTACTATATCTCTTTGATGCTGCTAATACTGCATACTGCATAAGGCACGGGCATAATATGACTTTGAACCCCCCCCCCCACTTCCTACGCATTCCACAAGTAGTGAATAATCCCATATCTGCATTTCCCATGAATATGCTAAATTAATCTTGCTATGCAAATTCCTTTGTCAAGGCGCCCTTCCCCCTCCAACCCAGCTTAAATATACGCTGCCAAGCATGGTGGTGCCCATTCAGACGCTGTCTTTCCGACAGACCTGTTCTTCACCTGAAGACGGCTGCTTGCGTTGTGGCCGAAACGTCGTGAGAATTATTTTATTATGTTTTATTTTTATTATTATATTATTTCCCTTCTACGTGACTTTACCGAAAGAACCAAGAAGATTAATCCCTGCTGTCACGAAAGCTTTACATCGAAACATCTGGAAGGTTCCAGGGGGCGAGGCTGATGATTGGCTGCGTGGTATCACGTGGGCCAGGTGTTATTAGGGGTGGAGAGAGAAGCTCCGGGTCATTGTGGAGAGGCGCTGAGGAGGAACCACGTCTGTGTCACCGGCACGCCAGCGACCACGTGGCGGGTCGGACGCTGTCTCCTACACACACCGTCAACCAACGGTGTGAGGGAGCGAGGCAGCGAGCGGACGCCACACTCGGGGAACGGAGTAATGGGGGAAAGAGGAACCCAGCGTGTGAGGGAGCTCTGAATGAGGAACGAATAAAGAAAAAACAGAAGACACGGTCTCGTCTGGAGCGGATTTATTACATCTGTATGAGTCTCTGTGAATGTTTACAGTTCCCAGATGTCGTACACCACATTTTGATCAAAAGTATTTAACGCAGCTGCTGCTCCAAAGTTTTTGGAACCAGCTCAGAAGTTCCGTCTCTTGGTATCTCAATTTTGACATCTCTGTCCTCCTTTAAACTGACTCTATTATTAAAACCATTGGTTTCGTTCGCACGAATGGTGTTCCAGTTTGTACCGCATGGAGCCTTGGGATGATTAACTGATTTGGACTCACTCTCTCCCCACAAAGTTAACCCAAAATATACTAAAGGGAATGTGAACTATGTGTAATAAAACACTTCCATGACGGTCTTTGACTTGTGTCTTCTTTATTATTTATTTCTCGACGGCCTGACAGCTCTGCGTTCTTCCCACGTAAGCACCGTTCGCTCCGCGTTGCGCGGTGTGAGTTGTTGTCATCCCGCGCACGGATCGCTCATGCTCCCCGCTCCCACGCACCGCTGGCAGACGACGCGCAAGGAGACAGCCTCCGGACCGCCACGTGGCCGCTGGCGTTCCGGAGGCGCGAGACGTGGTCCCGCGTCCAGACTTCCCACACAGACCCCGAGCCTCTTCCTGCTTCCCCTTATAACCCCTCTCACACGTCACAAAGCCCCGCCTCTAGCCACGCCCCCTTACGAACCTTCCAGATGGTTCCCCACGAGCATCCTTGAACTCCGACCTTGAACTTTGGCCGAGATGATCCCGTCCACCTGATTGGCTAATGGCTGAAGCGGCGGAGCCTATCCCACCGATCGGCGACCGTCGGTGTACTCTCGTATCTCGATGCTGGTAATGATGATGGTGACGAGGACAGAGCTCAACTCTGGGCTTTACGCTATCGAGGTCGTTTGGAAGAGCGTGGGGATGGTCGGGAAAACGTCGTCTGTGCGGCTCCAAGTCCTGCACGGTGAGTGAGCGGTATCTCCAATGCACTCTGAGGCCCCATTATGGAGAGTGGTGTAGAGGCAGTGAATGTAACTGCAGAGGTATCGCGGATTCAGAGACTGATTTGAGACTTAGGGATGTATGTTGAACGTCTTTCTTACCCTACGTAGCCAAACATGGGGAGTGGTAGCGTAGTGGTTAGCGCATTGCACTAGAAACCCGGTGACCAGAGTTCGATTCCCGCTCACGGCCATCACCAGTGACAATTATCTGAACCGGTTCTGGCCCTCCCCTATATCGACTCAGCCTCAAATGAGTACCTGGTGCGGTGTGTAAACATCGCCACTGGGGAGACAAAGGTGGCTAGGCATGGTGCTGGCCACCCACCCCTTCGTGTGCCCGTACCGTTGTTCATAGGTGCTCGCTAACAGCAATTGCCCCAACAGTCCTGTTCAAACTATACAGGGGGATCTTGGTATTGGTCTTGAACATGTTTCGCCACTTTACATACCCAACGGTGCTCATCAAAGGTGCGGGAAAGGTATATTTGGTATGAGGATTTGTGTTTGGGTTGAGACTCAGATATGTTTCACGTTTCATTTATTAGGTGTAGCCCTGTGAGCCATGCGGCTCTTGAGTCGGGTGCAACGGCAACAAACAAAAATATGAACAAAGAACATCTTAAAGTGACGAAGCGCAACAGAAACATTCTGGATAAACCAGTACATCTTCGTGTGTTGTACGTATAACTTATTTCTCACCGTACGTAGCCAATCATGTGAATTGAGACCGAGACAAACACGGCCTCAGTATCAGAGTCTGGATTGAAACTCGGGGCGGCTGGGTCTCGCGATCAGAGTTTGTATTGAAATAAAGGGAGACCAGGGGGTCCAAGCATCAGTCTTGAGACTCAGCTCCAGGATTGGGCACTAAGATCAGACTCTCAACTCTGATGCTCAGCTCCTGGATTGGGTGATAAGATCAGACTCTCAACTCTGATGCTCAGCTCCTGGATTGGGTGATAAGATCAGACTCTCTCAGCTCAAGGATTGGGTGATAAGATCAGACTCTCAACTCTGATGCTCAGCTCCTAGATTGGGTCATAGGATCAGACTCTCAACTCTGACGCTCAGCTCCAGGATTGGGTGATAGGATCAGACTCTCAACTCTGACGCTCAGCTCCTGGATTGGGTGATAGGATCAGACCCGCGCATGTGGAAGCGTAGCGCAGTGTAGCGTAGTGGTTAGCGCGCTGCGCTACGAACCCGGCGACCCGAGTTCGATTCCCGCTCACGGCCACCACCGGTGACGATTATTTGAACCGCTCATAGGCCTCCCCTATGTCGACTTAGCCTCAAACGAGTAACTGGTGTATTGTGCGAACATCGCCACTGGGGAGACAAAGGCGACCGGGCGTGGTGAATCCAAAACCCGGGCGAAGCCGGGCAGTAAAGCTAGTACAGTCTACTCGCGAAAGGCCACAACTAACCCAGCAATAGCTAAGTTGGTATACAAAGAGGTTGCTCGTGAAAGGTCGAAAAATAGAACGATACGACAATATATAATACATGCTGCAGTATATATTACAGTATATACTACAGTCTATATAAACCGCACATGCCCAGCTGCGAGGTCATGAGAGCCGCGTTCTACAGCGAGCAGACTTGGCTCGCGACATTCAACGGCTCCTCCTGGGCCTAGAACGGCAGCCTCACCACAGCACCCACCACTCCCTACAGCCTCACCACAGCACCCACCACTCCCTAGAGCCTCACCACAACATACACCACTCTCTACAGCCTCTCCACAACACCCACCACTCCCTACAGCCTCACCACAACACCCACCACTCGCTAGAGCCTCACCACAGCACCCACCACTCCCTACAGCTCCTCATTATACTACACAGAGACGTTATAGCCGAGTTTGAATCACAAAGAAAGATAATGCAAAGCTTTGGGGCCACCTACGTGAGTAGTATCGGTCCTATATAAGTCGAGCACGGGGGGTTTATATGTAAAAGTAGTTTTTCTGCACTCTTTGGTTCTTTCGGTAAAGTCACGTACGTATAAAATAAATCACGACGTTTCGGGCGCAACACAAATGTCCATCATCAGGTGGGAAAGCGTGGTCTGCTACTGAGGCTTTGATTTTATACCTACATACCGAAAGAACCAAAGAGTATGGATTCCTGCAGTCACGAAAGCTTTAACTCAAGATTGTTTATTCTGTGTGTGTGTATTAGTCACAGGGACCCTCTGTGTCTGTGGTGTGAGTCTTGTGGTCTCTGTGTGAGTCTCACAGTCTCCATGTGAGTCAATGGATCTCTAAGTGTCGTGACGCCGACGCACCTTCTTACTACGAGCTTTTATCTTGGACGCAAGACTAATTCTAGGTCCTTTGATTTTGATGATTGAACTTCGTCTTCTCTCCAATCTTTTTATATCCTCCGAGCCCCCCTATTTCTGGAAGCTTCGCTCACCCCATTTAATTCAGCCAAACCCTTGTCCTGCTCCAACAGTTGTCAACCGTCGCCCCTACAGTCAACCCTCGTTTCACCGCCTTTTAAATTTGAATCTCTCGTCAAATCCGTTTGAATCTATTGTCGTCTTTGAGGCCTCCCTGCACCAATCAGAGGCCTTGATTGACTTCCTAGCTGTCCATTCACAAGTACGGTTATGTCAGCTAAGTGGTATGTTGCCTTGGTCATTGTATCACCACCACCCCCCCTTTTTTAAAAACGAGCCATCCCGGCTCACACCAGGGAGGGACATTATCAGTCCAACAGACCACGGGAAGCCAAGGGGAACTCCACCCAATCGAACTTGAGGACCCTGTAACAATGTGCCCCTGTATCCGACAGATGGCAATAACCATTAACATGAAAAGTAATTGCGTGGTGTGAGTATTTTTGTGGATTGTACACATCCCACAATTAGTTAACAACAACAACAATATTATAATATTTTTTTTACCCTTCTATCTGGCAACAAAACTGACACCTTTTTTACAAGGAGTCATGTCTGCATAGACCACAATACCTGCAGTCATAATGCAAACAAAAAACATAACTCTGATAATGTAAGCACTGTCCTTGAAGTTGATTGGTCCACACCCGAGACAGCTTTCCTTAGAGCCTAGTCTCACATGGGTTGGACCAAATGATGCCAAAAGGCGCACAACTCAAAGACAATGAGGTTCCAATGGTGTAAATGCTTACCCCGAGCTCTCATACTCTGATGGTGCATTGTCTTTGAGTTGTGCGCCTTTTGGCGTCATCTGGTCAAACCCATGTGAGACTAGGCTCTAAGGAAAGCTGTCTCGGGTGTGGACCAATCAACTTCAAGGACAGTGCATACATTATCAGAGTTATGTTTTTTGTTTGCATTATGACTGCAGGTATTGTGGTCTATGCAAACATGACTCCTTGTAAAAAAGGTGTCAGTTTTGTTGCCAGATAGAAGGATAAAAAAACAATTATCATATTTTTTACTGGCAAATGAGGTTCCAATGGTGGAACAACAATATTGTGGGAACAACAAGGTGCAACAAATCCCTGCTACATTCAGGGACAGTGTTAGTGCAATAGTGCACATCTTGCGCAGGTCCTCGTTGCCTGACCGGTGTACTCTGCAGGGTCCCACGGTGAGCCGTCCTGGATTACTTTCGGTCCTGTGGGTGCACAGGATCATGCACAGGTGACATCGGTGCTTCAGACGGCTGCAATGGCTTGTCGGACACCCCAGACTCCAGCAGAACAGGGCATGGAGATGAGGTCCATGGGTGATGATGAAGGTAAGGTTTTTGGCACAAATGGGTGAACACACCAATGGCGATGTCGCGACTGTATATGCATGCATTGCAGCCGATTCACCTCGACAATTTTGACCGTGCCCTACCATGACCAATGCAATTTGAGAGAGGTATCTAATGGGATCTGCGGGCAATGCCACCATGCTTTGTCGCCCTCCTGCCCAGGGAAGTGTATGAATCCGTCACATTGTATTTCGCTTGTAATCGGCCTGAGATTTCCAGGTGTTCGCTATTCCCGCTGCTCAGCACTTCGTGCAGTTGGGCGAGCATGACCTGTAAGAATGCCGGTCGATCGGACATGCGTGCAGGTGCCGTACCCAGCTGATTTTTCTATGGGAGATTCAGATTACCTGCTGTAGATGAGGTAGAAGGAGGAATATCCCGTAGAGGCATGCGGGGCCAACCTAATATGCTGCCAAGACCCCCGGAACATGGAGTTCCCAATCAGTTTGGGCTGTATCTATGACTTGGCAGACCCAACGCGTAGTCCCTGTACGGTTTTTCTGCCCGTGCCGGTGCCTCCAGGACGGTAGCCATGCATCAGCCAGCGCCCGAGGACCCGTGTGTGTACACACACACGGGTCCTCGTGAGGTAACCTTGACAATGCATCAGCTTTTCCGTGTTATAGGCCCTTCCAATGTATAATTTAATATGAGTGTAGTGGTTTAACACGCGCCAAGGGGGGAAATTGCACACACGAGTGTGTGGGTACAGTGGGGCATATCGGGGCACGCAACTGTTGTCAGGGGCCGAAAGGAAGTCGGAGATGGGCTGCTGTGCAATTAAGGACGCGAGGCTGTGATTGGCTGGTTGTTGTTGTTGTGCGTGGGATGGCGCCTCCAAGTCTGGGAAAAGAGACAGATGGAAGTGGGGGGCTTGGGGCGAGGGGCGTCGGGGGGGACGCCAACCAATTAATTAGGAATTAATAAGGGCGAGGATAAATAGAAGGGGGTTTGAGAGTTGCGGGGAGTTGGAGCGGAGTCGTGCCTGGGAGCGGATGGAGATGGTCGGAGTTGAAGAGAAGAAGTCTAGAGTAGCAGTGGAATAACAGAAGAAGTATAGGGTAGCAGTAGAGTAACAGAAGAAGTATAGAGTAGCAGTGCAGTGAAGGAAGAAGTATCGCGTAGTGGCTGGAGTGGAGTGAGACGGAGAAGCCGCGAGAGAGCGGCTGGAGTGAGGCGGAGAAGCCGCGAAAGAGCGGCGAGAGTGAGACGGGAAAGCCGAGAGAGGGCGGCCGGACTGTGATGGAGGAGCGGAGAGTCGGGAGAGATGGCGGAGCGGGGTGAGCGAGACCGGCGGAGCGCGGCGAGTGAGCGGAGAACGCTCCGGAGGAATGTGGCTGGAATGTGCTGCATTAGTAGAAATAAAGTGACGACAGAAAAGCAAGAAGTTCTCCGTGTAAAGTACAGTACTACGCAAGTACTCCTGAAAATTTTACAGATATATAAGGCATGATTCCCACAGCAATCCTACTAGAACCAAATCCATCAGCCTTTTAAACGGTACAGTCCGTGAGGTGTACGGAACGCTATTTCAGGCTTTGAGGACTCTTTTGAGGGCAGTTGCCAAAATTCCGACTGCAAGTCCAATGTGGAAAGAAATGTATCTCCAGATAAGGCGTCTAAGGAATCGTCAATGCGCGGGAGGGGGTTTGCGTCAGCCAATGTCACTTTATTAAGGCGGTGAAAATCAACGCAGAGTGCTATCTGTTTTTTTTATAGCTCAACAGGAACCCCTAAAGGGCTCTTGGATGGAGAAAGATCTCCGCCATTAGCATGTCGTCCACAGCCTTTTGTCCGTTAAGTTTTTCGACTGAGATCATATGATATGAATTTAGCCGAATAGGGGACGAATCTCCTATACCGATTTGATGTGATATTAAGGACGTGCAGCCTATGTCATACTGCCCCCTGCTGAATAAATCGGAAAACTGCAGGAGTCTTGATTTCAATTTGCACTGTTACGTTTCCGACAGCTGTGCATTTTCTCCATAAAGCTTTTCGAACCAATTTTCATCGGATCATGGCGGTTCTTTATCGACTCCCGCAAACAACATCTACAGCGGGTTATTCGACTCTAAAAATGAAGGTATCACATGAGCTAGTACCATCCACGCCTGAACAGTGAACGCACCCTCCCTTAGATTCAGCACTTACAGGAACGGTCTTTGATCCGCATTGTAGATTGTCTCTGAGCCTACCAACGTTAACCTGTGGGTCATTGCCGTCGATGGGGAGACCGCAATCAGTAAGTTAACCCGCATCACCACTAGGGGTTTGCAGTATCATATTCATATGAACATTTACGTGCATGGAGGTAAAACTCACTAACCAGGTGGTGAAAGGTGATGATTCAATATATGCGTGAAGTAAACTATTTAGCTGGGTGTCTGGGGTGTCGTGACTCACCTGGTGTTATATTGCAGCGGCTGCCGTTGAAGAGGTGGATGCTGTTGGTGATGACGGTAGAGGGTCACTCCGGCATTCCGGCGCAATGTGCCTGGGTCAGCTGCAGTGATGGTATGAGATTGGTAGGCTATGCCGCGGAGTTGCTGTCTCCCCTCTTGGTGCCCAAACTCGAAGTATGGGTCTCCATGGGTCTCATCTATGGTTCTAGATGAGTATGGATCGCTATGGGTCTCCTCTATGGTTCTATATGAATTTCGGTCTCAATGGGTCTCCTTTCAGGATCTATGTGAGAATGGTCTCCATTGGTCACCTCTATGATTCCATATGAGTTTGGGTCTCCATGGGTCTTCTCTATGTTTCTGTATAAGTATGGGTCTCCTATATGGTTAAACATGATTATGGGTCTCCTCTATGCTGCTATTCGAGTATGGATATCATCTATGGTTCCATATGAGTATGGGTCTCTATGGGTTTCCTCGAGGAGCAATTTCGTGGGGTCTTACACCTGGTAAAATGAAATAAAATAGTTGCTGAGTTGTTTAGTTTAGTCTCACCCTATAACTTGAATGAACAGGCAACTCGTAGTGTAAAGGCGGTGGGGGCTGAGTAAGTGACTGAGGAGAGGCTCTGGAGTTTGTGCGTTCCAGGGAGTTTTTGGCACAGTCAGATAGACGTTTTTGATCTCCGTCGAAAACTTGTTCTGTCGTCTCCACGCGACCTTCAGGATGTAGAAGCCAGCCCCGTATCCTCATACTCCTCCTGCCTGCTGCTAGCACACCTCATTACAATGCGATCTTGTTTTTGGTGAGATAAAATAGTTTACACTTTTCAAGTGAAACTTTAAAGTAAAAAATGTGAAAAGAAAAGTGAATGACATATCGGTCTTTATCCCTCCTTGCAACCTTCCACTGAAAATCAACTTCCCCTGTAAACGAGCAGCGCTGCACCATAGACTCAACATTACATCATATACTGAACACTGCAACATAGACTCAACACTGCACCATAGACTCAATAATGCAACAAAAACTCAACAATGCATATTGCACTCACCACAGCACCATAGACTCGTCAACACTACAATAGACTCAGCACTGCACCATAGACTGAACATTGTCTATAGACTATACACTGCACCACAGAATCGTCAACACTACCATAGACAACTCAACACTGCACCATACACTCAATACTGCACAGACTCAACAATCCACCATGGACTCAACACTGCATTATAATCTCAACATTGCAGCATAGACTCAACACTGCCCATAAACTCAACGCAGCACTCTAGACTCAATACTGCACCATGGGCTCATCACTGCACTATAGACTCAACGCTGCACCATAAACTCAAGACGAACGGTTCATAAGTCGGGAAACAATAATGCACTGGAATTTAATGTGTTTTGAAATGTATTATGGTAAAAAAAAAAACTCATGATTAAGTAGAAATATTGTACATTTGCGTGTAACACTGTAACAAAAATACTGTACAGTTGTAATGCGAGCGTAAATGGGGTCGCTGCTGGGCTCTGGCCCAATCACACGGACCGGGGTATTGGGGGGCATGTGGGAGGGGCCGTCGTTCACCTCGGCTCCAATGGGAAGCGAGGTGAATGGGGGTGGAGCCAGCAGGGCAGTATGGGAAGGCCGGATCTGACGATTCGGAAGGGGAGGAGTCAGGGTCACGTGGGGGAGAGGATATAAGTGGGAGCCCGGAAGAGATCGGTGTCAGTTGTTGGAGTGAAGAAGCGGGACCACGTTGGGTGGCCGCCGCACCATCAGCCACGTGGCTGATGGGGCTTTGGCACACCGTCGGCCAGCGGTGTGCGGAGCGGGGAGGAGCGGAGCGACTGACGGGAGAGTGCGTGCGGGGCGCGCGCGAGAAGGAGCTGAAGGGAGAGCATGTGCGGGGCGCGCGAGGAGGAGCTAACGGAGGAGCGTGCGCGGCACGCGAGAGGAGCGTGCATGGCACGCGAGAGGAGCGTGCGCGGCACGTGAGAGGAGCGTGAGCGGCACGCGAGAGGAGACACTGGTCCCTTGTCAGGACCAGCGGGGTGTGAGGAAGAGTGGAGGAGCTGAGGAGGAAGCCGCGTGCGGGGCGCGCGAGATACGAAGCTGGTCCGCAGAGGAGACCAGCGGGGTGCGGAGAAAGAACTTGAATAAAAGACCAACAGAGACCAGCAGTGCCTGATGGAGTCTTTTATTACACAGTAAATAAAACATAATGCAACAGTAACAAATATGTGAAGAAATACAGTTTTATTATTACACGCTTTTATTTAACTCACTGTCTGTTGTTGTTGTTGTCGTATCCTCAAATTTTGTAACTAAATTTTAACCCACTTCCCAATGTGGTATCGACTGCAAACTTGGTATACTTATGTCATACTGATGACAATACTACATTCTATCAAACATTTTTTTTATGTTATGTCTCGGCTTGGGTCTAATTGTCCATGCTCAACTCACGTTAGCTGTAATTCACCACGGTCCCTGACGTTATAGCAAGCTTCAGGGCCACTTCCTGGAGTCGTGTAGTTCTGCCATTACGAGTACGGTACATTTCATTCAGGAAAAAAAATACTTTTTTTAATTACTTATTTCACTAGTCTTGAGTCCTGATGCCAGATTGGAGTCGGAAGGGGGTGTCAATTAGCCACCACAATTGCACACACGGGGCACACCCGCACACAGACACCCATTAAGACAAAGACACACGCACAGACACACACACAGACTGCAACTACAATCCGATGTGTAGTCATTAACAGGCTGTTGGGTAAAGTGTGGGTAGCAAGCAGTGACTATGAAGGCCGGCACGGCACACGAGGAGGTGGGTGGCCAACTTAACGCCCGGTCTGCCTTTGACTCCCCAATGGCGATGTTTACAAACCGCACCAGGTGCTCATTTAGAGGCTGATTGAACCTCGGTGCCCAGGGTCACATTCAAATAATCGTCACTTGTGTGTGGACCGAGTTGAAATTGAACTTTGGTTACCGTGTTGGTAGCACACAGCACGCTAACCGTAGCACTACCGCTCCCCCCACACACACAAACGTGCACACAAAGAGAAAGAGCCCCGTATAGCCTTAGTGGCCGTCCATAAATGACGTCACGCACCTAGGGGGGGGCGGGTCAGACATTTGTGACGATGTGTGACGAGGTGGGCGGGGGTTTGAGAAATGTGACGTCACATCAAATTGTGCAACTTTAAATTAATATAAACACGTTCTACTTAATAAAATAGACTTTTTACTAAATGTTTTCTCATACAACATCAGAGTGCAGCGCCAGATTAAATACGCACTACAATGACAATAGTTTAAATCGATTTGAAGCATGTTGATTTTTTTATGGGGGGAGCAGGGCTTTGTGATATTTTAGGGGGGTTCTGACTTTTTGTGACGCCGTGTGACGAAAGTGGGGGGGGTCAAAATTCGTGTGACGTCATTTATGGACGGCCCTTTAACAGACTGTAGGAGCAAGTGCTGTTAGCGAGTAGCACTTATTAAGGACCGTAGGGCACACGAGGGTGGTTGGGTGAACAACACCAAGCACGGCCGTTTTTGTCTTCCCAGTTGTGATGTTTACACAACACACAGGGCATTTGTGTTGACTGTGAGCAAGAAAGGCATGGTCGCCGCTTTTTTAGCGCAGTGCGGCTACCACTACACTTCTCTCCATACACATTCACTTGCACACACACGTGTACACACGCTAACACTCCCAACGTGAGACCGACTCATCACTCCTCGTAGAGGATGACTCCTCTGAGTAAAAGAGTTCCGCGGTTCATTTTTCAATTGCGAGTTCGCGTTTTAAATCAATGCTTATTTGTTTTTATTTCATGAAAGCTGGTTCGTAAGTACGGGCATTCCGAAGTCGGGCGTTCGTAAGTCGATGACTATGTGTAAAGTTAATTTTCACAGACGTCCAGTAGTTCACATATTGTCATTAGATGTTTGACCGTGATTTTTACTTTCTGATGGTGGTGTCTACCTCCTGTTGGTGGTTTCTCCTTCTTGGTGGTCGCGTGGAGACGGAAAGGCAAGGAGTGGTTTGAAAGGAAGGACATCTACCTGACTGTGGCAAACCGTAAGCCCCATGGGTTTTCTCAGGACCCATTTGGGACAAACACTGGCTGCAATGTAGTGTATAGTGTAGTGTATAGTATAGTGTATAGTAGTGTGTAGTGTAGTGTATGTTGTGCTTTTATCGCAGCATACATAGCCAAACGTGCTAATCGGAGGTACGAGGGAAAGACAACTCCTTTCACTACCATTATCACTACACCTACCACTATCACTACCTCTATCACTACCCCTGTCACTACCCCTATCACAACACGTACCCGTATTGGGGGTAGTGATACAGGTAGATTAAGTGATTGGGATAGTGATAGCGGTAGTGATGGAGGTCGTGATAGGTGTAGTGATAGTGATAGGTGTAGACATGGCATAGAGTTGCGCTCGGAAGAAGAGACGCCAATATGTTTCAGGTCAACTCCTACAGGAGATGGCGTGTACGCACCATACTCACGGAGACGTGGTGACGTCACAGACAATTGCTTGTTTTTGCGATGACATCACACGCACGTGCAAGATCCAATCCTGTTTTTTTTTTGTCCAGGCCGTCGGCTCCAAAAGAATAGAAATTAATGCGTGGCCATTGCGTCCTGTAGACAATCAGCTCAACGAAGTTGAGTGAATGAATGCGGGCATCCCAACAACAGGCAGCGGGTCAAACAGACATAAGTGCAAGTCAACATCTCTGTGTCTCGTTTAATGTTTTTATTTCTCGGCCTTACAATCATTTATTCCGGAGTCGTAACATTATGAACATTTGCGTGCCTGGAGCTGCAATCCCAGACTCAATGATCAGGTGGTGAGAGGTGATGATTCAATAGATGCATGAGGTAAAGTGTCTAGCTGGTGGGGTGTCGTGACTCACCCAGTGTTATATTGCAGTGGCTACCGATGAAGAGTTGGATGCTGTTGGTGCTGACGGTAGAGGGTCGTTCTGACACCCCGGCGCGATGTGCCTGGGTCAGCCGCAGCGATGGATGGTGATGGGTGGTCTCCATGGTGGAGTTTCTGTCTCCCCTCTTGGTGACCAACCTCAAGGTGTGGGATTCCTCTATGCTTCTATATAAGTATGGCTCTCCTCTATGGTTATATATGAGCATGGATCGCTATAGGTATCATCTATGGTTCTGTCTAAGTTTGGGTTACTATGGGTCTCCTCTATGGATCGATATGAGTATGGATCTGTTTGGATCACCTCTATGGTTCTATATGAGTATGGGTCTCCTCTATGTTTATATATAACTATGGGTCTCTATGGGTATCATCTATGGTTCTATATGAGTATGGGTTTCCTGTATGGTTCTATATAACTATAGGTCTCATCTATGGTTCTATATGGGTCTCTATGGGTCTCTATGTTTCTCTATGGGTCTCTATAGGTCTCCTCTAGGAGCAATTTCGTGGGGTCTTACACCTGCTAAAATGAAAAAAAAAGAATTGCTGAGTTTTGTAGTTTAGTCCCACCCTATAACTTGAATGAACAGGCAACTCGTGGTGCAAGACAGTGGGGGCTGAGTGAGCGATTGAGGAGCGGCTCTGGAATTTGTGCGTTCCAGGAGTTTTTGGCACAGTCAGATAAACGTTTCCAATCTCAGGCCAAAACTCGTTCTGTCGTCTCCACGCGACCTTCAGCATGTAGAAGCCAGCCCCGTATCTTCACCCTCCTCCTGTCTGCTGCTAGCACACATCATTGCAATGCAATGTTCTTCTTCGTATGATAACAAAATAATTAATACTTTTCAAGTGAAATTCTAAAAGTAAAAAATGTCAAAAGAAAAGTGAATGACATTTCGTTTCTTCTCCCTCCTTGTAACCCGCCACTGAAAATCAATTTCGATGTAAAGCTTTCGTGACTGCAGGGACTCATATTCTTGGTTCTTTCGGTAGAGTAACGTAGAAGGGCAATAATAAAATAATAAAAATAAAACAATACAATTATCATGACGTTTCGGCCATAACGCAAGCAGCTGTCTTCAGGTGAAGAACAGAGCTGTCGGAAAGACAGCGTCCTAATGAACACTGCTAAGCTTGGCAGCGTATTTTAAGCTGGGTGGGAGGAGCAGAGAACCTTGACTGAAATCAACTTCCCCTGTAAACGAGTAGCACTGCACCATAGACTCAACATTAAATCAAATACTGAACACTGCAACATAGACTCAACACTGCACATAAACTCAATAATGCAATAAAGACTCAACAAAGCATATTACACTCACCACAGCACCATAGAATCGTCAACACTACCATACACTCCTCAACACTGCACCATACACTGAATACTGCACAATAGACTCAACAATGCACCATAGACTCAACACTGCATTATACTTTCAACATTGCAGCATAGACTCAACAATGCCCATAAACTCAACACAGCACTCTAGACTCAACACTGCACCATAGACTCAACAATGCAACAAAGACTCAACAATGCATATTACACTCACCACTGCAGTATAGACTCAATACTGCACCATAGAGATGACTTAACCATTGGCTCAATATTGCCCATAGACTTAACACGGTACCATAGAATCGTCAACGCTACCATACACTCATCAACACTGCACCATACACTCAATACTGCACAATAGACTCAACAATGCACCATAGACTCAACAATGCATTATTTGCAGCATAGACTCAACACTTCCCATAAACTCAACACAGCACTCTAGACTCAATACTGCACCATAGACTCAGCACTGCACTATAGACTCAAGACGAACGGTTCTTAAGTCGGGACACAATAATGCACTGGATTTAAATGTTTTTGAAATGTATTATTGTAAAAAAGAAATTGAAATATTGTTAAACTCATGATTAAGTAGAAATATTGTACATTTGCGTATAACACTGTAACAAAAATACTGTACAGTAAATAAAACATAATGCAACGTAGCAAATATAAGAAGAAATACAGTTTTATTATTACACGCTTTTATTTAACTCTGTCTGTTGTTATTGTTTTTGTCGTATCATCAAATCTTGTAAACTAAATTTTAACCCACTTCCCAATGTGGTATCGACTGCAAACTTGGTATACTTATGTCATACTGATGACAATACTATATTTTATCAAAACATGTTTTAACATTATTTTTATATGTTATGTTTCGGCTTGGGTCTAAGTGTCCACGCTCAACTCACGTTGGCTGTAAATCACCACGGACGCTTACGGTATGACATGCTTCGGGGCCACTTCCTGGAGTCGTGGAGTTCTGCCATTACGAGTACGGTAAATTTCTTTAAAGCGTGTTTTTAAAAAAATATTTTGAAATATTACTTATTTTCACTAATCTTGAGTCCTGATGCCAGCTTGTAATCGGAAGGGGGGTGTCAATGAGCCAACCACAATTGCACACACACACACGGGGCACATCCGCACACAGACACCCATTAAGACAAAGACACACACACAAAGACTCACACACACACACCACAACAACAACAATACCATGTGTAGTCATTAACAGACTGTTGGGGCAAGTCTGGGTAGCAAGCAGTGACTATGAAGGCCGGCACGGCACACGAGGTGGGTGGCCAGCTTAACGCCCGGTCTGCCTTTGACTCCCCAATGGCGATGTTTATACACCGCACCAGGTGCTCATTTAGAGGCTGAGTGATCCTCGAAGGTGCCCAGGTCCCATTCAGATAATCGTTACTTGCGGGTGGACCGTGAGTGGAAATTAATCTTTGGTCACCGTGTTGGTAGCACACAGCACGCTAACCGTAGCACTACCGCTCCCTCAACACACAAACGTGCACACAAAGACAAAGAGCCCCGTATAGCCTTAGGGGCCGTCCATAAATGACGTCACGCACCTTGGGGGGGGGGGGCCGCCATCCCTGCCGCCGCCCGCGCGGGGGGGGGGGGGTGGAAATGTGACGTCACATCAAAATGCGCAACTTTAAATAAATATAGACAACACGTTCCAATTAATTAAATAGACTTTTAAATAAATGTTTCTCCTACAACATCAGAATGCAGCGCCACATTAAATACGCACTACAATGACAATAGTTTAAAGCGATTTGAAGCATGTTTTATTTTTTATGGGGGGGCAGAGCTTTGTGACGTCATATTTGAGGGGGGGTCTGACTTTTTGTGACGCCGTGTGACGACGGGGGGGGGGGGGTAAAACATCGTCCAAAATCGCGTGACGTTATTTATGGACGGCCCCTTAACAGACTGTAGGAGCAAGTGATGTTAGCGAGTAGCACGTATTAAGGCCGGTCGGGCATGCGAGGGGGGTTGGTTGGACAACCCCAAGCACGGCCGTCTTTGTCTCCCCAGTTGTGATGGTTACACAACGCACCAAGCACTGGTGTTGACTGTGAGCAAGAAATGCACTTGGGTCGCCGCTTTTGTAGCGCAGTGCGGCTACCGCTACACTTCTTCTCCCCACACACATTGACTTGCACACACACACGTGCACATACGCTCACACTCACTCCCAGCGTGAGACCGACTCATCACTCCTCGTGGAGGATCACTCCTCTGAGTAAAAGAGTTCCGCGGTTCATTTTGCAATTGCAAGTTTGCGTTTCAAATCAATGCTAATTTTCGATTTACAGCTTTCGTGACTGCAGGGATTCATCTTCTTGGTTCTTTCGGTAAAGTCACGTAGAAGGGAAATACAAAAAAAAATAACACATTATAAAATACAATTCTCACGACGTTTCGGCCACAACGCAAGCAGCCGTCCTCAGGTGAAGAACAGGGCTGTCGGAAAGACAGCGTCTGAAGTACTAATTTGTTTTCATTTCATGAAAGCTGGTTCATAAGTCCTGCCGTCCCGAAGTCGGGCGTTTGTAAATCGATGACTATGTGTAAAGTTAATTTTCACAGACGTCAAGGAGTTCACAGATTTTCGTTAGATGTTTGACCGTGATTTTTTCTTTCTGATGGTGGTGTCTTCCTCCTTGTTGGTGGTTTCTACTTCTTGGTGGTCGCGTGGAGACGGAGTGGCAAGGAGTGGGTCGAAAGGAAGGGCATCTACCTGACTGTGGCAAATCGTAAGCCCCATGGGTTCTCTCAAGAGCCATTTGGGACAAACACTGGCTGCAATCTAGTGTATAGTGTAGTGTGTAGTGTATAGTGTAGTGTAGACTGTAGTGTAAACTGTAGTGTATAGTGTAGCGTATAGTGTAGTATATACTGTAGTGTATAGTGTAGTGTAGACTGTAGTGTAGTTGTGTATGTTGAGCTTTTGTCGCACCGTACGTAGCTAATCGTGTTAATCGGAGGTACGGGAGAAAGACAACCCCTATCACTACCATTATCACTACACCTACCGCTATCACTACCTCTATCACTACACCTAACCCTATCACTACCCCTGTCACTACACGTACTACTATCACTACACCTACCCGTATTGGAGGTAGTGATACAAGTAGGTTGAGTGATAGGGGTAGTGAAAGGTGTAGTGATAGTGATACGTGTAATTATACGTCTAATCATTGGGGTAGTGGCAAGGGTAGTGATAGGGATAGTGATAGTGGTAGTGATAGTAATTGGGGTAGTGATAGTGATAGGGGTAGTGATAGGGGTAGTGACCGTGGTAGTGATAGTGATAGGAGATAGTGATAGGTGTAGGCATGGCATGAAGTAGCGGTATATTGGGCTCGGAAGACGAGACCCAATGTGGTTCAGGTCAACCTCTATAGGCGATGGCGTATACGCCCCACACTCATGGAGACTACTTTTTGGTTCTTTCGGTAAATTCACATAGAAAATAAAATAAAATAATAATAGAATACGACGTTTCGGTTGCAACACAAGCAACCATTATCAGGTAAGAATGAATGATAAAACACAGACACGGGAACAGCATAGGCAGACACACATGCAGAGAGATACACACAAAGACACCGAAACACACCAAGACAAACAGAAGGACAACGAATCTGTGCCGAGGCCTTAAATAGAGAGAGGGGGGAGGGACCGGGGCAGAGAGAGGACTGGGGAGGCGGGACCAGCGGACAAACGAGGGGACAAGGAGGGAGCAGTGTGGAATTCCGAACCACATTGGACAGGGGAGAGACAATGGTTTAGAGCAAGAAAATCGAAAGTTTGAGAAAACAAATTTAGTAAAATGAAGAATTGTAATGCAATGAAACACAGATTGTCGGTGAACACACAGTTAACGCATAGCCTGGTTGATTAACGTTCAGCCCAAGATTGCTAAATAAGAAGTAAAGTGTGAGTTGTGAGTAAACCCTCCCAGTAGAGGTGGTTTAAACTAGATTCAAAGCTTTCGTGACTGCAGGAATTACTCTTTGGTTCTTTCGGTAAAGTCAAGCACATTCATTCTAACCTGATGATGGTTGCTTGTGTTGCAACCGAAACGTCGTATTCTATTATTATTTGATTTTATTTTCTACGTGACTTTACCAAAATAACCAAAGAGTAATTCCTGCAGTCACGAAAGCTTCGAATCTAGTTTAAACTCATGGAGACGTCGATTGTTGTCGCGATGTTTTATCACGAAGACGGTGCACGTGGTGACGTCACACGCACGTGCTCGATCCAATCCTGTTTCCTTTCCCAGGCCGTCAGCTCAAAAAGAAGAGAAATGAATGCCTTGGCCATTGCGTTCTGCAGACAATCAGCTCAACGAAGTTGAATGAATGGGGGCATCCCAACAACAGGCAACGAGTGAAACAGACAGAAATGCAAGGCAACATCTCCCTGTCTCGTTGAATGTTTTAGTTTCTCGGGATTACTATCATTTATTCCGTAGTCATAACTTTATGAACATTTGCGTGCCTGGAGCTACAATCCCAAACTCAATGATCAGATGGTGAGAGGTGATGATTCAATCGATGCATGAGGCAAAGTGTCTAGCTGGTGGGGTGTCGTGACTCAACCCGGTGTTATATTGCAGCGGCTGCCGATGAAGAGTTGGATGCTGTTGGTGCTGACGGTCGAGGGTCACTCCGGCACCCCGGCGCGATGTGCCTGGGTCAGCCCCAGCGATGTATGGTGATGGGTGGACTCAGTGGCAAAGTTGCTGTCTCCCCTCGTGGTGACCAACCTCGAGGTGTGAGATTCCTCTATGGTTATATATGACCATGGATCGCTATGGGTATCATCCAAGGTTCTGTATACGTTTGGGTCTCTATGGATCGATATGAGTATGAGTCGCTGTGGGTCTCTTCTATAGTTCTATATGAGTATTGGTCTCCTCTTGGGTAGGAGGAAAAACAATATGGCGACAGCGCCGCAGCTGGCTGCAGTCCCGGATCGCTCTCACAGTTTATCAACCGTAACCACACCTCGTACCTTACCCACGTCCTTCTTCACTCACCACCGCTCTTCTTACTTTCATCTTCCATTACATTTTTCATCTAATTTATTTTGTTTTATTATTTTCATTATTACTTTGGCGTCGCCTGAGTTTTGGGTGGCAGCAGATCCCTGCACCCAACCCCGCCCGCCTCCGTGTTCACTGCACACGCCTCGCGGCGCTACAACAGCTGACAAATGCCGTTTACAGCAGTGTCACACAACCCGCCTTAACTGCCGTATCGCACAGCTGTTGGGCAGTGCGAGTAAACGAGGCCTGCTGCTTCGACTCACGAGGCTGGAGGACGCTGGCTGCATTATTCATGCAGCAGGAATTAACAGCCGCCCTGGGAACGGTTCCTGCCAGCAACGTCCTCACAAAGCACCTCCTTTGGCACTATCAGCGAGTGTGAGCTTGGCGTGCCCCAGCATCGCCAGCAAGTGGGAGCTCGACGTGCTCCGTCCAATGTTCACCAGACTGTCATCTCCTCAACACGAGAGAGTTGGCTTGCCTGCTGCCCAGCACCACCAGTGAACGGGAGCTATGCGAGGTTCGTCCACCCTGCTGCATCACCTGCGAACTGGAGCACAGCGCTTGGTCAGCTAATCCACTGGACCTCGTGTTCTTCTGGCTGCTCCATTGTACGCCGCGCCTGCGTGGTTCTGTACACCCGTGTACGCGCTCAACGAGTGTTTACACGGGCGTGTTTGCATCCGCTACGTACGGGAAAGTGCTTGCTGACAGCGTGGAGCTTGGACAACGCCACCTCGACTTGCTGCTCAGGGCAGCAGAGCCGCTGATTGGAGTCCACCCGAATCCGGGCCCCTTAATCAGCACCATCGGTGCAGCACGGGCTGATATAATAGGGCTACGACATGCATCATCTCTTCATCATCTGCACCTGGAACCCGCGCTCCTGAGGACGCTCTCTGTCCTTGGGCTTCTCCGAGGTCAACGTCGGAGACTGCATCAGCACCGTGGTTGCAGAGGTGGTAGGGGCCGCCGTTCACAGGTCGACCTCGAACCAGCCAACTCCTCTATTCCCTCGACGCCTCACTTGCACGGATCTTCACATCTACATTCACACATCCGCCTCGGCCTACTCAACGCACGCTCCATCACCAATAAATCATCCCTGATTCACGACACCATCTCGGACCACCACATCGACCTTTTGCTCATCACTGAGACCTGGTGCAGGTGTAGAGGTGTTACAGGAGGGCAAACAAACACACCAGGGGTGGTTATGCCCGCACATGGAAGGATGCTTACATCCACGTCCGCACCGTTCAGCCTGGGGGGGCTGATACGGCGCTGTGATTCCCCACGGCCCCACCCCTCGGTGGGGGAGTTGCTATATAAGGCGGTGAGCCAGTGGGCTCGGGGTTCAGTGTTTAGCTTAAACCAGTGAAGAAGGAAGACCGGCAAGATAGGCCCTGGGACTCCCCTGGATCGCTGTCCTTCTAAGGACCGACCAGGGCAAGCCAGTGGCGTGGCCCCGAGAGCCCAGAGCCGATGCTCTTGTAAGAGCCAGTCTGGTGACTCCGGGTGCCGTGATCCCAGCTTGGCCAGAGCGGGATCAGCTAGCCTCCCCTAGCTCTGTAGTGGAGGACCTGGGAGTAGGCTAGCCGGGATAGAGATCGTGGGATCTCCCTGTTAGACGGGTGAAGGGGCCGATACCCCTTCGAGTGTTGTATACCTTGGCCTGTATAGAGTGGAACGTTTAATAAATAAGTGTGCCTCCGACTACGTCGTCCAAGTATCTTTGAACCTACTACACAGGTAAGACTCCCCACCAGCCATCTCTCTGGAAGTTACGCCCCCAGGATACAAGGTTCTTCGTAAACCTCGTGCAACTAACCAGCGGGCTGGTGGCTTTGCGGTCGTTTACAATGCACACTTGAAAATTAAAGAGCTCTATCTACCGATGGCTCCTGCCACCTTCGAAGTCCAGTCCGTATCCCTCACTACTAACAACGACTGCTTTTCCATCATTTCCATGTATCGCCCTCCAGATGGCAGCATCAACACCTTCTTAAACGAGCTTTCGGAATTCCTTTATCTGATTCCTAACCCATCTCACAGGCTCGTGCTTACAGGTGACTTTAATTGCCCCGGCAATACCCCAGCCTCCATCGATAGTCACCTTGAGTCAACTTTGGCCTGCCATAACCTGGTCATCACAAACTCAGGCCCCACCAAAGCTTCGTCAACAAACGTTGAGAGCATGCTCGACCTGGTTTTGGAACCTGACCAGCACCGACGCATCACTGCACTGGGAGTTTTCCAAACTGGTTACTCCGATCACCGCCTCATACTTTCTTCCCTCCAATTTCCCAAGCCAATCACCATCAAATTAACCCGCAACTTGCGTAATTTTAAGAGTATCGAGTTTTCTGCTTTTCGTCACCTCCTTGCAAATTCGCTTTCAATGTTATCCCCATCATTGGATCCAACCATCTGCACTCTCCAACTAGAAGCTGACATGAGGGCGGCGCTGCACAAACTAGCTCCATTAAAATCACGAACCGCCAGGCAGTCTTCCCACGACACTCACTGGCTCTCAAGAGATGCCATCATTGCTAAACGAACCAGGAGGCGCCTTGAAAGTATCGCATCCCGCAGTGGTCTACCTGCTGATCGACTTGCTTACAGAGTCGCCTGCAGGAAAACTAACAAACTGATCCTAGTCTCACGTTCCTCCTACATTGAGGAACGCATCAAAAAAGCAACCGGAAAACCGCGCATTCTATGGAAAACCCTCAAAGATCTTCTACATCCTGGTAGCACCATGGTCCAT
Organism: Entosphenus tridentatus; assembly: GCA_014621495.2. NCBI lineage: Eukaryota > Metazoa > Chordata > Hyperoartia > Petromyzontiformes > Petromyzontidae > Entosphenus > Entosphenus tridentatus. The sequence continues at coordinate 535,110 of JAAXLI020001215.1, read as the reverse complement.
CACCTTAGCGATATCCTTGCCTCACTGAAACTTGCCACCTCTTTTAATCCTTACTTCACCAACAAGCTAATCACCATCGCAAACTCGTGCACGTCTACCGACACATCGCACCATTGTACCCCGCTCATGGTACCTAAAATTGTAAGCACTAACCCAGACACTCTTCTAATTACGCTAAAGCCGGTGTCTACAAAAGACGTTTTCTCTTTAATTGAATCACTTCATTTGAAGTCATCTCCACTCGACGTGCTCCCAGGTTCCTAGTTCAAGTAATGTGCTCCGGAACTCGCCATCATGATTAGGAACATCGCAAATGCCTCCTTCTCTACGGGGTGTTTTCTGTCCAACCTCAAACCTGGCCTGGTTTCTCCCTTTTTAAAGAAACCAAGTCTAGACCCGGATGACCCATCTAGTTATCGTCCCATCACTAAACTCTCGAACCTCTCTAAACTCCTTGAACGACTAGCCCTCGCCCAGCTAAAACCATGCAACACCTCCTCCGCAAACTACTGCTGCTTCGAGTCAGCTTACCGTCAAAACTATTCCACAGAAACAGCACTCACTAGAGTGCTCGATGACATTTTAACGATCATTGATTCCGGCTCAACTGTTGCACTTGTAAGTATGGACATTTCGTCAGCCTTCGACACCATCAACCATTCGCTCCTTACTTCCCTCCGGAAATCAGACTTCGGTATATGCGGCTCAGCACTCAAGTGGATAGTTTCGTACCTTTCTGACCGGCAATCTTCAGTCAGGGTGGGCATGTCCACATCGACTGAAACAATAGCATTATGCGGGGTTCCCCAGGGCTCTGTACTAGGTCCCCTGCTCTTCACAGCCTACACTTCCCTGATCGGCCGGCTCATTCGGTGTTAAGCATCACTCATACGCGGATGACACGATTCTATTCACCGCTATCGATTCTAGCAATGCATATGGATTCGAGAGACTCTCGGAATGTACCACCGCCGTGCAACAGTGGTTCACTGCACACAACCTAGCCCTTAATCCGAAAAAGTCAGTGGCCATCATGTTAGGTACCAAGCAACGTCTCAATTCAGCAGCACTCCCAACACACATACACATCTTCGGTCACAGCATCAAGTTCACCGACCACTTCAGCTACCTCGGTGTCATCCTAGATTCAACTTTATCCTTCGACCGTCAAACCAACCATATCATCAGCTCTCATCTCTACTGAAATTGCCAACACATTGGCATGTTGCATAGTTGGGTCTCGCCTTGACTATTGCAACTGTGATGCCGCCGCCACGAAGCCGTTCGGCAGGCGCCCCATCTCCGACCTCGCCACCACCAAGCAACGGAGCCAACCCCTCGTCCCCCTCACCTCACATGAACACACCCGCGCGCATTCCCCCACCCCCCCCCCCATAGAGCTGGAAGGGGAGGACACCTGATCGACCGGTTTTTATCCGAGAAACCCTTATCGGGATTAACTCTCACGGTTTCCGGCGATCAGGGAATTGGATGACCTCCCCCGACGCTACGTTGCACCGCGGCGCTGCGACCTACCTTAAGATGGTATGGTTGCGGCGTGGGGCATTCGGCCACCGCGGTTGAGGCGCATTTCCCCCCACACACACCCCCACGGGCCGACGGGGCAAGCAGGGGAGGGACGGGACAGCATGAATAGCGGGACCGCAGGGGCTCTTGCGCATAGTCATGGAGGGTTGGGATAATTATGCTTGAGTGCGCAGGCCCCATTGTTAGGGAGAGTAAGGGATTAATTAGGATTTACGCCGCGCACGCCGCACACTGATTAGCATATCAAAAGCGCCCGGAACCGCCGTGCGCGTGCCAGAGGGGCGCGAGCCCATTGTTCAGAGGCGCATCCCTTTGAGGTAGGGAGGATAAATAGGGGGCGCAAAGGGGAAATAGCTCTCTTGCTCCGGAATCAGCCCACGGGAATCTCTCCAGCCCAGCCGCCCGGACGTCCGTGTGACGCGACGAGGTGCGCAGTGAGGTCGAGATCAGCGGAACGCCGTGGGTACCTAATCGTGAGTAAGGAGGTAAAAGCATTTCGAAAGCAGATAAATAGGGAATAGACCCAGGGGTATCAGAGTAGGCACGCCTCGTCGATGCACACTGATTTAACAACCATTCACGGGCAACTGGTAATAAATCATTAATAGCTTATTGTGGCCTCGTGTGATCTCGCTGAGAAGTGTGAACGCGTGTGGTGCTGTGTATACAGCGGCTCGCCTCATGGGAGTGCTGCGCAGAGCAGCACGAGAGAGGGTGTCGCGTGTGGAGCTGTGTGTGGGTGTGGGCGTACGTTCGCTACGTATCTGATACCGCTGTGCATTGGTAACGTGAGTATTCGGCGTGGAGGCGAATACTGCACAGGGCTGTAGACGGGCACACGCTCGCAGCGTGCGAGAGCTGTACGTAGCGGTGTAAAAAGGGGGAGTATGGCGTTTGATTGATGATGCTGTGCGTACGTATGCTTGCAGCGTGGAAGCGCAGCGTGAGGCCGTATGAGTAGGGACCTCGCGTTCGAATGCCGGCGAAACCCTAGCGGGTATTAGGGTGGTGGGGTAACGTAAAGACAATAGGGGATGCAGGCGGGGGCGACCCCGGGGGCCAACGGCCCCCACACAACTCCGTCCTAGTCCGGACCTCCGCTTGCAACCTAAATAAACTTCAAAGACTACAAAACAACCTGGCACGCATCGTCATTGCCCACACTCATCTCCGTCTCGACTCACTAGCTTGTCTCCGTGCTCTCAACTGGCTACCCATCGCCAGTAGGGTCACATACAAGACCGCCTGCCTCCGCCACAATGCCTTCATATCCGCCTGCCCGCCGTACCTTTCTTCATTATTGACAACTTGCAGCTCAGCACACGGCAGATGCCTGCGCAGCGCGACTCACGACCTCCTCTTGATACCAAGATCCAGGATGGTCATGTCTATGCGCCGCTTCTCGGTGGCAGCCCCAACAGTCTGGAACGATATCCCTCTGCACATTCGCAGCATCACCTCAATCGCCTCCTTCAAGAGAGACTTAAAAACTCACCTCTACAATCATGCTTTCGAGCAACTCTGAGCTTGGCTGCGCGCCTCTGAGTCGCGGCCACTACGTCTGCAAATTTGCGCGCGTTACAAATTTAACTATTATTATTCTATGGTTATATAACTATGGGTCTCTATGGGGCGCATCTATGGCTCTATATGGGTCTTTATAGGTCTCTATGGTTCTCTATCGGTCTCTATGGTTCTCGATGGGTCTCCTCTAGGAGCAATTTCGTGGGGTCTTACACCTGCTAAAATGAAATAAAATAATTGCTGAGTTTTTAGTTTAGTCTCACCCTATAACTTTACTGAACCGGCAACTCGAAGTGCCAGGTGGTGTGGGCTGAGTGAGCGAGTGAAAAGCGGCTCTGGAGTTTGTGCGTTCCAGGGAGTTTTTGGCACAGTCAGATAGACGTTTCTCATCTCCGTCCAAAACTCTTTGTGTCGTCTCCACATGACCTCCAGGATGTAGAAGCCAGCCCCGAGTCCTCCCCCTCCTCCTGCCTGCTGCAACCACACCTCATTACAATGCAATATTGTTTAAAGTGTGATAAAATGATTTACACTTTTCAAGTGAAATTCTCAAAGTAAAAAATGTGAAAAGAAAAGTGAATGACATATCGGTCCTTCTTGCAACCTGCCACTGGAAATCTATTTCGATTTAAAGCTTTCGTGACTGCAGGGATTCATATTCTTGGTTCTTACGGTAAAGTCACGTAGAAGAGAAATAATAAAATAATAAAAGTAAAACATAATACAATTATCACGACGTTTCGGCCACAACGCAAGCAGCCGTCCTCAGGCGAAGAACAGAGCTGTAGGAAAGACAGCGTCCTAATGAACACAGCTAAGGTTGGCAGCGTATTTTAAGCTGGGTGGGAGGAGCAGAGAGCCTTGACTGAAAATCAACTTCCCCTGTAAACGAGCAGTTCTGCACCATAGACTCAACATTACATCATATCCTAAACACTGCACCATAGACTCAAAAATGCAACATAGATTCAACAATGAATCTTACACTCAACACTGCATTATAGACTCAACTCTGCACCATAGAGTTGACTTCAACATTGGCTCAACATTGCCCATAGACTTAACACAGCATCATAGACTCGTCAACACTACCATAGACTCAGCACTGCACCATAGACTCAACTTGCCCATAGACTCAACACTGCGCCATAGACTCGTCAACACTACCATAGACTCCTCAACACTGCATCATACACACAATACTGCACAATAGACTCAACAATGCTCCATAAACTCCACACTTCATCATACTCTCAACATTGCAGCACTGCTTTTTTGCCCATCCAAGGATGGGTGTATAATGCAATAAATCTGAAATATTCAAAAGAAAAATTGTTCAGCTCATGATTATTAATGAAGGGGGGGTTGCCGCATGTGGAGTGACGTCACCCCTCATAGTTATTGTGGAAGGGTGCGCCAAGGGGAGTGACGTCACCCGCTCATGATTATTAATGAGGGGAGGGGTGCGGCATGTGGAGTGCTCGACCTTTTGCGTTAGTCTAAATCTCCACGCGGGCATGAATATTAATGAAGGGGGGGGGGCTCTTTTGCAGTGACGTCACGCACGGATGTAGCACTGTGCTGCTCAGATTTATTTTTTACCGTCACTTTCTGTAAAGAAACGTCATATTTGAAGCGACTTTGCGTAATACATTATTTGATTCAGTTCGACCCTCTGCTTTAGTGTAAAAATCCACCCACTTATGAATATTAATGAGGGGTGTTGGGCCATATGGAGTGACGTCACGCGGGGGGGGGGGTAGGTCTCATGTGGAGTGACGTCACGCGCGGGACGGACAGACATTTCTGGGTGATTATAGTAGATAATCGACTGAACACTGCCCATCAACTCAACACAGCACTCTGGACTCAATACTGCACCATAGAATCAGCACTGCGCCATAGACTCAACGCTGCACCATAAACTCAGCACTGCACCATAGACTCAATACTGCACCATAGACTCAGCACAGGCACCATAGACTCAACTCTGCACCATAAACTCAAGACGAACGGTTCGTAAGTCGGGACGCAATAGTGCACTGCATTTAAATGTGTTTTGAAATGTATTATGGTTCAACAAAAATGGAAATATTGTTAAACTCATGACTAAGTAGACATATTTTACATTGGCATATAACACTGTAAAAAACGCTGTACAGTAAATAAAACATAAAGCAAAGTAAATATAAGACATTTTTATTTTCAATCATCTCGAGTCCTGATGCCAGCTTGTAGTCGGAAGGGAGGTGTCAATGAGCCAACCACAATTGCACACACACGGGGCACACACAGACACCCATTAAGACAAAGACACACACACAAAGACACACGCACAGACACACACACACACCACAACAATCCCATGTGTAGACTTAACAAGCTGTTAGGGCAGGTGTTGGAACTTAGCAGTGCCTATGAAGGCTCCTCCGAGCAAATTAGTTCCGTGGTTAATTTTGCAATTGCGAGTCCGCGTTTTAAATCAATGTAAATTTGTTTTTATTTCATCAAAGCTGGTTCGTAAGTACGGGTGTTCCTAAGTCATGGCGTTCGTAAGTCGATGACTGCTTGTAAAGTACATTTTCACAGACGTCCAGTAGTTCACAGATTTTCATTAGATGTTTGACCATGAGTTTTATTTTCTGATGGCAGTCTACCTTTTGGTAGTGGTGTCTATTTCCTGTTGGTGGTGTCTACTTAATGTTGGTGGTAATGGTGTCTACTTCCTGGTGGTGGTGTCTACTTTTTGGTGATCGCGTGGAGACGGAGTGGCAAGGAGTGGGTCGAAAAGAAGGGTATCTACCTGACTGTGGCAAACCGTAAGCCCCATGGGTTCTCTCAAGAGCCATCGGGACAAACACTGGCTGCTATGTAGTGTATAGTGTAGTGTATAGTGTAGTGTATAGTGTAGTGTAGACTGTAGTGTATAGTGTAGTGTATAGTATAGTATATAGTGTAGTGTATGTGTGTACTGTAAACTGTAGGGTATAGTGTAGTGTATAGTGTAGTGTATAGTGTAGTGTATGTGTATGTTGAGCTTTCATCGCACCGTACGTAGCCAACCGTGTTAATCAGAGGTACGGGGGGAGGACAACCCCTATCACTACCCCTATCAGTACACCTACCACTATCACTACCTCTATCACTAACCCTAACCCTATCACTACCTTGTCACTACACGTACCACTATCACTTACACCTAACCGTATTGGGGGTAGTGATACAGGTGTAATAAAGGTCGTTGAGGCGACTACTGGAATCCGGTCTTTTATTAACTTTTCATTACAGCTCTCTCTCTCTGTCGCTCTCACGCTGCCTGTCAGCAGCGTGAGAGGGACAGAGAGAGAGACGCGCAGCCACGTGGCAACTTGGAGCCCCGCTCCCGCGTGGCGTCCTCCTCCGTTCATTCCAGTTCTGACCACGTGATGTTCGTCTCCACCCCTATTTAATACCCGGGTCACGTGGTACGTTTCCACCAATCCTGGTTAGCATCTATGGAATCTTCCAGACTCCCTCGTAGGCTCCCGGGACCACTCCCCTGACTCATCTCCCCATTGGCTGTGGCGAAAGCCAGCAGAACCAATCCTCTACTTACAACTGGACCCTCTCCTCCCTTCGTTCGTGGTTGCCTCGCTGACTGTTCAGCAGGAGGTGGTTGCCGTGGGGAAGAAGAAGTTTCGGTTTCCGTTGTATCTGGGACAGGCCCCGTTGGAGGTGGAACGTCCGGGGTCTCGTCGTCCTTCAAAACCTGTGCGTCTGCGGGGGGTAAAACACAGCCCCGCTGGGGATCAATTGGCTCAATCGGTGAGGTAAGTGGCACATTCGGCACGCCAGACCCCGGCAGGTCAACAAGTGGAGATGAAGGGCCAGCACGCGGGACAACGTAGGGCTTGAGCCGCGACGAATGGACATACCAACGACGTTGGCCGTACTGGATGCGAACAATCTGGGGATTCCGAATGTCCACCTGCCTGACAGGCCCCTGCCAAGGCTTGTGCAGTTTAGGGGACGTTCCCACTGGCACCTGAGGGCAATGGAGCCATGCCATATCTCCCACCGACCAGGGCATGTCAGTTCGCGATCGACGCGCATACCTCTCGTTCCTTGCCTGCGTACGGGCCGTCGCACATCTGGCGGCCTCTCGCGCCTCCGTAACCCATTTAAGCGAGTCCCGCACGTGGTCAGGCAAGGAAGGGGATGGTTGTTTCCCCACTGCACCAAGTTGCACATCAATCGAGGGTACATTCTCACGGCCATACATCAGGAAAAATGGTGAATATCCTGTGGACGCGTGCGGAACCATGCGGTATGCTGCCAGGACGCCCGGTATGTGCAAGTCCATATCAGTTTGTTTTTCACTCACCGTGTGACAAAGCATGGCTGAAAGGGTGCGGTTAAATCGTTCCACCGTGCCATCCATTTGTGGATGGTAAGGGGAAGTACAGATTTTTTTTGTACCTAACGCAGAGCACACGTCTTTGAGCAATTTGGAGGAGAAGTTAGGTCCTTGATCCGTGAGCAGTCCTTCGGGTGCTCCTTTATCCATGACGTATCCATTCAAGAAAGTGTTGGTGATGGATGAGGCCGTTTGGTCAGGAAAAGGCCAGGCCATAGGCCAGCGAGAAAAATATTCGACCCCGACCAAGAGGTATTTATTCCCCTTAGCCGATGGAGGGAATGGGCCCAGGATGTCCAGAGCAACCAGCTCATTAATACGGGACACCTCGATCGAACGTAGTGGCGGAATATAATTTTGACGAGGCGGTTTCCGCTTTGCACAATCATGGCATGACCGAAAAAGTTTGTGATATCTGCTGTCATGCTGGCCCAAAAGAAATCCTGTTGCAACGCGGCCAATGTTTTCTGCACACCGAGGTGCATCAGCTTGTCGGCGTGCAGAGCGCGAACTAGGTCGTGGCGCAGGGATGTCGGCACAACCAGGCGTGAACGGTCAGACAATCCATCCGTACACATCAGCAATCCCTCCTGGCCCCGAAACATCTGCCATTTCCATCCCGCCAAATGAGATCTCGATTTCCCGATTAGTTCCCGCAGCGGAGCCAGAGAGGCATCAGCCTCCTGCTCACGTTGCCACACCGAGTGCGGCAAATGCAGCGTATCGTCGGCGCCAACGGGTACATTTTGAGCTTCATCGTTCGACATCGCCCCCATAACCGGACAGGGCGAGGTAGGCAGTGCCGCACAGCGGTGCGTACCCGTCAGACAGGCGCAGGGAGGAGTCGGGGGCAACCTGGAGAAAGCGTCCGCGTTGCCATGGCGAGTACCCTTGCGGTACATGATATTGAAGGAAAATTCCTGTAACGACTCCAACCACTGAGCCAATTGACCGGACGGTTGTTCTAATTTCAAAGAATATTGCAAGGCAGCATGGTCAATGCGCACGAGGAATTGCAGTCCATACAGGTACGGCCGGTACTGGCGAACAAAATGTACGATTGCTAGCAGTTCTCGTCGCGTCACGCAATATCGCGTCTCGGCAAGGGACAGAACCATGCTGCCGTATGCCACCACTCGCTCGACCCCGTCTTTCCGCTGCGACAAAACGGCACCTATGCCGATATTGCTAGCATCCGTGTCAAGGATGAACGGCTGGGAAAAGTCCGGGTAGTCGAGCGTCGGCACGGTGGCCAAATGATCCCAAAGAGATTGAAAAGAGTGCTCCTCTTCCTGGCCCCATTTAAATCTCTGATTTTTCCCCGTCAGAACATGCAGTGGCTTAGCCAGCGTCGCGAAGTTCTTAACAAAACGGCGATAGTAGGATCCGAACCCTATAAACCGCCGTACGTTGCCCACCGAAGTGGGCGTGGGCCACTCTCGGACACACGCCGTTTTTTGAGGGTCCGTGGACACACCGTCAGAGCTGACGATGTGTCCCAAGTAGCGGACGGACCGTTGCAAAAGGTGGCACTTCTTTGTTTTCAATTTTAGGTCAGCCGAGCGCATCCTCTGGAAGACAGTCTCCAGTCGTTGGAGGTGTTCTTCGAACGTGCGGCTGAATACGATGATATCATCCAAGTATATGAGGCACGTTTCCCACTGCAGCCCCGCTAGCACCAGTTCCATCAGGCATTGGAACGTCGCCGGTGCCGCATTCAAGCCCATAGGTAGGCGGTTAAACTCAAAGAGGCCTTGTGGCGTGCGTAACGCCGTTTTTGATTTGGACGCGTCATTGAGAAGAAGCTGCCAAAACCCAGACGACAAGTCGTGGGTGGAGAAAAAATTTGCACCTGACAAAGCGTCCAATGAGTCGTCCATCCGTGGCAAGGGGTATGCGTCCGCCACTGATATCTTATTCAATCGGCGGAAGTCCACACAAAACCTCGTCCCACCATCCTTCTTCTTAACCAGCACCACCGGCGTGCCCCAAGGACTGTTGGATGACAAAATTATATCGGCCGCCAACATGTCGTCCACCGCGCCACGCATGTGTTCCCTTTCTGCCGGGCTCATGTGATGCGGGTGCATACAAATCAGTCCCGCCGCACCGGTGTCGATATGGTGCGACAAGAGCGAGGTATGTCCCAGATCCAAATCGTTTTTACTGAAAACGTCAGGGTACTGCAAGGCGCTTCGCTGCGTGGCCGACAAAGATGTATTTCCCCGCACAAAGCTGCGATCCATCGATCGACTGGACGATCGGGTCGTGGCCCGCCAGCAGCCATTTTTGTGGGTGGTTCACCCTCAAAGCTGGAGAAATCGGTAGTGGCTTGAGCCAATACCGAGCCAGCCGGGACGACGACCCGGTCCGGGCCCCCATTTAACACTTGTATAAACGGGGCCTGACCAGGACGAATGATAGTTTGAGCCGCCACTAGGGAAAAGGATTTTGCCACAGAATTCGATGGGGACAACAGCACACAAGTCGCACCGTCCGCAGCTTCCAATCGCTTTCAGTAACGCAGCGGAATAAGCATTTGCGAGCCTGATGGTACTTCTACCGTGGCAGCAACAATTGCGTTAACAGCGTTTCCTGGGGGCGAACGGCCCAGCAGGGACGGCAGGAACGACATTATACGGCCCCCTGGCATTTCCAAGCAACCTTGGTCGACGAGTATTTTAACTGGCATGCGGCGCAGGAAATCGGTGCCCAATAGGCATGGGACCTGCCAATGAACATGAGATCAAAACTGGTCCCTCCGCGGTGATATTCCCTAGAGCAATGAGCACATCTACTCGCCCAAAAATACCCATGCTACCCCCATTTGCAGCAACGCACGCATCATTAGCCAGTCGGAACCGTGACGTAGGAATGGACAGGAGATGAAAAATAACATCGGAAATTATGGTAGCAGACGCGCCAGTGTCCACCAAAATACGAACATCGATCCCATCGATGGTGCCCCGTACCGTCGAGGACCCCGATGCGGCTGCTACCACCCTACAGGCCAATTTTTTCCATTGTGTAGCAGAGTGCGGCATCGACACAGGTGTACCACAATTCCTTTCCAGAGTGCAAACATGTGTGCGAGTGGATGGGTGATGTGACAAGACCTGCCGGGTGTCCGATATGTGCCGACTTTCCCGAGGGTGCCGTGGATCCGCGTCCGGTTGAGGAGATGGAAGCCGGCCCAACGGGAGCTGAGAAGGTTGAAGTCGGCAGCGGCAATCCCGGGTGAAATGGCCCTGTTGGCCACACTTAAAACACGTGGCCGCCATCGCCTGGCAGTCGCTTGTACCGGTCCCCACTCGTGGTCGTCCGGCCCCATCACGCTGCTCGCGCAGCCGGCGTTTCGGGACCTCAGCGAGGAACAGCAGCCATCACCTCGTCGTCGCTGGAGTCATTGGAGCCGTGGACGACCCGACGTGGAGACCACCGCAATGGTGGACCGTCTATTCCAGGATCTCCCGTCCATGCCGCCATCTGATCCCAGCGTTTAAGGTTGAACTTGGCGTCCAAGCAGCGCGCCGCCCATCGAGACGTAAGCGGTTCGTGGCCGCACACTGGCAACGAGATGTTTAGTTTCTGGGCCAGCTCAATCATTCTGGATAGGATGAGAGGATCCAGGAGATCGGCTGACGAATCGGGGTAGGCGGCCATGGCAAGTGCTAACAGCGCCCCTCGGTAAGCCGCACCTTCGAAGAACACCTTCAACGACTGGAGACTGTCTTTCAGAGGATGCGGTCGGCTGACCTAAAATTGAAACCAAAGAAGTGCCACCTTTTGCAACGATCCGTCCGCTACTTGGGACACATCGTCAGCTCTGACGGTGTCCACGGACCCTCAGAAAACGGCGTGTGTCCGAGAGTGGCCCACGCCCACTGCGATGGGCGATGTATGGCGGTTTATAGGGTTCGCATCCTACTATCGCCGATTTGTTAAGAATTTCGCGACGCTGGCTAAGCCGCTGCATGTTCTGACGGGGAAAAATCATAGATTTAAATGGGGCCTGGAAGAGGAGCGCTCTTTTCAATCTCTCCGGGATTGCCTGGCCACCGCTCCGACACTCGACTACCCAGACTTTTCCCAGCCGTTCAACCTTGACACGGATGCTAGCGATATCGGCAAAGGAGCCATTTTGTCGCAACGGAAAGATGGGGTCGAGCGAGTGGTGGCATACGGCAGCAGGGTTCTGTCTCCTGCCGAGACGCGATATTGCGTGACGCGACGGGAACTGCTGGCAATCGTACATTTTGTTCTCCAGTACCAGCCGTTACTGTATGGAAGGACATTCCTCGTGCGCACTGACCACGCTGCCTTGCAATATTCTTTGAAATTGGAACAACCGTCCGGTCAATTGGCTCGGTGGTTGGAATCGTTACAGGAGTTTTCCTTCAATATCACGTACCGCAATGGTACTCACCATGGCAACGCGGACGCTCTCTCTAGGTTGCCCCCGACTCCTCCCTGCGCTTGTCTGACGGGTACGCACTGCTGTGCGGTGCTGCCTACCTTGCCCTGTCTGGTCATGGGGGCGATGTCGAATGATGATGGCCAGGATGTACCCATTGGCGCCGACGATACTCTGCATTTGCCGCACTCGGTGTGGCTACGCGAGCAAGATGCTGATGCCTCTCTGGCTCTACTGCGGGAACTGATCGGGAAACCAAGATCTCATTTGGCGGGATGAAAATGGCAGTTATTTCGGGGCCAGGCGGGATTACTGATGTGTACGGATGGGTTGTCCGACCGTTCACGCCTGGTTGTGCCGACATCCCTTCGCCACGATCTGATCCGCGCGCTGCACGCCGACAAGCCAATGCACCTCGGCGTGCAGAAAACATTAGCTACGATGCAGCAGAATTTATTTTGCCCTGGCATGACAGCGGATGTCACTAACTTTATCTGGTCATGCCATGATTGTGCGAAGCGGAAACCGCGACTTCAAAATTATGTCCCGCCCCTACGATCGATCGAGGTATCCCGTATTAATGAGCTGGTTGCTCTGGATATCCTGAGCCCGTTCCCTCCATCGGCTAGGGGAAATAAATACCTTTTGGTTGGGGTCGAATTCTTTTCTCACTGGCCTATGGCCTGGCCTCTGCCTGACCAAACGGCCTCATCCATCACTGAGGCTTTCTTGAATGGGTACATCATGGATAAAGGAGCACCCGAAGGGCTGCTCACGGATCAAGGACGTAACGTCTCCTCTAAATTGCTCAAAGACGTGTGCTCTGCCTTGGGTACAAAGAAAATACGCACTTCCTCTTACCATCCGCAAACGGATGGCATGGTGGAACGATTTAAACGCACCCTTTCGGCCATGCTTTGCCACACGTGAGTGAGAAACAAACCGATTGGGACTTGCACATACCGGGCATCCTGGCGGGATACCGCATGATTCCGCATGCTTCCACAGGATATTCGCCATTTTTTCTCATGTATGGCCGTAAGAATGTACCCCCAATTGATGTGCAACTTGGTGCAGCGGGGAAGCAACCGTCCCCTTCCTTGCCTGACCACGTGTGGGACTCGCTTAAATGGGTTACGGAGGCACGAGAGGCCGCCAGATGTGCGACGGCCCGTACGCAGGCAAGGAACGAGAGGTATGCGCGTCGATCGCGAACTGACTTGCCTTGTCTTCTTGGTTCTTTCGGTAAAGTCACGTAGAAGGGAAATAATAAAATAATAAATATTCAACATAATAAAATAATTCTCACGACGTTTTGGCCACAACGCAAGCAGCCGTCCTCAGGTGAAGAACAGGTCTGTCGGGTAAGACAGCATCTGAATGAAACACCCCAGGCTTGGAGCGTATATTTAAGCTGGGTTGGAGGGGGAAGAGCGCCTTGACAAAATAATTTGCATATCAAGAGGAATTTAGCATATTTATGGGAAATGCATATATGGGATTAGTCACTACTAAATGCGTAGGAGGTGGGCGGGGGGTTTCAAAGTAATATTAAAGATATGGCATGGCTCCATTGCCCTCAGGTGCCAGTGGGTACGTCCCCTAAACTGCACAAGCCTTGGCGGGGGCCTGTGAGGCTGGTGGACATTCGGAATCCCCAGAGTGTTAGCATCCAGTATGGCCAACGTCGTTGGTATGTCCATTCGTCACGGCTCAAGCCCTATGTTGACCCGCGTGCTGGCCCTTCATCTCCACTTGTTGACCTGCCAGGGTCTGGCGTGCCGAATGTGCCACTTGCCTCGCCGATTGATCCCCAGCGGCAGAGGCGTAGCTAGGATATTTGCGCCCGGGGACGAACTATATAATTGGCGCCCCCCCCCCGTTTAATCACATTTTCCTATTACATCGAAAAAGGAATAACAATTTACATTTTAATAAAACATTGTATTTAAAGAAGCAAATTTATAGAAATTATATTACATGGCTCACTCAGTCACTGTCGTAGACTGGTTGAGATTATTTTTTCTTGATTTCACTGTCGCAAGCTGGTCAATCGCGTAATCAAAATCTGTTTTTTTTCCAATGTTTCTCTTTCAACGCTAAGAAGAGCAAGATCGCTGAGACGATCTTGTCCCATTGAAGCACGCAAATACGACAAAATAAGTTTCAATTTGCTGAACGACCGCTCACAGCTTGCAATTGAAACTGCTATTGTTAATAAAATTTGCAGTGAAATTCGCAAATTCGGAAATATGTCGTCTCCATAAAACACAATAAAACCAAGAAGATCCAAATAAGTTTATGGTAGAACTTCATTCCGGTTACTGAGCAGCATTTTGCAATCTCCAATTTCTGTGAAAAGTTCGTGGCCATTGATGTCGGTGTCATAGAAATTTCCAAAATCTGTGCAATTTCAACGAATTGCATCGATATCTGTGTCGGATATAAGAGTTTTGACGTCCAGCAGAAATCCAAATTTTGTGTTCAGGTCTTTTAGTCGTAAAACCCGTGTTGACATCTCCTGTTGAAGTCGATAAAATATGCTCTTCATAACGCGCACAATTTATTCTTCTACTGAAAGTCCTGCATCTCTTGCCAGTTCTCCTAGCATCTTCCGACGTCGCCTAATTCTTCTGTCCACATCGATCCCCCAGGCTGTGCATCTTGTTTTGGCGTTTTCTACAGCAACGTGGCTCAAATTATCACGAAGCTTGACAAATTCATGCTCCAAAGATTCAAGATCAGTTGCTGCTTCCTTGAAATTCATAGTAGGATCCTGTAAGCGCTTCTGAACACGATCAATTTTTCCAAGAATGACATTCCAGAAATGTAATAAAACTATGAAGTTAAAATTTAATACGCATGCCTGTGACTGTTCTGCATCACTTCTGGTTTCAGGCGTCATAGTTACGTCCTCCGATAATTTGTCTAGCAGCCCTACTAGTTCATCCAGTCCTTCATAGATAGCTTTAACAGCTTCTGATCGTGCACTCCAGCGTGTTTCAGGCCGTCGTAGTTTCTGCCACCAAAAAACAGGCCAGTGACTAATGCTGAAAGACTGCGCCTGTCTGTTGTTTGGGACGTTCTTCCATATAAGTTCTTAATAGGCGCGCGTACCAAAATGTAATTACATGGCATGTAGGCTGTGTGTGGCGGGATATATAAACTTTTAGGTTAAGGTGTAGATTTGTGCAGTAGTTTCAGGCTGCCGCGCCCGCCGCAATAAGTTATAATGTAACGTTGTAAGCCTCATTTTGGCGCCCCTTTACCTTGGCGCCCGGGGACATATGTACCCCCCTGCCCCCCTCCCTAGCTACGCCTCTGCCCAGCGGGGCTGTGTTATACCCCCCGCAGATGAACAGGTTTTGAAGGACGACGAGACCCTAGACGTTCCACCTCCAACGGGACCTGTCCCAGACACAACGGAAACCGAAAATTCTTCTTCTCCATGGCAACCACCTCCTGCTGAACAGTCGGCGAGGCAACCACGAACGAAGGGAGGAGAGGGTCCGGCGTCGCGTACGCGGTCAAAGTCTCTCCCATATCGCTAATACTGTTTTCATTGCGGTCTGTCACCCTAGTGTTACTGCGCTACAGGGGCGCCCTAATGTATGTCTGTTGTTTTAATATTTTAATCCTTCTGCGCGTCGGCGCCTACTCCCCTTACCTTGTTAATGCGTCATGGACGCCCTAAGATGTTATTCAAAGGGATTCGGGCTGTCACTCCTTTCCCAGCCGAGACGGCTGACTTTTTACACCGGGGGGGGGGGGGGGGTGATGTAAGGGGAGGATATATCCGGGTCACTGACGGATCACAACTCGTCACGATGATTGGCTCTGCCTGTCCTGGTCCATAGCCAATGGGGGGAAGCCTAGGGGCGTGGTCCTGACGTAACGGGAAGGTGACATCTGTGAGCAGAGGATTGGTTCTGCTGGCTTTAGCCACAGCCAATGGGGAGACAAGTCAGGGCCGTGGTCCCGGGAGCCTACGATGGAGTCGAGAAGATTCCATAAAGGCTAACCAGGATTGGTGGAAAGGTACCACGTGACCCGGGTATTAAATAGGGGTGGAGACGAACAACACGTGGTCAGAACTGGAATGAACGGAGGGAGAGGCCACGCGAGAGCGGGGGTCCAGGCAGCCACGTGGCTGCGCACATCTCTCTCTCTCTCTCTATCCCTCTCACGCTGTCTGTCAGCAGCGTGAAGGAGTGTTGTAAAGAAAGACAAATAAAGACCGGATTCCGGAAGTCGCTTCCACGACCTTTATTACATGGGTCTCTATGGGTCTTTTCTATGAGTTTTGTCGTGGGGTCTTACACCTTATGAAATAAAAAAAAGGTGCTGAGTTTTTTGTTTTAGTCCCACCCTATAACTTGACTCAACAAGCAACTCGTAGTGGAAGGCGGTGGTTGGCTGAGTGAGCAAATGAGCGAGCGAGGAGTGGCTCTGGAGTTTGTGCATTCCAGAGATTTTTTAGCACAGTCAGATAGACGCTTCTCCACGCGACCCACAGGAGATAGAAGCCAGCCCCGTGCCCGCCCCCTCCTGCTGCCTGCTGCTAGTACACCTCTTTGCAATGCGATGTTGTTCTTCGTTGTGTTATAACAAAATAAATTTCATTTGAAAAGTTAAATTCTCAAAGTAAAAATTAAAAAGGGAGCAATATTTCGGTCCTTTTTCAATCCTTGCAACCCTCTACTGAAAATCACCTTCCCCTCTAAATAGGCAGCACCCACACCATAGACGCAACAATGCATCAGCGGCTCAACACTGCACCACATACTCAACACTGCCAATAGACTCAAAACTGCACCATAGACTCAACAATGCCAGTAGATTCAGCACTGCACCATGGATTCAGCACTGCCCCATAGGACTCAGCATTGCACCATAGACTCGAAACTGAATGATAAACTCAACACTGCATCACAGACTCAAAAATTCCCATCGACTCAACGATGCACCATAGATTCAAGACTGCATCATTCACTCAACACTGCCCATACACTCAGCACTGCACCATAGACTGAATGCTGCACCATAGACTCAACACCGCACAATATACTCAAGACTGCCCATATACTCAACAGAGCACCATAGTCTCAGCACTGCACCATAAACTCAAAACTGCACAATAAATTCAGCACTGCACCGTAGACTCACTGTGCCACAGAATCAACACTTAATGGTAAACTCAAAACTGCCCATAAACGCACAGCTCCATACACTCAAAACTGGACCATATAATCAGCACAGCACAAAAGCTTCAGCAGTGCACCATAGACTTAACACTGCAAGATAGACTCAGCACTGTACAACAGACTAGACATTGCCCCCTTGACTCACCACTCTACTATGGACTCAACACTGCACCAAAGACTCAACACAGCGCTTTATACTCACTGTACCATAGATTCAGCACTCTACCATAAACTCCTCAATACTGTCAATAGAAGTAATAAAATAATAAAAATAATAAAACATAATAATATTTTATTATGTTTTATTATTTTTATTATTTTATTACTCCCTTCTACGTGACTTTACCGAAAGAACCAAGAAGATGAATTCCTGCAGTCACGAAAGCTTTAAATCGAAATTTAACTGTCAATAGACTCAACACTGCCCATCGACTCAAACACTGCACCATAGGCTCCTCAACATTGCAACATAGAGTCAACAATGCACCATAGACTACACACTGCATAATTTACTCAACACTGCACAGACTTTGCACTACTCCATAGACTCAACACTGGCTATAGACTCAGCACTACACCATAGAATCAACACTGCTCCATACACTCATAACTCCACCATAGATTCAACACTGCCCAAAGAGGCAGCACTGCACTGTAGACTGGGCAATACATCATAGATTCCGCACTGTACCGAAGACTCAACCCTGCACCATACACTCAACCCTTCCATATAGATCTTCTTGGTTTTTTCGGTAAAGTCACGTAGAAGGGGAGTAATAAAATAATAAAAATAATAAAACATAGACTCAATAACTGCACCATTGGCTCAACATTTCCTATATATAGTACTCAGCACTTAACCGTAGACTCAACATTGTCCATAGGCTCAGCACTGCAACATAGACTCAACACTGCCCATTGAATCAACACTGCACGATGGACTCCTCCACACTGCACAAAAACTATGAAATACTGCACCAAATACTCAACACTGCATCACACACACAGCACTACACCATAGACTCCTCAAAACTGTCAATAGACTCAACACTGCCCATGGACTCAAACACTGCACCATAGACTCAACAATGCCCATAGAGTCAGCAATGCACCATAGACTGGGCAATGCATCATAGACTCCGGACTGTACCGAAGACTCAACCCTGCACCATATACTCAACCCTTCCATATAGACTCAATAACTGCACCATTGGCTCAACATTGCCCATATATTCAGCACTGCACCATAGACTCACTGCCCATAGATTCAACACAGCACTATAGGCTCAGCACCGCACCATTGACACAAACGCTGCAACATAGACTCAACACACAATATACTCAACACTGCCCATACACTCACATAACTATATACTCAACACTGTACCATAGATTTAGCACTGTACCATGAACTAAGCACTCCACCATAGACTCGCACTGCACTATAGACTTAACAATGATCCATAGACTCGGGACTGCACCATAGACTCAGCACTGCACTTTTGACCCAGCACTACACCATAGACTCCTCGATTCTGTTAACAGACTCAACACTGCCCATTGACTCAAACACTGCACCATAGAATCTTCAACACTGCACAATAGACGCAACATTACTAATAAACTCAAAACTGCACCATACACTCAATGCTGCAACATAAATTCAACACTACAATAGACTCAACAATGCACCATAGACTCAACACTGCACTGATCGACTCAGGACTGCACCATAGACTCTGCACTGCACCATAGAGTCAGCACTGCACCATAAATGATGATGAGTAATGATGATCCGGTGTTATTGAAAATCTGGCGCCTTTCCCTCAGAAGCGCTGGATAATCAACGATCTGCTGTATATCAGACCTCTGAATTTGTATTTATACTCAGAGGGAATCCGATCAGCTATTTATTTGTTTATCGAAGACGTCCAGAAGTTCACAGATACCCAGTAGATGTGAGACAGTGGTGTCCACTTCCTTTTGGTGGTGTCTATTTCCTGGTGGTGGTGGTAGTGGTGTCTACTTCCTTTTGGTAGTGTCTACTTCCTGGTGGTGGTGGTGGAAGTGGTGCTTATTCCTTTTGGTGGTTACTACTTCCTGGTGGTGGTGGTAGTGGTGGTAGTGGTGTCTACTTTCTTTTGGTGGTGTCTACTTCCTGGTGGTGGAAGTGGCGTCTACTTCCTGGTGGTGGTTGTAGTGGTGTCTACTTCCTGATGCTGTCTACCTCCTGGTGATCATGTCTACTTCCTTATAGTGGTGTATTCTTCCTGTTGGTGGTGTCTACTTCCTGTTGGTGGTGTCTGCTTCCTATTGGTGGTGTCTACTTCCTGGAGGTCGCGTGGAGATGGAGTAGCAAGCAGTGGGTCGAAAGGAAGGGCTTCTATCTGACTGTGGCAAACCGTGAGCACCGTAGGTTCTCTCAGGAACCCGATAGCTCTCTCAGGAGTTCTCTCACGAGGCATTGCAAACAATACTGGCTGCAAATTAGAGAGTGTATAGTGTAGTATGTAGTGTTTTGTGTAGTATTTAGTGTATAGTGTAGTGTATAGTGTAGTATGTAGTGTATAGTGTAATGTGTAGTGCATAGTGTAGTATGTAGTGTATAGTGTAGTATGTAGTGTATAGTTTAGTGTATGTATATTGAACTTCTTTCGCACCGTACGTAGCCAACCATGTGAATCCGAGGTGCGGAGGAAGGGAAACCCCCATCACTCCCGCTATAACTAACTCTATCACTACCCCTAGCAATACCCTCTCTCACTACCCCCTATCACTCCCCCTATCACTTCCCCTATCTCTAACCCTATCACTACCCCTATAACTAACCCTATCACTATCTCTATCACTATTCCTATAGAATAGGCACAGTGTATATACGAAGAGGCAGAGTCATTTTAATCTGTTTTTTCATAAGGTGAAATAAATTAACACCGGAGATGAAATTTTCGAGATTTTTTTTACTGGCAAAATTAGAAATAACATCTTCAAATGGTGTTTATCGCACAATTATTTTTGGCTTTCAATAATTTCAAATAAAATCTGATTATCTGCAGCACATAGCGCGCACCCATCGAATGAGGGTCACGGACTAAATCATTAACGTCTCAGCAGTAACGACATCTTGTCCAGCGGCTGGACGAAGTGCCGCGTGAGAAACAAGTGGCGTGACACCGGAGGTAGTCGTAGTAGCAACGTGGGGTAGCAGCAGTACCAACTGTTGGGAAGTTATCACTGAAGGCCCTAACGAAACTGAAGTGCCGAGGGGCTACAAGAACCTGAATCCTCCCCTGCCAACTGGAGAAAGTACCCACAAAAGTACCACGCGCGAAACAAGCCGAGTGTTAATGGTGGCGGTATTAGTAGTGACACGGAGTAGCAGCAGTACCAACTGTTGAGAAGTTATCACTGAATGCCCGAACGAAACTGAAGTGCTTAGGGCCCGTCGAGAGCCTTAATCTGGTCCTACCAACTGGAGAGAGAACCAACTAAAGCACCGCGTGTGAAACAAGCCGAGTGAATCGATGGCGGTAGTAGTCCCATGGGCAGCAATGCCAACTGAAGGCCTACGAAACAGAAGTGCCATGGGCCGACAAGAACCTTTCATCGGGCTCTGTCAAGCAGCCAGGTAGGGCTCAGTGGAAATTCTAAAGTATGGTGCTTTTTGGTGTTGACGCAGACAGGAAACCACTGCCCTGGACGTCTCTGAGACTACCGGAGATCCAAGATGAAGAAACGCCATGGCTCATTGCGTTCTCTCCACATTTAAGCGGTCACCTTCGCTCACAAAGTGTCCGTGCCTCACTCAAAACTCACACTTATTGTAACCCCTAGCTCACCCCCCCCAGCCCCTTAATCTCCCTCCCTCTCATAACTACCAGCACCGTTCCTGATTCATATGCATATTCTGATTAGATAGCTATCACTCATTAACCCCAATTAATTAAATCAATCCATTCATCATCATTTGTTGTCATCAATTTCCCTTTCACAGAAGTCATGCATCATCATCATCACATGCAGATTCGTCTCCCATTCCTCCCTCATCTCTTTCATTCACCTAATCTCGACTATTACACGCATATGTACCATTGTTAATGCTTTGTAAAGCGCCTTGGGTAAGGGGCGATATAGATTAATTAAAGTTAAGAAGATAAGATACATAGATCACCACCACTAAACCACTAAAACTACCACCCCCACCATCATTAAAGCCACCACCCCACCATCACTAAAGCCACCAACATCACCAGCACCACCACTAACACCACCACCAGCACCACCACCACCAGCACCACCACTATAACCACCACCACCCAGCGAGATTTTCTCACTGGAAGGGCTTGCGAAGTGCGGGGGGGAAAAAATATTGCGATCCGATGGCATTGGCGGTTGTCGATTAGCAATCAGAGAGCACGTGGGGACCAACGCCCACTTTTAGTGACGGAATGGGGGCGCGAATAGCAAAGTTGAGCTTTAAAGAAGGCAGGGAGGGCTCATACTTGCCAAAAAAAATCTGAATGTCGTGGGATACCGTTTTTCCAATTTCAAAGGATGGAAAATAATAATGTTTTACCCTTTCTGGCAATAAAACAGGAGTTGTATTAAGATGTTCAAACACAAAATAGAAACATTTTGCAAGGAATGAAGTCTGCATTAACCACAGGTGGTGGACATGCAACAAACTCGATCTGATAATAACCTACTGCATTGTGTTTGAAACTGATTGGCTTACATCAGAGACAGCAGCCCTGTTTATGACTTAGAATCAACACCAGTGTCAGACCAGAGAGCGCCAAAAAAGGCGAACAGCACAAAGGCAACGCAACTCTCAGAGCATTTGTAGCTCTGGGTGAGTAGCTTTATCATGGGGTACCCTTTGCCAGTATCAAAGTATGACAAATAAGAAGAGGTTTTACCCTTTCTGGCAATAAAAACAGGCGTTAAGATGTCCAAACACCAATTAGACACACCTCTTGCAGGGAATCAAATACTACATAACCACACGTTGTACTTGTGTCTGGATGACCACATTTTTTTGGGAAGGCCACGTCTCAGGCCCAGGGAGTCTTACATTGAGAATAGGCTACCAGGGGACCATACTTTAGAGATCCTTAAGTTACGGGTGATAGTTCCATAGGGTTGTAGATAGTTCCAGATGATGATAATATCGCCCGGCTGCTGCTACTGAACCTGACGCCAGAAGACGCTGGGGTGTACGCTCTCCAAGTCGTTTGGAGAAGGGAGGGGATAATCTGGCAAGAAAAATCGTACATTCGTCTCACAACCTCGCATGGTGAGTGACCGGTATCTCCAATGCACTGAGCGTATTTGGGTGGGCGTGCGTTTATAGAATGAGCGAGAGTGAGCGTGCGACGTATGAGGGTACGACGCTCCGTTTTCAAGATAGAAAAAGTCTGCAATGAAACCTCGGGTCAAAGAGGCTTGCTCTCAGGATCACAATCTGGATTGAGTCTCGGGAAAATATTTTCTAGGAATCATACTCTGGATTGTGACTTAGGAAGATTACGCCTCAGGATTAGAGTCAGGATTGCGCCTCAGGGAAAGCAGGAATCATTAACAGTATCTTGGTTGAGACTCGGGGTGACCGGATGTCAGGAATCCGTATTAGGACTTAGAAGATCGGGTTCTCAGGATCGGAGTCTGGATTTTAAACTCTATTAGAACACGTATTAGAATCGGATTCTCAGTTGACACTCTGGAGGAGAGCACTCGAATTTTAAATGTTGTAGTAGGTTTACTCTCCAACACACCGGGGTGCTGAGCTTCTAACAAGTTGGCACGTTTCGTTTACGTGAAAAACTTTACTCGTTGGCTGTGTCAGGTGTTGGCGGGTTTAATGACACATTTATTTTTTCACAATATTAGCAAAAAAACTATTATGGATCTCAAAAATGTCATCTCACATTGGACCCAAAGAGGCCAGGTATCTTGATCAGAATCCTCGTTTTAAAAGAACAGGAAATTGTGGATTCCTGTCTACGGATCGGGATCCCAACTCAATCTGAGCTCCAGGAGCCCGGCTCATCGGTTATCATTCGCGATTGAAACTCAGCTCTAAGAGACAGAGTTTTTATATCTTACTCTCACGGGTTAGCCATAGAATTGTCGGCAGCTCTGAGATGTTAACTACCTTGCCTCTTATATAGGAGTTCGTGGGTTTGATCCCGATCCTGTCACCTGCTGTATATTTGCAGTTTGCGTGCCTCTCTCCGCGTTGTCGCGTCGATATTCCTCCAGAGCCCCTCCGGATTTTCCCTCCACATTCAGAATCAACGTCACCCGTTCAGAGTATTTGACTGCTGCTATAAATGTCCACACAGTTGTAATGCGAGCGTAAATGGGGTTGCTGCTGGACTCTGGCCCAATCACATGGCCCGGGGTAATGGGGGCGGAGCCCGGTATGGTGGGCGTGTGGGAGGGGCCCCCGTTCACCTCGGCTCCAATGGGAAGCGAGGTGAATGGAGGTGGAGCCAGCAGGGCAGTATGGGAAGGCCGGATCTGACGATCCGGAAGGGAGGAGTCAGGGTCACGTGGGAGAGAGGATATAGAGGGGAGCCCGGAAGAGATCGGGGTCAGTTGATGGAGTGAAGAAGCGGGACCACGTTGGGTGGCCGCCGCGCCATCAGCCACGTGGCTGATGGGGCTTCGGCACACCGTCGGCCAGCGGTGTGCGGAGCGGGGAGGCGCGGAGTGACTGACGGGAGAGCGCGTGCAGGGCGCGCGCAAGAAGGAGCTGATGGGAGAGTGCGTGCGGGGCACGTGCGAGAAGGAGCTGACGGAGGAGCGTGCAGGGCACACGAGAGGAGCGTGCGGGGCACGCGAGAGGAGCATGCGTGGCACGCGAGAGGAGACGCTGGTCCGCGGAGGAGACCAGCGGTGTGCGAAGAAAGAACTTTAATAAAAGACCAACGGAGACCAGCAGTGCCTGACGGAGTCTTTTATTACACAGTGATGAGAAGCCGCCATCTTCGTTGAGCTACAGTATCATTTGTGATGGCCAGGTCGCTTCCGAAAAAGAGCTACACAGCAATCTCAGTAAGACCCGGAGCAGAAGTGTGACGTCTAGATTGAAACTTGGAGAGACGAGGTCTCGGCATCTGATATTATTTTGAAACTCAGAGAAACCGGGTCTGAGGATCGTGGTCTCGGGATCAGAGTCTGTATTGAGACCCGGCTACGTGAGACCACGTTTAATGATCTTAATCTCGATGTTGGGTATAGGATCATGATGATGACCAGCTGCTGGAAGTCAAGTTGGAAGACAATGGGCCATACTTTCTCCACGTGATTTGGAACAGCGAGGAGGGGGTGACCTCACAAGTCAATTCCACCGTGTTTCTCAACGTCAAGCACAGCGAGTGACTGGAATCTCAATTGCACTGGAGGAGCCGCATGCATCGGGTGCTGGGTGAGGGAGCGAGTGCAGCCGAGAATGAGGTGAGATCTTCTTGGTTCTTTCGGTAAAGTCACGTAGAATGGAAATAATAAAATAATAAAAATAAAACATAATAAAATTATTCTCACGACGTTTCGACCACAACGCAAGCAGCCGTCCTCAGGTGAAGAACAGGTTTGTCGATAAGACAGAGTCTGAAATGTCAGAAACATCGTGAGAATTATTTTATTATGTTTAATTTTTATTATTTTATTATTTCCATTCTACGTGACTTTACTGAAAGAACCAAGAAGATGAATCCCTGCAGTCACGAAAGCTTTAAATCGAAAAATGAGGTGAGACTCAACTTGCGTATTTAGTAGTCCGGGACCCTCAGCACGTGTGTATGTACGTTGTTGTGTATGGTGCAGTGTATAGTGTGTGGGGTATACTCTAGTGTAGTGTATAATATGTGGGGTATAGTATGTGGTGTAGTAGTGTAGTGCATAGTATCGTGTATACTGTAGTGTAGTGTATAGTGTAGTGTGTATTGTAGTATATAGTGTAGTGTGTATTGTAGTGTATTGCAGTAGTGTGTATTGTATTGCATCGTGCAGTGTTTATTGTAGTGTATAGAGTAGTGTGTATTGCAGTGTGTATTGCAGTGTATAGTGTAGTGTGTATTGCAGTGTAGTAGAGTAGTGTGTATTGTAGTGTATAGTGTAGTGTGTATTGTAGTGTATAGAGTAGTGTGTATTGCATTGTATAGTGTAGTGTGTATTGTAATGTACTAGAGTAGTGTGTTTTGTAGTGTACTAGAGTCGTGTGAAATGTAGTGCATAGAGTATTGTATGTGTGTTGAACTTCTTTCGTACCATGGGAATTGTGGTGAGGCTGCCGTTCATGGCCCAGGAGGAGCCGTTGAATGTCGTGAGCCAAGTCTGCTCGCTGTAGAACGTGGCTCTCACGACCTCGCAGCCGGGCACGTCCAATAGATATAGACTAATGTATACTGCACCATATATATACTGAATATACTGTACCATACATATATACTATATATACACTGTAATATATACTGCAGCATGTATTATATACTAGCGGTAAGTACCCGGCGTTGCCCGGGCGAAAAAGACAAACAAACACATCGAATTACACACAGACATCGACCCACACACATAGAAACACATCGACTTACACACACACACATATGGACTCACACACACAGACATGGACTTTAGGCACACACAGACATGGAGTTACACACACACATCGACTCACACACACACACACATATAGACTTACACACACATATCGACGCACACACACATGCATAGACTCACATGCACATCGACTGACACACACACATATCGACTCACACACACAATCACATCGACTCACACGCACACATGGACGTAGACACACGCATTATTATTGTTAAAATAAGTAACTTAATTTTAAATTAGTAGTTGTCTACACACATACACCATGCACACACATTTACTAAGACACACATCGACTTATGCACACACACATCGACGGTATGCACTGCTATTACTACAGCAGTGCATACTGACTGTGGTGGTACCTGCTATGATAACAGCAGTGCATATTGTGGCGGTACATGCTTTGACAACAGAAGTGCATACTAAATGTGGCAGTATCTGCTATGATTACAGCAGTGCATATTGTGGTGGTACCTGCTATGATTACAGCAGTGCATGCTCACTGTGGTGGTGCCTGCTATGATAACATCAGTGCATATTGTGGTGGTGGCTGCTTACACTACAGCAGTGCATTTCGACTTTGGTACCTGCTTTCTGTTGTATATATTTGGTCTTGAATTTTTTTTGTAAATAAAAAAAAGTTTATAAATGTGGAAGTTTCCGAAATTATGTAATTTATGGAATTATGCAACATTATTCATTATGCTAATTGGGAAGGTGCAATTTATATTAGGTTATGCAAGTACATGTAATTATGCTAATATGTGCCCCATACTACACCCCGATTGATTAATGATTATTATAAAACAAATATTGGCAGAATTATTCTTAATATCAACTTTGGTTTCAGATCAATTTCCTGTGAGCCCACCGCATTAAAACAATGATCAGCCACGGCCAAGGTATTGGTCCTACCGTGTTTCAAATCTACATTATGTTCACAAACACGATCCGAGACATAAGGCAGATCTGAAACACGGTAGGACCAATACCTCGGCCATCGCTAATCATTGTTATAATGCGGTGGGCTCACACAAAATTGATTTCTCCAAGACGAAGGTACTCTGCAAACCCACTGGCTATCATACAAAGAATCGTTCATGAAGCCATCCAGAAATATAGACACAGAAACAATTTCAACCAAGAAGATGGGTACAAACTGAGCAATCATTGGAAGGACGTTATTAACCAGCTTAAGTCATAACTGGCTATGATGTTTCTATCCGATGTTAACAGTTATTTTCGACTCTCTGATTTGACATTACCAGGTTAAATGTCTCACACTAACAGCCACCGTCGCTCGTGTCCTCGATGTGGGGCGGCTCTTCGGTCTTACATTGACATACACATTTCTCACTTTAACATCACTTGCCCCGCCCACTTCTACATGGCCCTTGGGCTACACCCATTTAAAACCTTTAAAACAGCCTGCCTCAGCAGCTTTCGCCTTTTTCCCTCCTGATGACGATTGCTTGTGTTGCGATCGAAACGTCGTAGTTTTTAGTATTTTTTTTGTTCTACGTAACTTTCGTAAAAGACCCAAAGAATATGTAGTCTATAGTGTAGCCAGTCCGGCCTGTCCTCCCTTCTCACGTCGAGAATTATTTCCGCGGGGCGGAGGGGGGACAGGTCTGCTAAATAGACAACGTTAACAATAATGAAGTTCGGAGACGATGAGTTTTTGTTTGCTTGAGAAGTGGGGGACTCAACAATAGATGAACATCCAGGGGTGGGTTTGTGAAGCGCCAATACTTTATTTCAAAAGCCCTCTTCAGCAAGGCAAATTGTGTATCTGAAAATAGCGATCAAAGATACCCTCCACTTCACAACACCACAGCTGAATTCATCTGTTAATGGGATTGAGCGCCTGTGTTAATATTTTAAGGTAAACATTTTACATGTTGAAATCAACTTTAATATCAAAGTATTTTGCATATTTTCACGACCACCAATAACTCTATCAGCAGTCAATTAACATTGCCGAGTTTCTGTTAGTCGATTGGCAGTCAAGTAGTGGATAACCCTAATATCAATTTGGGGCGTGTCTCGTACTCTGCTGTGCACGTGGGCGTTCGGGGTCCAATGCCTGGTTACCATTTCCTGATCGTAAATAATAATAATAATGACACGTACCTGGCTCCCCGTAGCTCTGCAAAATGGTTTCTTGAGTCCCCATATGCTGCAGAGTGCACAATTTTACCGCACGCGTGATTAATTGCACGTGAGCTAACATCAGCTACAATAGCGTAGTGTAAAGTGTAGTCTATAGTGAAAAGTGTCGAGTAAAGTATAGTGTATGGTAGTGTATAGTATGTAGTGTAGTATATAGTGTAGTGTATAGCAGTGTATAGTGTAGTCTATAGCAATGTATAGTGCAGTGTATAGTATTGTATAGTGTGTAGTGTAGTGTTTAGTAGTGTATAGTGTAGTGTATGGTAATGTATAATATAATATGTAATGTATCTTAGTATAATATGTCGTGTAAAGTGTAGTGTATAGTATCGTGTGCAGTTGTGTATATTGTAGTGTGAAGTGCAGTGTATAGGTGTGTATAATATATAATATGTAGTGTATTGTAGAATAGTATAGTATGTCATGCAAAGTGTAGTGTATATAGCATATCAAAGCACGCAATGCGGTGACCATCTTTGTTCAATGGCTATATCCAAAAGCGGTTGCTGCTGCGAGGGACAGAGACGGCGGTGGTAACGTGAGTGGAGGGAACTCGACAGAACACATTTGCCGAAATACGTAGAAAGACATACACACAGCGAGACACAGAGAGAAGCATACGCGGTGGAGATACAGATAGACGGTGGCTAGGAGATGTTAGCTACCTAGCCTGGTAGACAGGAGGGCGTGAGTTCGATCCCGACCTGGACGATGCCTCTTGTATATTTAGAGTTTGCGTGTCTCTTTCTCTCCGTATCTCCCCGTGGTCGTGTGGATTTTTCTCCGGGTCATCCGGTTTGTCCCTTCACATTTAGAATCACGGAGCCATCCAATTTTCATCACGAGGGGCTACGGTTTGCTGCTTTAAAGGCAATAACAGATTGTGTGTAGCGAAGATTCGCGTTGTTAAAGCCTTGCTCGTATAAACCGTTCTGTCTGCCAGTCCCGCTCCGACGTCACCACGAGAATTCCTATTGTGATGCAATACCACCACCACCCCACCACCCCCAACCACCAACACGACCACCCACACCACAATTGCCACCACCACCCCACCACCACCAACCACCACCATTCAACCACCCTGCAAGATTTTCTGACTGGGTTGTTGCAAATCGCTGGTAAATAATACAAAAATAATTGTCGCGATTATTTTTGTATTTACCGTGGCACTACAGATGTACCGCCCAAACCGTTCAAATAACATTGGGATAATATTGGCAGATGGGTTGAATCACAGTTTTTTTCATAGACAACTTGGGAGACACTGATCGGAGTTCCGCGATTGCATGCAACGAGTCACGATCCCGCTTTTAACTACACGCACACGTTCGTTTATGAAAGTGAAATCAATTTTTTTTCCTGGGACTGATTTCTCAAATGAAAGTGTCTCCTGGAGCTGAGCGTCAGAGTTGAGAGTCTGATCTTATCACCCAATCCTGGAGCTGAGCGTCAGAGTTGAGAGTCTGATTTTAGTGCCCAATCCTGGAGCTAAGTCTCAAGACTGATCCTTGGACCCCCCGGGTCTCCCTTCATTTCAAGTCAAACTCTGTTCGTGAGACCCAGCCGCCCCAAACTCTGATGCTGAGGCCGTGTTTGGCTGTCTCAATTCACATGGTTGGCGACGTACGGTGCGAAATAAGTTATACAAACAACACACGTACATGCCTGAGTCTCAACCCAAACACAAATCCTGATACCCAATATACATTTCCCGAACCTCCGACAAGTACGCTTGGCTACGTACTGTGCAAAAGAAGTTCAACCTTAGTCTCGATCCAGACTCAAATCCTGATACCCAATATACCTTTTCCGCACCGCCAATTAGCACGGCTGGCTACGTACGGTGCGAAAGACGTTCAAGACTAAGATCCCATGTATAGCCTGAACAGACTGTTGGGGAAAGTGGTGTTAGCGAGCACCTATGAAGGCTGGCACGGCACGCGAGGGGTTGGGTGGCCAGCACCACGCCCGGCCGCCTTTGTTTCTCCCAGTGCTAATTTTTACGCACCACACCAGGTACTCATTTGAGGCTGAGTCAACATAGGGGAGGGGCAGAACCCGTTCAGATAAGCGTGACTGGTGAGCAAGAATCGAACCCTGGTCACAGGATTTCACGTGGAGTGCGCTAACCACTACGCTACCACTTCCCATGTTTGGCTCCGTAGGGTAAGAAAGACGTTCAACATACATCCCTAATTCTCAATCCAGTCTCTGAATCTGCGATACCTCTGCAGTTACATTCGCTGCATCTACACCACTCTCCCTAATGGGGCCTCAGAGTGCATTTGAGATGCCGCTCACTCACCGTGCTGGACTCGGAGCTGCACAGACGATTTCGTTAGCCGGACCATCTCCTCGTTCTTCCAAAAGACCTCGATAGCGTAAAGCCCAGAGAGTCTTCCGGTGATTCATATCC
>JAAXLI020001215.1:480832-504798 GCA_014621495.2 Entosphenus tridentatus | reverse complement strand
CATAATCTTTAGTTTTGCAATGGCAGACTCCGAGTGGTACTCAAACTTAGCCATAAGTTTGAGCTTTGCAGAGGCAAAGGCTCTGAGTCGTTAAAAGTTTGAGATCTTGCCAAGGCAGACTCCAAGTGTCCCCTCATTCGAGAGCCGCAAGCGCACTCCAGCTGTGGATGGAGCCTGCCAGTCTACACATCCTTGCGGCACTGGAGGTGTTTTTCGGGAAGAGAGAAGACAGGAGGAGGGACACTAACTTCAAACTCACTCACCTTTTTACACGCTTTTTATTAACTCACTCTGTTGTTGTTGTCGTTGTTGTCGTATCCTCAAATCTTGTAACTCAATTTTAACCCACTTCCCAATGTGGTATCGACTGCAAACTTGGTATACTTATGTCATACTGATGACAATACCATATTATGTCATGAATTTTTTTTTAAACATTCTTTTTTTATATGTTATGTTTCGGCTTGGGTCTAATTGTCCATGCTCAACTCACGTTGGCTGTAATTGACCACGGTCCCTTATGTTATGGCAAGCTTCGGGGCCACTTCCTGGAGTCGTGGAGTTATTCGATTACGAGTACATTTAATAAAAGCACGTTTCTAAAAAAGTGTTTTTTTTTAAATATTACTTATTTAACTGTCGTGGGCCAAGAACAATTTCAGCTTGCATGCATCACGCAGCGTAACAAAGGAATTGTGAATTGTCGCATTACCATTAGACATTAGCCGGGTTGTTTTATTTTAATCGCGTGATCGTGAGATCCTGATCGTTGATGCTTTCTAACCTCTAGGAGTGGTGGGCGTTGTGGTGGAGCTGTAGGGAGTGGTGAGTTCTGTGGTGAGGCTGTAGAGGCGGTGGGAGTTGTAGTGACCGTGTAGGAGTGGTGGGTGCTGTAGTGAGGCTGTAGAGAATGGTGGGTGCTGTGTTAGAGCTGTAGGGAGTGTTGGGTGCTGTGGTGAGGCTGTATAAGCGGTGGGTGCTGTGGTGAGGCTGTGTGAACGTTGTGTGCTGTGGTGAGGCTGCAGTTTAGGGCCCAGGAGGAGCCGTTGAATGTAGCGAGCCGTTGAAGCTGCTCGTTGTACAACGCGGCTATCGCGACCTCGCAGCCAGGCACGTGCGGTTTATATAGACTATAGTATATACTGTAGCATATATAGACTATATATATGAAAAGAGAACACACAGCGAGACATAGAGAGAGGCATCCACGGAGATACATACAGATACGTAGTGGCTCGGAAATGTTAACTACCTCACCTGGTATACGGGAGGTCAGGGATTCAATTCCCACCCTGGCCCATGCTGTATATATGCAACGAGTCACGATCCCCTTTTAACTACCCCACAGGGTCGATTAAGAAGGTGAAAGCTGTTTTTTTTCCCGGGAATTTATTTTTCGATTGAAAGTGTCTCCTGAGTCTGATCTTATTGCCCAATCCTGGAGCTGAGTCTCGAGACTGATTCTTGTACCCCCGGGTCTACCTTCATTTCAAATCTAAACTCTGATCGCGAGACCCAGCCGCCCCGAGTTTCAATCCAGACTCTGATCGTGAGGCCATGTTTGTCTCCATCGCAATTCACATGATTCACTACGTACGGTGCGAAATAAGTCGTACATATGTAAAGACGGTGCCTGGCCTAGTGAGCTTGGGGATGGTCGTGGTGACGGGAAGGAAGGGTCGCACGAGGTGACTGTGCAGAGCGACCGAACAAAGCTGGGACAGTTCGAGAGGAAGGGGCGTGGCCGGGGGCGGGGCTTGGCCACGCTGAAGGGGATATAAGGAAAAGGCTGAGAGGGGTTCTGGGCTGTTTGGGGAGTCGGGGTCCGGATCGTCACTATCTACATCGTTGTCATTTGTCGTTTTCACGGCCGTCATCATCATCGGAATCAACACCGGCACGGACAGCTACATTGACGTATCCCTATGTAGTCGACCAGCTATATAGGAACGTCGTGTAGCAGCTACGTCTCATCTGCCTACGTCCGCCGGTGAAACTGAATAAATATAACTGTTGGACAACGTCTCCGGGTGCTACATTACACATACAACACACGTACATACCTGAGTCTCAACCCACACATAAATTGTGAAACCCAATATACATTTCCCGAACCTCAGAAAAGCACGTTTGACGACATACATTGCGAAAGACGTTCAAGACCAAGATCCCATATATAGCCTGAACAGACTGTTGGGGCAAGTGCTGTTAGCAAGCACCTGTGAAGGCCGGCACGGCACATGAGGGGGTGGGTGGCCAGCACCACGCCGTTGTTTCCCGAGTGGAGATGTTTACACACCGCACCAGGTACTCATTTGAGGCTTAGTCGACATAGGAGAGAGCCAGAACCGGTTTAGATAATTGTCACTGGCGGTCGCGAGCGAAAATCAAACTCTGGTCTCCGAGTTTGTAGCGCAGCGCGCTAACCACTACGCTATTACTCCCCATGGTTGGCTACGTAGGGTACGAAAGACGTTCAACATACATCCCTCAGTCTCAATACAGTCTCTGAATGTGCAATACCTCTGTAGTTACACTCGCTGCCTCCACCCCACTCTCCGTAATGGGGCCTCAGAGTGCATTGGAGATACCGTTCACTCACCGTGCTGGACTCGAAGCTGCACATACGATTTCGTTAGCCCGACCACCCCCTCGTTCTTCCAAACGACCTCGATAGCGTAAAGCCCAGAGAGTCTTCCGGTGCTTCATATCCAGCAGTTTGGCTATGTCATCGTCATCATCATCATTACCAGCATCCATAGTTCACATTCCGGATAGTACATTTTCGTTTAGTTTTGTGGGGAGAGAGAGAGTCCAAATTAGTTAATTATCCCAATGCTCCGCGCGGTCTAAACTGTGACACCACTCCTGAGAATGAAACCAACGGTTTAATAATAGAGTCAGTTTAATGGAGGACAGAGATAGCAGAATAGAGATTCAAAGAAATGGAACTTCTTAGGTGGTTCAAATACTTTGGAGCGAAATATGGGAACTGTAAACAGACAGACTCACACAGATACCCATAGACTCACACAGAGACTCATACACTCGCAAATAGGCCCATACACACACACAGATGAATAGACTCACACATATACCTGGAGACTCACACAGATGCCCAGAAGCTCACACAGAGACCCATAGACTCAAACAGAGACCCATACACTCACCAAATTGTAGTGTGCGACATCAGGGCAACTGTTAACAATTCCCACGGTAATAACAACAGCAGGTCACACAAATCAAGGGCAAATCTACGGACAGTAGCCTTGTAAATGAGATTAGCCCTGCAGTGAAAATGTAATCTTACGTCCAACGCAACATTGTATAACGATCGCTTATCAATATATTGGCTGTTGAAATCTCTCTCGTGCAAACTTGATGAGTCAGCTGGGGCAGAATAAAAAAAAACTGATCCCGCTTTTCAACCAGTCTCTGTTAGTTTTTATGCATCTCTATGCATATCTATGAGTCTCTAGGAGTCTCTATGAGTTGCTGTGTATTGCTATGAGTCTCTCTGAGTCACTATATATCTGTGTTTCTATGTATCTCGTTGTGTATCTACGTATCTTTATGTGTGTATGTGAGTCTCTATGTATTTCTATGCATTTCTATAAGTCTAGGTGTGTCTCGATGAGTCTTTATGTGTCTCTGTGAGTCTGTATATATCTCTATGCATGTCTATATGTATTTATGTATCTCTATGCATCTCTACGTATCTCTATACGTCTATATTTATCTATGACTATCTGTGTCTTTGAGTTTCTATGTATCTCTGAGTATCGATGTATCTCGATGAGCCTATATGTATCTATATGCATGTCTATGAGTCTATATGTAAGAGTCTATATATTTCTGTGGGTGTCTATGTATCTCTATGCATCTCTATGAGTCTCTATGCATCTCTATTAGTATATATGTATGAGTATATATGTATCTCTATGAGTCTGTATATCTCTATAAGTTTACACACGTGTAGTGACACAGAATTGGTCACGCAGCAGCATAGCACTGGCTGCTGGCAGGGAAGGGGATCTGCAGCTTACAGCAGCCCTGATCGACAGCAGGTCACGTGATAGACCAGAGAGGGATGTAGGGAAAAGGTTACGGAAGGGGCACATCGAGAACAAGCTAGTAGGTTCCAGAAGGGGGGCGTGGCAGGTGGTGGAGCCAGGCCACACTGACAGTATAAGACGGGCCCCGGAGGGGACCTCGGGGCTGTCGTTTGGAGTGAGATCCCCGTCGTGCTGCTGGAGTCTTCGCCGCCGTCTTCATCATCACTGTCTCGGCCTCGATGTGCGCTGCATTGCACCGCTAGCTGAGTAGTTAACCTCGCGTCTAATAAACCCGCACAGCCAGGATGAACATCCGACTCCAAACGTCATTTATTGAATTTAACGAGGTAAAACTGGTAAGAAAACAGCACAGATACAGCATATGTTAATACCCGGAAACACCAACACAATGAATGAACACCACAGCATCATAACATTGTCTTAGATAGCAATAGATCCTGGATGGACCAGGCCCCTACATTACCACTGAATAACTATACAAGAGCATAAGCTGCTGTGTTACATAAAGGCACATCGTGTATTCATCACACTGCACCCCAAATGTACAGTATTACACATAACACTAAATTGTGGATGAGATATTTCGTCATCCTTGCTCTCAGGATCGCAATATAGTTACTTGGGTACAAGTTTGACTCGACTTATTAAATTACAAGTAACATTCACAATAAGGAAAGTTGCAGGCTTCGTTGTTAACAAGGCCTCGTATTTATCATAACAATTTAACAACATTATAAAGGCATTTACATCATTATAACGGTCATTCTAACATTATAACAGCATTGCCAATATTATAAGAACATAAACGAACTTTCAGACAATGCTTCTTAAAGTCCCACAATGGACAATTGCGGCTGGCTTAACTGGGACGTGATGTGTGCCGCCATCTTGAATTATGTGTGTAATGGCCGACGCCCGCGTGGTTGAGCGGGAATCTTAAATCGCAACTTCCTGGTCACATGACCAAAATTAGCATCAAAACCAGGAAATTCCTGTGTACATACGCCCCCCCCCGCCCCCCATCTGCCGTGAGGCAAAACCCCTGCCGTGAGGCAGAACACTCCCCGTCTGGTATCTAAAAGATGCCACCATTTATTTCCTATCTCATAAACAAATGTATAACAACTTCAACGGGTCAACTTATTTGTCCATATCTTTGCGAGAGAAAAGTAATACTGTCTCGACTATGGGCCTGACGAAAGTTCTTGCGACACCTTGCTTCGCAATCATAACCTCGACTTTTCGAACTTTTCCATCGGCGCTTGGAATCGACTTGAGGATGCGGCCCATTGGTCACTCATTCCGTTTGGCTTGGTTGTCCTTCAGTAGGACGAGGTTGCCTTCTTGGATGTATGGTCTGTTAGACTGCCACTTGTTGCGCACTTGGAGTGTCGCAAGGTACTCGTTTTTCCAGCGACGCCAGAACGTGTTCGCGAAGCTTTGCACTTGTCTCCATTGACGTCTGTAGAGGTCTGCAATGCTGGCCTCCTCGGCAGGTGCTGTGAGCACGTCTGTCTTCTGGGTAAGAAGTGTAGCAGGAGTCAAGATGAATGGTGACTCCGGGTCGGTTGAGATGGGGATCAGGGGTCTTGAATTAATTATGGCTGAAACCTCGGCCATGAGAGTGGTCAAGACCTCGTGAGAGAGCCGTGTGGACCCGACATCACATAGCATGGAGTCGAGAATGCGTCGAGCAATCCCGATCATGCGTTCCCAGGCTCCACCCCATATGCGAAGAGTGAGCAGGATTGAAGATCCATGTGCAGCCTTGGTCACAAAGGTATTTCCTGACAGAATCATCTTCGACATTCTCCGTATTGATCTTAAGCTCTTTACATGCTCCAGTGAAATTGGTTCCACAATCAGAACGGAGTTGCTTGGCTGGCCCTCTGATGGCGAAGAATCTCCGGAGTGCATTTATAAAGCTCGAAGAGTCCATGGACTCGATGACTTCGATATGCACTGCTCGTGTACTCATACAGGTGAACAGTACTGTCCAATGTTTGCTGTTCGCGAGCCCTCCTCTGGTGCAGCGGGAGATGACTGTCCATGGTCCGAACACGTCGATCCCTACAGAGGTGAAGGGAGGTTCCACACTGAGTCGATCGGCTGGGAGGTCTGCCATTTTCTGTTCTTCCTGTTTTCCACGTAGCTTGCGACACCTGATACACTTGTGGATTGTGCTGGCGATGCACCTCTTTCCTCCAACGATCCACAGCCCTGCAGATCGGATTGCTCCTTCTGTGAAGTGCCGACCTTGGTGCTTGACCTTCTCGTGGTAGTGGCGCACAAGTAAAATTGCGATGTGGCTCTGGCTTGGGATTATAAGGGGGTTTCGTTCATTCTCATCTAATTTTGCATTCCCTAGCCGGCCACCTATCCTGAGCAAGCCGTCTTTGTCCATCCTGGGGTTTAACTTCCTAAGGGTGCTGACCCTAGGAAGGTCTTCTCCCTTGTTGATGGCTTTGATCTCACTTGCATAAGCTGCCTGTTGCACACAGCGGAAGATTGATTTCCTTGCTCTGGAAAGCTCATCTTCAATGCGTGGCACTGTGCAGTAATGCCATCCATTGCAGCTACCAGTGGTGCCTCTCATCGGGCGGTGGAAGCAGTCTGCGATATGCGTTAGATGTGTTATCGCCCGCACGAGCGTCGTCCATTTCGAAAAATGTTCAAAATGGTGTGGACTCAGTGGACTTCTTGATCACACATTTGTTATGAAAGTTATCACTTGAGAACGAATCTCCTTGTCAGACTCGGGCTCTATGAGTCCAAAGGTCTCTTTGGTAGTACATGGGCCACCATCACGTCATAAGAGGAACGCTGGACCCGTCAGCCAGATGGTTTGCTTCAGCAGAGATGCAGGGACAGACCTAGTTGCGAGATCTGCTGGATTCTGGTCAGTTGGAACGTAATTCCATTGCTCCGGCTGCATCGATCTCCTGATGCATTCCACCCGGTTGCTGATGTAGGTGTAGAACCTTCTGGTTTGGTTGTTTATGTAGCCTAGTACGACCTTACTGTCCGTGTACAACTTGACCGCATCCAGTTAAATGTCCAATTCGTCTAAGATCAGTTCCGCCACCTCTGTAGCAAGAACGGCTCCACACAGCTCAAGCCTTGGGATGGTATGTTCCGGTTGTGCGGCCTTGCCGTGGAACTCATCCAAGGATTCCCACTTGGACGACAGCTCCGGGTCTAGGAATGGAGAGGCCACGGCCGCAGCAACCACTGCCACGACCACCGGCAGAGCGACGAGCAGTAGCTTCGTCTTTGGCTTCCTCTTGTCAGTCAGGACTGGCTTGGAAAAACGTGGAGGAACAAAATCCAGTGAAGACAGTGGATGTATGAGTGAAGTTGCGGTCAGCATGCTGGTTTCTTTGTAAGTCTGCACGGTACAGCCTTCACTTCTCTCTTTGAGTTTCTCTTCCAGCGTGAAGTGGTTGGGGCACGGTTTGAAGAGTGACGTGCGTCCATTCGTGAGCACACTCGTTCTCAATGTGCTAATGTGATCTGGTTTGTATGTTCCATCGAGACAAACATCACCTACGATGACCCATCCTAGGTCGAGTCTCTGGGCGTAGGGAGCATCGTGAGGTCCGTTGCGTTGATCGCGAACCTTGTGGACTCTCAGCATGTCCCTGCCAAGCAGAAGTAAAATCTGTGCCGCATGATCCAATGGCGGGATGAACTCTGCTATGGGTTTCAGGTGTGGGTGGTGACGTGCGACTTCGGGCGAGGGAATCTCACTCCTGTCGTCCAGTATCTCATTGCATTCTGTCACCGTAGGAAGGGCTAGCTTCATGGTGCTATCCATGGTTTCCACCATGAGGCCACTCGCTCTTCTTCCCGCTGTCTCCATCAGTCCTGAGCATGTTCTAAGCATGTATGGAAAGGAATTCCCACCTACGCTTAGCTGATCAAAGAACTCTGACCTTGCCAAAAACTTGTTGCTCTGGTCGTCCATTATGGCGTACATCTTTACCGCCCTTTCAGGATGTCCTTTGGGATACACTCGGACGAGGCATATCTTTGAGCAAAATCTTCCTTTGAAGCCTTCTCCACAGACTTCTGTGCATTTGGTTGTGATTTCTCACGTGAGTGCAGCGGTCTCGCATTGCTCCCCGCCGTGCTCTGCTTCGGGATCGGAAGCCTTAGTGCCAATGGGTTTGGAGTAAAATGTGTGCAGAGCAGTTGCGTGTTTGTCACTGCCACATTCCTCGCACTTGATATCTGCCATGCAATTCCTTGCAAGGTGGTTTGTAGAAGCACAGCATTTTAAGCACACTCCAAATTCTTTCAGCATGTTCTTCCGCTCTTCCAATGGCTTCCTCCTGAACTCACGGCATTTCTGGAGGGAGTGAGGTTTATCATGCAATGGGTATTGCTTCTCTGGATCCTCTATCTTTTTCTTTGTGATGGTTGCCTGGACGGAGTTTGCGAATGTCGTAGGAGAGACCTCAGTCTTGTGTATGGAAATTGGCACTCTCGCTGTTCCTCGTTTCGCCATTGCTCTTTCCATTCTTGGGAGATCTGGACTGGAAATCCCCGTGGTGCCAAACATAAAACTCGGGTCATTTCTGGTCTTAGCCAGGTTGCGGATAAACTTTGAGAAAAAGGAGAATGGGGGGAATGCAACCTGATGCTCTGACTTGTATCTTGAACCCGCTGTTCTCCATTTTTCCTGCACGTCAAATGGCAACTTCTCTACGATGGGGTTCATGCCATGGTAAGTATTCAAGAAAATGAGACCTGGTAAGTAGGGATCAGCCTGGGCTGATTCAAGCTCCATCAAAAGATCGCCAAGCTCTCGTAACCTTTAATTGTCCCTACCAGAGATTTTTGGAAAGTTCTGCAACTTCTTGAAGAGAGCCTTCTCAATAGTTTCTGGGCTACCGTAGCACTCCTCGAGCCTCTCCCACACCGCATGCAGGCTTGAGGTGGGGTCATCAATGTTTGCTGACCGGATCCTCTTTGCGTACTCTGCAGATTCATTTTCTAACCATTTCACCAACAGGTCGAGTTCTTCACTTGCAGAGATGTCTGAATTTTGGATTGCATTCCTGAAGGTAGATCTCCAGGCTCAATAGTTCTCAGAGTGGTCATCAAACTTAACGAGTCCTCTGTTGATTAGTTCGCGGTGAGCCAGGTACCTAGCAAAGTCCCCTAGTCCTGCTGATCCAGGGTGTGTCCATACTGGCGCTTGTGAGGTGGCATTATTGGCTGTATTGCCTTCTATGCCGTCAGTTGCGATGGCGTTGGACTGTGGGCCCAAAGGGTTTAGATCACGTTGGTTTGATCCCTTTATGTGACTGTCTGGAATGTGGGTCTGACCTGATGCATCCACGTCTGACCCCTCGTGTGCGACGCTGAGTCGGCGACTAACTGCCAGGGCAGGATATGCATTTCCACCATTCCCGTAGACAGCATTCATGTTCATTCGGTGTGGAGATGGCGATGCCTGAACGTCCACCCTTTGTTCAGTATCGTTTGGTGGAGGAGCATTGATGCATTGTTCAGACCAGTCCAAAATATATTTTTTCTGGTGAGTTGATCACGGTCCTTGACAGGTATCTGAGTGCCAAATTCACTCCAATTATCTTCCTTATCCAGGTTGACTGCTGCCTCGAGCACCTCTGCCTGGGCCCTTGCAGCAGCTGCTTCCTTTTTGAGTTGTAGGGTGCTTAACTTAGCATCCAGCTACATTTTTTTCCGTGTGGCGGTAGCCACTAATATACTCTCTTGCTCTTCAAGCTCTGCTTTCTTCCGTGCGGCAGTAGCCGCTAATGTACTTTCTTGCTCTTCAAGCTCTGCTTTCTTCCATGCAGCAGCAATTGGTATGCTTGTTTCTTCCTGCTCTGCTTTCCTCCGTGCGGCAGCAGTTGCTATGCTTGCTTCTTATTGTATGTGGGCCATTTCAATTAGCATAGCTTCCTCTTCAGCCATGTAGGCAATACGGGTGTTTGCTGCTTCTGCTGCTGCGCGTGCCTGAGCTAATGCCATACTAGTAGATGATATCTTTGAGTGTGCTGAGGCTTTAGATCTTGTGGTGGACCTGGATGAGACAGAGTGCTGAGATCGTGTCTCTCTTAAGCCCTCCACACGGTCCATTGCATCTTGTATCACTGCCTGCACATTATCATCGAGCAGTTCGAGGAAGTGCTCTTGCATACGCACTCCCTCAATGCCCTCATCTGTGTTCACCTTCATCAGGAGGGAGATGTATTTATTTGCCAACAGCTTGTAGCTTGAGCTGCTCACCTTCACTCGCTGGATGGCCCGCTGAATTGAGGCCACTGTGTCTGAGGCGTTTGAAGCTTCAGATATATCTGCTTCAACCTGGTCCCATGCCCTTTGTATCCTGGCATCAAGGTCCTGCTTCTCAGCATCATAGCTTTCCAAGGCCCGTTGTGTCAGCCTGACCTCTCTTTGGGGCCTTGAACTCCCTCGGTCCTCTTGTGGCTGGATGGGAGGTCCTGGATTGCTTAAATCACTTTCTTCAGCATCTCTCCCTGCTGAGCTGTGGCTTTCCATGCTGCGATGCTTGCAACACGATTTTAATGTAGACTCTTTGCAGAGCTGGTTGCTTGCTGCAAGCTGACTGCTTGAGAGCTCCTTTGCTTGCTGCAGGTTGACTGCTTGAGAGCTCCTTTTCTTGAGGAGCTGGTTGGGAGCTCCAAGAAGAATGTCTTTTTACTTGCTGCAGGGCTGGCTGCAGCACTGGTTAAGAGCTTCAAGAAGAATGTATTTTTACTTGCTGCAGGGCTAGCTGCAGCACTGGTCGGGAGCTTCAAGAAGAATGTCTTTTTACTTGCTGCAGGGCTGGCTGCAGCACTGGTTGGGAGCTTCAAGAAGAATGTCTTTTTACTGTCTCAGCCTCGCTGTGCACTGCGTTGCACCGCTAGCTGAGTAGATAACCTCACGTCCAATAAACCCTCAGAGCCAGGGTGCACATCCGACTCCAAACGTCATTTATTGATTTTAACGAGGTAAAACTGGTGAGAAAACAGCACAGATACAGCATCTGTTAATACCTGGAAACACCAACACAATGAATGAACACCACAGCATCATAACATTGTCTTAGATAACATGTTTCTCAACAATAGATCCTGGATGGACCAGGCACCTACATTACCACTGAATAGCTATACAAGAGCATAAGCTACTGTGTTACATAAAGGCACACCGTGTTATCATCACACTGCACCCCAGATGTACAGTACTACACGTAACACTGCACTATGAAGAGACATTTTGTCATCCTTGCTCTCAGGATCGCAATATAGTTACTTGGGTACAAGTTTGACTCGACTTATTAAATTACAAGTAACATTCACAATAAGGAAAGTTGCAGGCTTCGTTGTTAACAAGGCCTCGTATTTATCATAGCAATTTAACAACATTATAAAGGCATTTACATCATTATAACGGTCATTCTAACATTATAACAGCATTGCCAATATTATAAGAACATAAACGAACTTACAGACAATGCTTCTTAAAGTCCCACAATGGACAATTGCGGCTGGCTTCACTGGGACGCGATGTGTGCCGCCATCTTGAATTATGTGTGTAATGGCCGACGCCCGCGTGGTTGAGCGGGAATCTTAAATCGCAACTTCCTGGTCACGTGACCAAAATTAGCATCAAAAACAGGAATTTCCTGTGTCCCTCCGCCCCCCCCCCCCCCCCGGATCTGCCGTGAGGCAAAACTCCTGCCGTGAGGCAGAACATTCTGTGAAAAGTTCGTGGCCATTGATTTCTGTGTCATAGAAATTTCCAAAATCTGTGCAATTTCGACGAATTGCATTGACATCTGTGTCGGATAGAAGAGTTTTGATGTCCAGCAGAAATCCAAATTTTGTGTTCAGGTCATTTAGTCATAAAACCGTGTTGACATCTCCTGTTGAAGTCGATAAAATACGCTCTTCATAATGCGCACAATTCCTTCTTCTGCTGAAAGGCCTGCATCTCTTGCCAGTTCGCCTGGCATCTTCCGACGTCGCCTAATTCTTCTGTCCACATCGATCCCTCAGGCTGTGCATCTTGTTTTAGCGTTTTCTACAGCAACTTGGCTCAAATCATCACAAATCTTGACAAATTCATGCTCCAAAGATTCAAGATCAGATGCTGCTTCCTTGACATTCATAGTAGGATCCTGTAAGCGCTTCTGAACACGATCAATTTTTCCAAGAATGACATTCCAGAAATGTAATAAAACTATGAAGTTAAAATTGAATACGCATGCCTGTAACTTTTCGATTTAAAGCTTTCCTGACTGCAGGGATTCATCTTCCTGGTTCTTTCGGTAAAGTCACGTAGAAGGGAAATAATACAAATAAAACATAATAAAATAATTATCACGACGTTTCGACCACAACGCAAGCAGTCGTCCTCAGGTGAAGAACAGGTCTGTCGAGGGTATATTTAGTATACTGATGATACTGATGTAGTTTATACTTTAGTTTTTTACGTGGTGGTTTAATTGCTGCAACTCCATACTATTAACATTCCTTCCTTTTATTAATGCTAACCCTAATCCCTCCCTTTGATGCTGCTAATCCTGCATAATGCACGGGCATATTATGACTTTGAAACCCCCCGCCCACCTCCTACGCATTCCACAAGTAATGACTAATCCCACATCTGCATTCCCCATAAATATGCTAAATTCCTCTTGATATGCAAATTATTGTCAAGGCGCTCTTCCCCCTCCAACCCAGCTTAAATATATGCTCCAAGCCTGGTGGTGTTTCATTCAGACGCTGTCTTTCCGACAGACCTGTTCTTCACCTGAGGACGGCTGCTTGCGTTGTGGCCGAAACGTCGTGATAATTATTTTATTATGTTTTATTTTTATTCTTTTATTACTTCCCTTCTACGTGACTTTACCGAAAGAACCAA
Organism: Entosphenus tridentatus; assembly: GCA_014621495.2. Lineage (NCBI taxonomy): Eukaryota > Metazoa > Chordata > Hyperoartia > Petromyzontiformes > Petromyzontidae > Entosphenus > Entosphenus tridentatus. The sequence continues at coordinate 491,815 of JAAXLI020001215.1, read as the reverse complement.
GAAGATGAATTATCATATTTTTTACTGGCAAATGAGGTTCCAATGGTGAAGCTCTTTGATCTCGACATCCTTGGACCATTTCCCACCACTCCGAGGGGAAACAAATTTTTGCTCGTCAGGGTAGAGTACCTGTCCCGGTGGCTGGTGGCATGGCCTTTGCCGGATCAATCGACTGCGTCCATCACGGATGCATTCCTGCATGGGTATGTTTTGGATAAGGGAGCCCTGGAACGTCTCCTTACGGACCAGGGCCGGAATTTTTCTCCTAAATTATTAAAAGAGGTGTGCGATTCCCTCGGTGCTAAAAAAATCCGGATGTCACCCTACCATCCCCAGACTGACGGGATGGTAGAGCGCTTGCACAGAAGCAGTCCATGCTGTGCTAACAGGTCAACGAGGCGCAGTCCGGTTGGGATTTACACGTTCCGGGTGTTCTCGCTGCATACAGAACGGCTCCTCACGCCTCAACTGGGTTCTCCCCCTTTTTCCTCATGTATGGGAGGAAATGCGACCCCCCCATGGAGGCTCAGTTAGACATGGGGCCGGGCAAAAAGGTCGCTGTGCCCATGCCCATGCACCTTACCCTCCAGCAATTGACGGAAGCGCAGAAAGCGTCTCGGGGGAATTCGGCAAAACGGCAGGCCAAAAATGAAAAGCTTGTGAGGCTCCGGGGATCTGGAAACCCATGGAAACCTGGGGACAAGGCATGGCTGCATTGACCCCAGGTGCTCCAGGGCACGTCCCCTAAATTGCATAAGCCATGGCAGGGCCCAGTTGAGGTGATTGAGGTCAGGAGGCTGCAGTGCATGCGGATCCAGGTCGGTCGCAGGCATTGGTATGTGCACCCGTCATGGCTGAAATCCTATTTCTCAGCTTGCGAGGTCGTTTCATCCCCACTACCTGAAGGCCGGGTATCTGATGTGTCCGACGTGCCCGGGCATACGGTCACGGAGGTTGTGCCTCACCGAGACTCTATTCTTACGCCTACAGGATCCCAGCACCTGACACCCGTGGAACCACCAGCGGCGCCGTCCATAGGCGGGCAAGGGAGGACGGAACGGCTGCCACCCGGTTCTTCTCCCCCTTCATCTTCTTCCGGGGAGGGGCCGCGCCCCTTAGGCCATTGACAAGTCGTCCCCGGTGTCCCCAGGAAACCCAATCTTGCCTCACCTGGGGGCCCGGCGACGAGGACGCATTCCAAAACTGCTCGGTTCAAATAACCCACCCCTTCCCATTCTCCTATTTATTATTTAGTGCCGTCTGGCAGGTAGTCACAGACACAAGCCAGGCTATGGCTGTAGGTCGAACTGAGGTCCTTCCTGTGCTCGCGGGCTGCGGCACACTGACGGTCGTGGGGTGTTGTATATTCCTGGGGGCCGGGTTTATTCCCGTGTGTTCGCAATTTTTTTTTATTGTTCCGGTTATTTATTGTTCTCGTTAATACTACTGGCGGGTAGGATGACGGTTGCTATTGTTGTGTTCGTTGTCCCGCTACACGAGGTATGGATGTCAGCCGGGACGGCTGATTTTTTTTTTCACAGGGGGGGGGGGGGGTAATGTAGTGACATGGAATGTGTCACTGTGGCGCATAGCACTGGTTGCTGGCACAGAAGGGGATCGGAAGTGCAGCACAAATCCATCTCTTTGTCTGCCAGCAGGATGAGCCAGAGAGAGGGACGTGAGGCAAGGGGAATAGAGGGGCTACGTGTGGTAAAGCTCGGGAAAATTCTGGTGGATTTTAGAAGGGGAGCGTGGCCAAAGGCGAAGCAGGGCAACGCTGGGTGTATAAAGGACCCCGAGCAAGGGTTCAGGGTGGAACCGTCATGCGGCTGGAGTCTTCGTCACCGTCTTCACCTTCTCGGCGTTGTAAGTCAGGCAGCCTGTTAGCTGTCATGCCCTTAATGTAGTTAACCCTTGTGCCTGTGAAGGCTGTAATAAATAGAGTGCCTCCTACGATTAGTGACTCCGAGTGACCAACTACACATGTATTGTTTAGAACCATGTTGGGTCAGGCAATGGGAGGTACACGGTCAAAACAAACTTCAAAGGTTGAGAACCACTGATTGGCGCATTAGGGAGGGCGCAGTCCACATTTTAAAGACGATTTTAAACCAAGAAGACAAAGTGAAGGCCACTGTGTAACAATGTCCTCCTATTGTACCCCCCCCCCACCTGCGGGTGCCACTGTGGCCAGATGTTAACTCCCTTGCGTGGTATGCAGGAGGTCGTGGATTCAATCCCAACCCTTACGCCTGCTGTATATTTGGAATTTGCATCTCTCTCCCTGGTCGTGTGGATTATTTTCTCTGGGTCCTCCACATTCAGAAACTTGCGTTTATAGAGTATTTGGCTGCTATACGTTTCAACATGATAAGCCACATCGTTGACCTATCAATGGTGGCCAGGTCGCTTCTGAAAAAGAGCTACATAGCTCAGTGGGCCTCACCTGCTAAAATAAGATTTTATAGTTCAGTAGTTTAGAATTATCTCTGCCCCCGAACACCCCCCCCGCCCCCCCCCGAAAGGAATCCACCACGGCTCTCATTCAAACAAACCACTTCCTTTAATGAAACACTCCACAACAGGGACAGAGATTGTAACAACAAATAATTATCTCTGCTCCTCTCTCCCGCACTGTTGTCATCGTTGTCGCACAGAGGGTGGACTGAAAAAAAGAATGTGAACTCAGTGCGATGATCAGTCCCTCACCCCCGCCCCCAGCCATTAACTCCGCCCCCCTCAGCCATCAACTCTGCCCACCAACCACTGACCCCACCCATTAGCCACCAACTCCACCCACCAGCCACTAACCCCGCTCACAAGTCACTAACTCTGCCCACCCCGGTCACGGCAAAGACTCCACCCCAGTAACACCAAAGGAACCCAGGTGGAGAAGACAGGCAGGAGGTGGTGTTAGACTAAGTGTGACTGGGTTTTAGATGGGGTGATAGACTTAGATTAGGTGGGTGTTTGATTTGGTGTTAGGTTAGGTAGGTGTTAGATTGAGTGTTAGACCAAGTGTTGGGTTGGGTGGGTATTAGTGGGTGCTCCCCTCGCTAGCAGTACTTTCCCCAACAGCAATTGCGGGCTACACGGGGGACCTTTGACTACGTGTTAGAATGTGAGAGTAGTGAGCGTGGGAGGAAAGGGAGTGTTTCATGTGCATACCCATAACCACGTGGATGTGCGTGTGTGAGTGTGTGCGCCAGAGTGTGTGCATGCACGTGTGTGTGTCTAGGTGTGAGTGTGTGTGTGTATTCGTGTGTGTCTGTGTGTGTCTCTGTGTGAGCGAGTATGTGACTGTGTGTCTATGTTTGTGTGTGCATTCCCCAGTGCCTTGCGTCCTCCACCCCCCCCTCTACTCCGTGCGCCCCTCGTCCGCCACCGCTTCGTAGCGAGCCAGCTGTGGAAACAAAGACAAAGATCCCCCAGGTAGCCTCAACAGACGGTCGGGACAAGTGCTGTTCATAGCGAGTAGTAGCAGCGCCTATGAAGGTACACGAGGGGGTGGGTGGCCAGCACAACACACACCCGGCTGCCTTTGTCTCCCCCAGTGGCAATGTTTACGACGCACCACCACTGCATCAGGTACTAATTTGAGGCTGAGTCGATCTCCGGGAGGGCCCAACACCGGGTTCAGATAATCCCTGCTGTCACTGGTGTTGGCCGTGAACGGGAACTGAACTCGGGTCACCGGGTTTCGTAGCGACACGCTAACTGCTACACTACCGCTGCCCCCACACTCGTACACACACAGGGCATGCACCTAGCCTGGCATCAGCACCACCCACGGCCGCATAGCCGCCACCACTACCTGAGAGGTGAACGGCAGCTGCCATCATTGCGTAGCGTGCACCACGGTGTCCTAGATGTTAACTACCTCACCTGGTATGCAGGAGGTCGTGGGTTCGATCCCGACCTCGACATCACAGTGGCTATAAGATGTGAACTACCTCGCCTGGTATGCAGCAGGTCGTGTGTCCAATCCAAACCCCAACGCCACGGTGGCTCGGAGATGTCAACTACCTCGCCTGGAATGCAGGAGGTCGTGGGTTTGATCCCAACCCTGACGTCCACGGTGGATAGGAAATGTTAACTACCTTGCCTGGTATACATGAGGTCGTGGGTTCGATCCCAACCCCAATGTCATGGTGGCTAGATGTTAACTACCTCGCCTTGTATACAGGAGGTCATGGGTTCGATCCTGACCCTGATGATGCCTGTTGCTGTATGTTTGGAGTCTGGGTCTCTCTATTATCTCCCCGCAGTGGTCGTGGATTTTCAACGGGTCCTCCGGTTTTACATCGACATTCAGAATCAACGTCACGCCTTTAGAGTATGTGACTGCGATAAATGTCCACGTGCACAATGATGGCAGCCACTTCGTTGAGCCATAATTTGTGATTGCCAGGTCGCTTCTGAAAGCGCTACATAGCTCAGTAGGGCCTTACCTGGTAAAACAAAACAGTTTTACTGCATGTGTTGTGCATGATTGGCCATTGTAATTTTCCAGATCGTCATTGGCGGAGCCTACATCATCATCATAAACATCAACAGCCATGGTCACTCCATTGCTGGATGAAGAGCTCAAGCCACCACCATCATCAGCAATAGTCTCTCCCCCCTCTCTCTCTGCACGTGCGTTTCGATGACAGCGACAATTACATCGTTAATTATTTCATCATCATCGTCGTTAATGATTACATCGGCATCATCATCATTGTTGTCGACATCACTATAATTGATATGAATAATGATTACATTGTCATCATCATAAATAATAATAGTAGAACCCCTCTTAATGACCACCCCTGTTAACTATCGCTTAACGACGAGCGTTCATAGCGCCCAATGTGGAGAATAGTATATAGTAGTTTATATTGTAATGTATAGTATACAGCAGCAGTCTATAGTTGTGTAGCATATAGTGGTGTAGTGTATAGTGGTGTAGCGTATAGTGGTGTAGCGTATAATGGTGTAGCGTATAGTGGTGTAGCGTATAATGGTGTAGCGTATAGTGGTGTAGCGTATAGTGTAGAATATAGTAGTGTATAGTGTAGAATATAGTAGTGTAGTGTATAGTAGTGTATAGTGTAGTTAACGACTAATTGCTTAACGATAGGCCTCCATAGAGCCTAATGTGTTCCATTACCGACCATTCCCCTGTTAACGACGACTTATGACGAGCACACGACTGTCAATTTCAGCCAATCGGCGAGTTCCAAAGTGGTCTAACCAGGCCTCGGCCAATCAGCGACGTCCATTCATGGGTGTTGGGGCATTGTTTACATTCAGTGTCTGCTGTGCTTTTAAGTGGATATATTTACTCGCTTAACGACCGGCTTCCTGGAACCAATTACCGTTAAGAGGGGTTCTGGCATACATCATTAATGATTACATCATCATCAACGATTGCATCATTATAGTCGTGACCACGAAGATGCTGCTCACCTTGCCCTTGAGCTCCCGGTTCTCTTCGGCCAGGGAGTCCAACTTGAGGCGCAGTTCGGAGGCCTCGAGGCGCAGGGCCTCTACATCGGCCCCCTCGGGGCCCGCAGAGCTCAGGTGCTGCTTCAGGAAGCTGAGCGGAGACGTCAAGGATCACTCAACGACAACAATGACCGACCTTCGCCACTAAGTGGCGGTAACATCACCATGGTGCCTATGCCAGGCTATGTGCACTTTAAGGCCACGTGAAGTGTCGTATGCCTGCTGGCAGGTCATGGGACAGATCTAGGTACCATGGGTCGACTGATTGAGATTATTGAGATGACTGGCCGATGCACCACCTGTGCCCCCCACTGTGCCAACTTGCTGTGTTTTAGCCACTGGGCGCTCCGCTCATTGTTGTGAGCGTCGCTCCTCTGCCCTCTGTTGGAGGGCGACTGCCTCCAACTGCCCAGTAGTGTCCTTCACGAGCCTCCTCCACTGAGGCCGATCTTGACACCACTAGTACCAGTCATCAGCAAGTCCACTCAGCTCCACATCCTCTTGCACCATGAACAAAAGCTCTTTAGGCATGTGGTGGCTGGGCAAGTGGTCTACATGACCCAGCCAATGCAGCTTTGCTTGCCGGAGCTCACCGGTGGGATTTGTGAGCTCTTCAGACAATCCAGCCGGGTTAAACCCAGGATGGATCGAAAGCAGGCCAGCCTAAATGTTTTTAACCGGCAAAAATGTTCCATTAGGGGGGTCCACATTTTGTAGGAATAGAGAAGGGCATGACCGTGGCAGAGAAGACCCGAAGCTTCATGTGTAGCGACAGACCAGGTAGCTTCCACACAGCGTTACGCAGACGATGAAAAGATAATGCTGATCGATTGATTCGGAGAGCTCTGCTTTCAAACCGAGCCGGTCATGAGCATACTGCCCAGATATGGAAAACTCTGCACGCTCTCCACAACTGCCCCACCAACCACTATGGGTTTGAATGGGGTTCTGGATATACACCCACCACTGGAGTGGAAGAATGGCAGGCACATCTTACAGATGACAAGCTGATGGTCAGTGGGCAGATCAGCTCCACGGTAGGTCCTGGTCTCAAGGACATGGGCCCGCGTCCGCTGTAGTCACTACATAGTCCAGCAGATGTTCTTGCTTGGACCCAGCATGCATCCATGATGTTGTGGATGCACCGATGTCAGAACATCATGTTGGTAATTACAAGCCCATGGGCTGATCTGGCCCATGCCTTCCAATCACTCCAGACCAGATGCCAGGATCATGGCCCACTCAGGCATTAAAGTCACCCAACAGGATGACTCTATCCCGAGGGGCCACTTCAGCTTGCACCTGTTACATGTTAGGGCTTACAAATTCTCACACCTCACCGCCACGCTCCCACACCCGCCTTAATTTTTTTGTTTAGAAGAGCCACTCCATGTTGTTTGGCAGTCTCCTGCCCCGAGTAGAGGACTGTCCACCCCTCAGTGGTAAGAGCCAGAGCCAGTCCACCGGACCTCCTGAATACCAGAGATCCAGGCGGTACCGGTCCAGCTCCCGACAGATGAGTGAGCATTCGTACATTCCAAGTGGTCTCCCGCAATGGCTATTTCATTTTACTGGAGGAACCCCGAGGGTAAAGATTCACTCTCCAGGCTCCGCGAAATGGGTTTGGCCAGCAGACGTCATAAATGCCTGTCCCCCCAGGGCCTCCGGCACAAATGTCGTTCTTTATTTTTCATTTGGTTTAGTGGTAAATAATGAAAGGTGGAGGGGTTATGAACCCCTCACACCCATCCAGAGTGCCCGTCTGGCCACTGTGGTGGCTACAAGCATCATGAAGAGGTATAGCCAATTATGGAATTGGCCTTCCCCCCCATAGCATTGCTCACATCCACCACAGCGTTGCCATCCGGCACCAATGAGCAGGTAGGGAGTTTGTTTTCAGCGGACACACGGGGGGGGGGGGGGACACTGACAATGAACGGTCCCCACGAGGCTCACACACATGGGATGTTGACACTGAGGGGTCCCCTAGGCTCTCTTAGGATAACACACATGGGGGGATACTAACACTGGGGGGTTCCCTAGGCTCCCCTAGGGTCCCCTAGAATCACACACACACTCACGCATGGGGGTCCTGACACTGGGGGGTCCCCTAGGATGACACGCAAGGGACGCTGACTCACACGATGGGTCCCCCTCGTATCACAGGTCCCCCGTATAGCCTTAACAGTCGGGGCAAGTGGTGTTAGCGAGCACCTATGAAGGCAGGAACGGTACACGAGGGGGTCGTTGGATAGCAACCATGCCCGACCATCTTTGTCTCCCCAATGGCGATGTTTATATACTACACGATGTACGCATTTGAGGCTGACTCAACCTAAGGGAGGCCCAGGACCGGTTCAAACAATTGTCACTGGTGGTGGCCATGAGCTGGAATCGAACTCGGGTCACCGGGTTCACAGCGCAGCGCACTAATCGCTACACTACCGCTCGTGTCACGCACACACACAGGAGATGCTGCCAATGGAGGGTCCCCTAGGCCAAGAGAATGCGAACGTTCAGTCAGTGCTCACGGTGCTTTTGATAAACTAAACTATGTTTATTTGACTAGGTGTAAGGCCCCACTGACCTATGGAGCTCTTCGTTCAGCCGCAACCTGGCCATCACAAATGATAGCTGCTCACCGAAGTGGTCGCTTGTCATCACCATCACGTGTAAATTGATAGCAGAAGCTAAATACTATAAACATGTGATGTTCATTCTAAACGTGGAGTGGCGTGGTTGAGTGGCGTGGTTGAGGATACTCCAGGGCATTGTTGGGTTTGTCTGGCTCCTCGTACAGACCAACGAGCACTGCACACGCACACATACATACAAAGACAAAAGTCCCCCGTATAGCCCTTAACAGGCTGACGGGACAAGTGCTGTTCGTGAGTAGCACCGCCTATTTAGGCCGGCACCACTGCACATACCTGGCCGCCTTTGTTTCACCAGTGCTGATGTTCCCACAATGCACCAGGTGCTCTTTTAAGGCCGAGTTGACCTTAGGCAGACCTACCGATATTAACCTTGAGCGCGAATTGAACTCAGTTCGTCGGGTTCCTAAGTACAGTGCGCTATCCACACCGCGAACGCTTGACAAAAGCGCGTGTACAAGGAAATATGAATAAGTGTGCTCTGTACCTGGCGACCCGAGTTCGATTCCCGCTCACAGCCAACACCAGTGATGATTATCTGGTTCCGGTGCTGGGCCTTCCCTAGGTCAGCTCGGTCTCAAATTAGTACCTGGCCGCGGTGTGTAGTAAACATCACCATAGACTAACACTGCCCATAGACTCAACACCGCCCATAAACTCAACACTGCACCATAGACTCAGTACTGCCCGTAGACAGAACTGCCTGGAGCCTCAGCACTGCCCGTAGACTTAAAACATGAGTCTCTAGGTGTGTAAGTGAATGTGTCTCTAGGTATATAAGTGAATGAGTCCCTAGGTGTGTGTGACTGCATCTAGGTGTATAAGTGAAAGTCTCGAGGTGTGCAAGTGAATGAGTCTCTCAGTGTACAAGTGCATTAATCTCTCAGTGTATAAGTGAATGAGTCTCTAGGTATGTAAGTGAATGTGCATTTAGGTGTATAAGTGAATGTGTCTCTAGGTGTGTGAGTGAATGAGTCTCTCGGTGTGTGAGTGAGTCTCTCGGTGTGTGAGTGAATGGGTTTCTGGGTGTGTGACTGAATGAGTTTCTGGGTATGTGAGTGAATGAGTTTCTGAGTGTGAATCGGCACCTTTCGTGAGCGCGTCCAGAACTCCCGACTTCTCCAGGTACCTACGGAACTCCTCCCGCTTCGAGTCAGCCGCCTGATAACAACAATAACCCCAGCTCAGTTAGGGCCGAGTCAACCTAGGGGTGGTCCGGCTCACGTACGAGCGGTTTCAAATACCCTATAAAATACATTGATAAACTAATTGGGGTGCAACGGTGCCAAGAAGTTCACTCCCTCGCCTGGTAGGTATGCAGGTGGTCGTGGGTTCGATCCCGACCCTGACGCCATGGTGGCTATGAGATATTAACTACCTCGCCTGGTATAAAGGAGGTCGTGGGTTTTATCCAGACCTTGACGCCTGCTGATGTATATTTGGAGTCTTCGTCTCTCTCTCCCCGCGGTCACGTGGATTTGTCTCCGGGTCATCCAGTTTTTCCCCTCCACATTTATAATCAACGTCGTGCGTTCAGAGGAAATTTGGCTGCTGCTATGATATTCCACGTGATGATGGTAAGCCACTTTGTTAAGCTATCATTTGTGGCCAGGTCGCTTCTGAAAAAAGAGCTGTGTAAAATATATATTTATAACATTTATACGATAGATCATAGATTATCAGGCAGCTTCTGGGTGGGGGAATAGGGCGTCGAATTTTCAAAAGTGTCGGATAATCACTACATCAATTATTTTAAATATCTCATTTTTGCACATTCCTGCATGTGTGTTTTAAAGAAGACTGTCTTTGGTGTAGGCAAATCAGGTGTCTCTGGTGTAGGCCAATCAGGTATCATGGTCGGGATCGAACCCACGACCTCCTGTATACTAGGCGAGGGAGATAACATCTCCTAGTCACCACGGTGAAATGTTAACTCTACTCCACACACTGGACTACAGAGTACCTGTACTACAGAGTAACTGTTCTGCACTACACAGTACCTGTACTAAAGAGTACTTGTACTGCACAGTACCTGTAATACACAGTACATGTACTACACAGTACCTGTACTAGTGTACTACAAAGTATCTGTAATACTGGTAGGAACCTCCTGGTTACACCAGCCCACAGGGGATTATCTGTCCGTCCGTCGTGCATCCAAAAATGGGAGGGGTGGGGCTGGTTGGAGAGGGGAGGGTGGGGAGGGGCTGGGTGGGGCGGGTGGGGGGTGGGAGGGGTGGGGCTGGGTGGGGAGGGGCTGGTCACCCCGTGGTGCCCTTATAAAACTCAACGTTTAACCTACTCACGCCGGCTTGTGCCCGCCCTCAACAGTCGGCCATATTTGCGGAATACACCACGCCGTCGTTGACCCTGGTCATTGACCGAGCAACCCAACGTTCCTACCAGCTCCCTCCGCAGGAATGTGTTACTACACAAAACCTGTACTATACCACACAGTACACGTACTGTACTACACTGTACTTGTACTGTACTACACACAGTGCCTGTACAACACAATACCTTTACTGTACTACGCGGCACTTGTACTGTAACTACACAAAGTGCCTGTAACTACACAGTACCTTCTTGATTCGAAGCTTTCGTGACTGCAGGAATCCATACTCTTTGGTTCTTTCGGTAAAGTCACGTAGGTAGGAAAATAAAATGAAAATAAATACTATATCACGTTTCAATCGCAAATCGTCCTCAGGCGAAACAAAATCCAGCAATAGAACTACAGCCGCTGTTCCACCGCTGCTGCTGTTCTACTGCTGCTGTTCCACTGCTGCTGTTCTACCGCTGCTGTTCCACTGCTGCTGTTCTACCGCTGCTGTTCCAC
>JAAXLI020001215.1:362168-377325 GCA_014621495.2 Entosphenus tridentatus | reverse complement strand
GGTTTTTGTAGGGTCATGCCAAGTGTTTGCAGTAGGGGGCGATGTTGGTACACGGACGGACGGACGGACGGACGATATAATCTATTGTAGGCTGGTCCACTTCGTTCCTACCAGTATAATTTTGAGATACTATGCATCACACAAATAAACTTTTATGAAACTAAAAAATTCAAAGCAACTCATTATGCATACAAATATTAAAGGAGAGCCCCATGCTTTAAAGTTTTAGTTACAAATGTCAAAAAATATTTTGATCAGCTGGTGACGGCTGAAAATGTTTTCACTTTTCAGCGCACTTTAAAAGAAAACCGTTGTTTAAAAAAAAAACTTTTTTTAAAGGAGTTTATTTTAGTCATTGCTTCTTAATTGATTGTTACATCCGAATAAAGTGGATTGTTTTGAATTAGGCAGTTGAGTGCATTGTAAATTTGTTCCCGATTTATTGAGAATTCACATGTGATGTTGAGATTCTCAAGATGTTTTGTGATGACTACCATTGCAGTATTATCCATTGCTCGTGGAAGTGTGTCACTAACTTGAAAGATGTCTACAGCAAAGAGCACTCTGCCTGTCCATGGAAGCCATATTGACCGAAGACTCCACAGAATTTGATGATCTTGACAAATGGTATAACTCTTTGATAATAGACGTTGTTCTGGCTGTGTTAAGACTGGAATCACATTTGGAATTTCACGAGAATCCAAATTAGTCCAGTGAGCTTTGGCAGTGCATCTCTTTTGTCCATGTTGATGTGTGTCTTGCAACGTGAACACATTTCCAATGTTTGCTTTGATGACAATTCGGTTGGTAGATAGTGCAATGCATTTTCATTACGTCGTACTCTGTAAATCTGATTTGGATAGGAGCGTTTGGTGCATACTTCAGAGATTTTATGACAGAATGTATTGATTACATTGTCAAATGTTGTCATGTCAGCATTGAGAGCTTGAAGACGTTGCGATTGATAATGACGATTTCGATTTAATATGACATCACGTGCTTCAAGTCTTTCTGCAACTCTGAATTGTCACGTGTGTTCACGCACAGATTGCAATCGACCATCACGAGCTTCTGGTGTTTCTTGATTTCTTCATTGTATGTGATGTTGCCGGTCTCATTGTAATCGGACGTTACGTGCTTCTGGTGTTTCATCATGAAAACGATCACGTCGTTTGTCAAGTCTGGCGCGCTTTGCCTCTTCATCTTCATTAGCACGTTTCTCTTGGTACTTTTGCCGAGCCTTTTCTAACCGTCGCTTTCGTTGCGTAGCAGTTTATTTTCGCTTTCTCTTCCCATGATCCGTTGTTTGTTTAGCATTTGTCGTTACCATAGGTCCTTGTTTTTTGTTTGATTTGTTGGTTAGCATTTTTGTTTGCACGAGTATAGGACAAATGACTTTGGGTCAAAGAGTGGCTGGCAATTTGTAATAAGTCGGGGCTTGAACTCATGAGCTGAGAGTTGAAAATGTTAATATAAAAGTCACATTTCCAAACCTCAGCCAACTTATAAGCACATAAAACTCACTCTTAAATATGCTACAGTATAAAGCTCTATATAAAGTACCAAAAATGTGAATTGAAAAAAAATAACAATTTAATACCCAAGATTTGAACTTTTGAGCTTTAGATCGAAAGGCCAACACTCAAGCGATTTGTCCACCACAAACAGCTTAATTTTAAAATGTAAATGGATATAACATCAATATAAATGTTAAAAGTTAACTTTCAATGGGGTTAGTGCAAAAAATATGTCACTGACCCTATCCATGCATTGTCCCATTGGATGTACTACATCATAATGAACAACTTTTGTAAACACACCAAAGCATTTGATGTGACTGTTTACCTTAAAGAAGGAAAAAAATAAAAAAATAAAAAATATGTTCCAGGCAAGTTTCGAAGTGTCAACTCCTACGTTGGTAGTAATATATATTTTTAACAAAACCTGTTTGCAAAGCACTCGTGGAATAAGTCGTCCATACCAAATATTAATTGGTTTAAACGAGACAAGTAATTGATTAATTGATGGCGATTTTGATTCAGGCATGCATTGTCACCGGATCTGAATACGTGTGCAAAATTAGGGATTGTAGACGAAATGTAGATTATAAGATTTGACGATTTGACCACGACACAGAAGTCAAGTTAAGTAAAACCGTAGAATAAAACAGTTGAAAAAATAAAATCCCTGGAGATGTCCAAAGTGGAGATGTCCTTTTTCCTCCTGATGACAATCGCTTGTGTTGTGCTCGAAACGTCGTAGTGTTTTTTTTTTTATCTACGTGACTTTACCGAAAGAACCAAATAATTTGATGTCCAAAGTGTTTTTTTTTCCAGATGGGTCGACCGGCTTCCTCGGGTCCCCCGTCTAGGCTCGGTCCTGGACTTGCGACGGCTCGAGGTTGTCGTAGATGACCTCGCTGTGATGCAGATCCTCGTACTGGGGAGGGAGGCGAAAACACCGCGCTTGCACGGTCAGTAGCTAGCAGCAGCCGTCAAGACGATTCGCATACGTACGTACGTGTGTAGTGCAGTGTGTAGTGTAGTATGTATTGTAGTGTATGCATTTTGAACTTCTTTCGCACCACCATACGTAGCCAACCATGCGAATCGGAGGTGTGGGAGGACAACAAATGAAACACAAGAACAAGAAGCAGTTCTAAAGAAATTAGTTTTCAATTACGTATATTGGTGGAGTGTATTGTAGTGTATAGTAGTGTAGTGTATAGTAGTGTAGTGTATAGTGTAGTGTATACTCGTGTAGTGCATAGTGTAGTGTATACTAGTGTAGTGTATTTTATAGTAGTGTAGTGTATAGTAGTGTATGGTAGTGGAGTGTATAGTGGTGGCGTGTATAGTGGTGGAGTGTATTGTAGTGTATAGTAGTATAGTGTATATGAGTAATGCGTATAGTGTAATGTATAGAGTAGTGAATAGTGTGGTATATAGTGGTGTAGTGTATAGTAGCGTAGTATATTGTGGAGTATACTGTATAGTAGTGTCATGTGTGGTGTAGTATTTAGTATGTAGAGTAGTGTATATTGTAGTGTATGTATGTTTAACGTATCTCTCACCACGGTACGTAGCCCACCATGCGAATCGGAGGAGCGGGTGAGGACAATAAACTAAACACATCAAGCAGCAGTTCTAATGAGATGAGTTTGTCAATCTACACGATGATTTAAAAGTTGCATAGCTCCCAGTGGCTTTATAATAGTGGAAGAGCGCTCCAAACGGAAGCAGAAGCAGGAGCGCATCCGAAAGCGCCGGGCGATGATGCGGTGACAACCGTCTGTGTTCCATGGCCGAGCCAAATGCGTAGTGTATAGTGTAGTGTATAGTAGTGTATAGTGTAGTGTAAAGTGTAGTGTAAAGTGTAGAGTATAGCATATAGTGTAGTTTAGAGTATAGTGTAGTGTAAAGTGTAGTGTTTAGTGTAGTATATTGTATAGTGTATAGTATATTGTATAGTGTAGTGTAAAGTGTAGTGTATAGTGTAGTGTATAGTGTAGTGTAAAGTGTATAGTGTAGTTTATAGTTTAGTTTATAGTATAGTGTAGTATAAAGTGTAGTGTATAGTGTATTGTATAGTGTAGTTTATAGGGTAGTTTATATAGCATCTGAAAGTGCTGCACGATGATGCGGTGACCACCGTCTTTGTTTGATGGCCAAGCCAGAAGCCACCACTGTCGCTCCGAGGATCAACGGAGTGTCACTTGATCATGGCTTTAGCTCCTTGACGAGACCGGCAGAGAGGTGATTGCGGTTCGTTTGTGGTAAAAGCACTGTGTGTACTGAGTGCGACGTCGTAATGAGCATAAGAGGTGAACCCTCACCTCCTGCTCAGAAGGACGATCTTCATATTGAGCAGATGCCTGCCGACCACCTGTTAAACAAACGCACAAAAGATCCCCCTATATAGTCTTAGCAGACTGTTTAGGGAAAGTGCTTTTAGCGAGCACTTATGAAGGCTGGAACGGAACACGAGGGGTAGGCCAGCAACCACGCCCGGCCGCCTTTGTCTCCCCAGTGGCGATGTTTATACACCGCACCAGGTACTCATTTGAGGCTGAGTTGACTTAGAGGAAGAGGCCCAGGAACGGTTAAGATAATCGTCACCGGTGTTTGCCGTTAGCGGGAATCGAATCCGGGAACGCTGGGTTCGTAGTGCAGCGTAACGCTAACCGCTGCACCACCGCTCGCCATAACCCGTTAAACAACAACACAATCCCTATCAGCGGTGTCACTATGGGCGTCGACCTGCACTCACTACACACATAAAGCACTCGCCACAAATTAACCGCAATCACCTCGCTTTCCCGAACTCGTCAAGGAGTTATAAACCATAATTGTGTGACACTCCGCTCATCCTCGCTGCAGTTTTTTGGCTAACCATCGAGCAAAGACGGTCACTGCATCGTACGCTTTCGGATGCTATATAAACTACACTATACACTGCTATACACTACACTTTACACTACACTATACAGCACACTATACACTGCACTATACACTACACGCTACACTACACCCTACACCAGGGGTCCTCAAACTCTTTAAACAGGGGGCCAGTTCACTGTTGGAGGGCCGGACTATAGTTAAAAAAAACTATGAACAAATTCCTATGCACACTGCATATATCTTATTTTGAAGTGAAGAAACAAAACGGGAACAAATACAATATTTAAAATGAAGAACAAGTAAAGTTAAATCAACAAACTTGCCAGTATTTCAATGGGAACTATGGGCATGCTTTGGCTAATGAGATGGTCAATGTCCGGTTCCATATTTGTCACTGCTAGTCGTAACAAGTGATGCAAGTGTGCATCCGTTAGTCTAGATCTGGTTGGAGATTTCAAATGTTTCATTCTGGAAAAAGTCTGTTCACAGACATAAGTGCTGCCAAAGATGGTTGCCATTTTGAGTGCATGGTTCCTGAGATGAGGATATGTCTCAGAGGGGAGAGATGCATAGAAGTTATGAAGGCTGCTTGACTTGAATGCGTCTTTCAGAGAGTCACAATTATGCAGTTCAGCCAGTTCCATTTGGTAAATTGTATCCACATTTTCAATGTCAATAGAAAATGGGTTATGGAAAAGCTGTATGTCCTGTTCATGGAGATGAAGCTCTTTAAATCTAAATTGGAACTCCTTTTGCAATTTTTCCAGTGAATCCGCACATGTTTTGTTTGGGAATGCAACCAATGGTTTTTCCGCTAACAGATTTTGAGTTGTGGGGAGATGGTAGACGTTTTCCTCCTTCACTTGTTTGATGAGGAGGCCTAATTTTACTTCAAATGTTTTGACATGTGATTGCATATCACAGATGAGCTTCCCCTTTCCTTGAAGTTGCACATTGAAACTGTTGAGTAGCTCTGTTAAATCTGTCAGAAAGGCAAGGTGCCATTTCCATTCTGCATCATTGAGCTCTGGTACTTCTTTGTTTTTGAAAGCAGAAAAGCTGTAATCTGTGGAAGTAAGTCATAGAAACGTTTCAAAACTCTCCCTCGACTCAGCCAATGGACCTCTGTGTGGTACAGAACATCTTCATAGTCAACATTTAGCTCAGACAGAAATTCCTGAAATTGTCTGTGGTTTAGTGCATGAGCTCTAATGAAGTTAACACAAGATACCACAATTTTCATAACAGAGTCCCACTTCAGTGATTTACTACACAGCGCTTGTTGGTGGATGAGGCAGTGTATAGCTATTGGATGATAATGGTTATGTTTGTCCATCTCTTGGTTAATGCGAGCAATCACTCCTTTCTTAGACCCCACCATGCTAGGAGCACCATCAGTTGTCACACTGGCTAATTTAGCCCAGTTCAGCTCCAAACCATTCACAGTTTGGCAAACCTTTTCATAGATATCCTCTCCTGTAATTGTTCCTTTGATGCTTTGCAGTGCAGCAAGCTCTTCTGTGACTTCGAAATAGTCATTCGTCCCACGAATAAAAATTAGAAATTGTGCAGAATCACGAACATCATTGCTTTCGTCGAGTGCCAAGGAAAAATAGGAAAGTTTTTTTGTGGAGTTTTGCAAATGCTGATGCAAATTGTCTCCCATTTCTTCAATCCTCCGTGTAATTGTAGATCCTGAAAGACTCACTGTACTAAATAAATCGGCCTTCTCTGGACACATCTCTTTGGCAACAGAAAGAAGGCATTCTTTAACAAATTCTCCCTCCACGAATGGTCTGCCAGTGCACGCCATTAGCTTGGCAACTTGAAAACTTGCTCGCAGTGATGAAATATTTAGCTGCTTCTGCTTCACAAAAGTATTTTGCTGAGTTGTTAATGTATTTTTCAGTTTTAATATTTTATCTTTTCTCACTTCTCCGACCAAACAATCATATTTATCTTTATGTTGAGTTTCATAGTGTCGACGTAAATTGTATTCTTTGAACACAGACACTATATTCTGGCATATCAGACACACAGCTCTTTCCTTGTACTGCATGAAAAAGTAATCATAAGTCCACTGTTCTTTGAATATCCTACACTCCGAGTCAATTTTTCTCTTTCTTGACATCATTGTTTCCTAGGGAGTCAAAATTGCTATTAGTAAAATACCAATATATATGTTTATATATACAGCACTACAAAAACAATATACCAGCAATAACTTTGCCCACACAGAGACATACAGACTGCACTGCCCATCAATGCAGTCTGATTGGGGGAACTCCACTTTTACCCCAGGCTCACACTGGTGCGGGTGCCATTAAAAAGTTAATTACACCTGCAGTTTTGTTCACAGATCGCAGTGCGATCTGCGAACTCGCATAGGAATCTGATCGCATGGGGGAGAAGACCCATGCGATCCGATTCCACTGCAGGAAAAAAGAAGGCACATGTGCCTTTTTTCTTCCAAATCTAATGCAAGTTCAGTCATACAAGCATATGGCTGAACTCGCACTGCTCAGAGATCGCAACAGTATGAACCGGGGCTTACACAACATACAACATATAACCTCATACAACTGAATAGCAATCAGAATATAAATGCACTTACTGTCATTTAAATTGGGTTTCCTACTCCTCGGCTGTCTGTCACTGACCAGCACGGGAAAACAGCAGGCAGCCCCTCCAGAGATCAGAGATCACTCTGTTATTACCCCTCTATCATTTACTCAGCGGTGCGTGTGCTGGGGATCTACATCCCCAGCACACAGGAATATCACTGGGAGTGGAGCCGAGGGACAAGTGAGGGAGCTGAGGGAGCTCAGGGAGGGAGAGCCAGTCAAGCGCAGCCAGGGGAGGGCTGGCAGCCTTAGGCCTGGGGGGCAAGTCCAGTCAATTGGCCCATTGAACCATTCACCAGCGCAGCCCAATGAGTGCCCACCGCCGCAGCTCAATCAGTGCCCACCACCGCAGCTCAATCAGTGCTCACCAGCGCAGCCAAATCAGTGCTCGCCACCGCAGCCCAATCAGTGCCCACCACCGCAGCCCAATGAGTGCTCACCAGCGCAGCCCAATTAGTGCTCACCAGCGCAGCCCAATTGGTGCTCACAAGCGCAGCCCAATTAGTGACCATGGGATGTGGGTGTCATCTGTCTCACCTCTTCGGTTCGGGGGGTAATGATGCTGCCAACTTCCTCCAAGCTGCCTCTGCTCTAAAAGACTGTGGCTGCGCTGTGATGCTCAGTCTGTCATGTCTCCCGCGCTCTCTCTCCCACGAACCAGCTTCCGGCTTTCACTGCCCACAAGTCACCGCGCAGCCGGCCCCTCCCACATGCCCTGGCTTCCTCTGAGTCCTGGGAGGTGGGAGTAGTAGTCCAGCTGCGCTGTTCGGTTCCTCCTACCGCCTGAAGCTTGATTGCGGCCGGACTACAATTCCCATGATCCAGCGCTTCAGCCGGCCAGCCAATCGGTGGCGGCCGCCCCCTCTCCCTCTTCCACCAATGACCGTCCTTTTCATGTAGAAAAAAAGTAACAGACAGGCAGCGGCGGCAAAAACACCCAGCGGGCCGGATAAATGTCCTCGGCGGGCCGCATGTGGCCCGCGGGCCGTAGTTTGAGGACCCTTGCCCTACACTATACATTAATATACAACACAGTATACACTACACTATACAGTACACTACTATAGATTACACTACACCATGCACTACACTACTATACACTGCACTATACACTAAATTTTTAGCTGGCCGTCTGGAACGCTCTTCTTTCCAATATTAGGAAGCCACTCGGAGCTATGCAACTTTGAAATCATCTATATTGACAAACGAATTCCTTTAGAACTGATGCTTGTTGTTATTGTGCAATGATGTTCAGCGCAAGCCGGTCTTCTTGCTGTCATACGGCCGCTGATGTAGATGCAGAGCCAACGGCTACAATTTCACATTCAGGTGGCCAAACCACAGACAACCGCATCAGGATCAGTAGTGGAGTAGTGAATCATCATCATCGTCGCTGTGATGAGTCTATGGGTCTCTGTGTGGTGATTAGTCTATGGGTCACTGTGTGTGATGAGTATATGTTGCAGTGCTGAGTCTATGGACTGCAGTGCTGAGTCTATGGTGCAGTGTTGAGTCTATTGTTCAGTGGTGAGTCTATGGTGCAGTGCTCAGTGTATGGTGCAGTGCTGAGTCTATGGGCAGTGTTATTCGATCCCGACCCTGACGCCACGGTGGCTAGGAGATGTTAGCTACCTCGCCTGGTATACAGAAGGACGTGAGCGCGATGCCTGTTGGTGTATATTTGGAGTTTGCGTGTCTCTCTCCTCTCTCCGTGGTCGTGTGGAACTTTCTCCGGGTCCTCCGGTTTTGCCCCCCTCCACATTTAGAATCAACTTCACCACATGTTTAGAACATTTGGCTGCCGCTATACATTTCTACGTAATGATGTTATCAATCAGTTCATGCGAGCCATCATTTGCGGTAGTGAAGTCCGTTTCTGAAAGAAAAAAAAATCACGACGTTTCGATTGCAACACAAGCAATCATCATCAGGTGGGAAAACCACAGTGGGAGAGAACATTTTTTTTTTGCTGTGGGTTTCCCACCTGATTATGATTTCTTCTGTTGCAATAGAAACGTCGTGATTTATTTTTATTTAATTTTATACCTACGTGACTTTACCGTAATAACCAGGGAGTATGAATCCCTGCAGTCACGAACACTTCAAATCTAGATTGGCATTTTCTGTTTACGTGACAACCCTTACTAGTTGATCTGTGTCGGGTGGTGGCGGGTTTTAACGACGCATTTATATATTTACGCGATCTAACCCCCCCCCCCCAAAAAAACTCTATTATGAAGAATATTCTACCATGTGGAAACTCACAGGCTGGGACTAGGGGGTGGGAATAAATCAATCGATAAATAATCGAGCAAAGCCCATTGCCATCTTTAGTCGTCCGTTACCCTCCCCTCCCCACTGGACTCGAGTCGCACCCCGCTCGCAGGAATGGGGTCGAGTCTTGGAGAAGGTCCACGGCCGAAGCGTCCGCGATGGATGAGAGCCCTCGGGGGTGACCTTTGGTTGAGCCACCGCCTTGACCTGCGCCAACCCGCAAAAGTCGCACGCTCGCTCAGACCTCGGCGGTCAGGTCGGGTTGGTGGTGGTGGTGTTGTGGCGGTGTGCGTGTGATAGTGTGGGGTGTGTGTGTGTCGTGTGTAGTAGTTTGTGGTGTGTGTGTGGTGAGTGTGGTGTGTGTGTGGTGAGTGGCGTGTGTCTGTAGTGTGTGTGTAGAGTGTGGTGAGTGTGTGTGTAGTGTGTGGTTAGTGTGTGTGGTGTGTTTGGTGAGTGTGGTTTGTGGTGAGTGG
Organism: Entosphenus tridentatus; assembly: GCA_014621495.2. Classification (NCBI taxonomy): domain Eukaryota; kingdom Metazoa; phylum Chordata; class Hyperoartia; order Petromyzontiformes; family Petromyzontidae; genus Entosphenus; species Entosphenus tridentatus. Next base: position 367,554 of record JAAXLI020001215.1, on the reverse strand, counting down.
TGTGTGTAGTGTGGGGTGAGTGTGTGTGTGGTGTGTAGTAGTTTGTGGTGTGTGTGTGGTGAGTGTGGTGTGTGTGTGGTGAGTGGCGTGTGTCCGTAGTGTGTGTGTAGAATGTGGTGTGTGTGTAGAGTGTTGTGAGCTTGTGTGTAGTGTGTGGTGAGTGTGTGCGGTGAGGGTGGTGTGTAGTGTGTGTGTAGTGTGTGGTGAGTGGGGGATGTAGTGAGTGTGGTGTGTGTGTAGTGTGGTGTGTGTGTGTGTGAGTGGTATGTATGTGGTATGTATGTGGTAGTGTGGTGTGTGTGGTGAGTGTGTGTGCAGTGTGTGTTGTGTGTGTGGTGAGTGTGGTGTGTGGTGAGTGTGTGTGTAGTGTGTGGTGAGAATGTGTGGTGTGTGGAGAGTGTGTGTGCAGTGTGAGGTTAGTGTGTGTGGTGTGTGGTATGTATGTGGTAGTGTGGAGTGTGTGGTGAGTGTGGTTTTTGTGGTGAGTGTGTGTGTGCATTGTGTGTGTAGTGTGTGTAGTGTGTGTGTGTATAGTGTGTGGTAAGAGTGTGTGTATAGTGTGTGGTGAGAGTGTGTGTATAGTGTAAGGTTAGTGTGTGGTGTAGTGTGTTGTAGTGTGGGGTGAGTGTGTGTAGTGTGTGGGGAGTGGGGGGTGCGGTGTGTGTGGTGAGTGTGTGTGTGTAGTGTGTGGTGAGTGTGTGTGTAGTGTGTGGTGAGAATGTGTGGTGTGTGGTGAGTGTGTGTGCAGTGTGGGGTTAGTGTGTGTGTAGAGTGTGGTGAGTGTGTGTGGTGTGTGTGTTGTGTGTGGTGTGTGGTATGTATGTGGTAGTGTGGTGTGTGTGGTGAGTTTGGTTTTTGTGGTGTGTGTGTGCATTGTGTGTGTAGTGTGTGTAGTGAGTGTGTGTGTGGTGTGTGTAGTGTGTGTAGTGAGTGTATGTAGTGTGTGTAGTGAGTGTATGTAGTGTGTGTGGTGAGTGTGTGGTGAGTGTGTGTGTAATGTGTGGTGAGTGTGTGTGTGGTGTGGGGTCAGTGTGTGTGTAGTGTGTAGTAGTGTGTAGTGTAGTGTGTGTAGTGTGTGGTGAGTGGGGGTGTGGTGAGTGTGGTGTGTGGTGAGTGTGTGTAGTGTGTGGTGTATGTGGTAGTGTGGTGAGTGTGTGTAGTGTGTGTGGTGTGTGCTGAGTGTGTGTAGTGTGTGTAGTGAATGTGTCTGGTGTGTGGTGAGTGTGTGGTGAGTGTAGTGTGTGCAGTGCGTGTGTGTGTAGTGTATGTAGTGCGTGGTGAGCATGTGTGTGTTGTGTGTGGTGAGTGTGTGTAGAGTGTGGTGAGTGTGTTTAATGTATGGTGAGTGTGTGGTGTGTGTAGCGTGCGGTGTGTATGTGGTAGTGTGGTGTCTTTGGGGAGTGTGTGGGGTGAGTTTGTGTGTAGTAGTGTGTGGTGAGTGTGTGGCGAGTATGGTGTGTGGTGAGTGTGTGTGTCGTGTGGGGTAAATGTGTGTGTCGTGTGTAGTCGTGTGGGGTGAGTGTGTGGTGTAGTGTAGTGTGTGTGGTGTGTAGTGCGATTGTGGTGTAGGGTGTGTGGTGTGCGGTGAGTGTGTGTGTAGTGTGTGTGGTGTTTGTGTGTGGTGAGTGTGGTGTGTGGTGAGTGTGTGTGGTTTGTGTATAGTATTGTAGTCCTGGACAGATGCCATATTTTATGTCCGTCTGCTACAACAGAGGTGTAAGGATTTCCAGCAAGACATACATCTCTGCTTTGTTGACGTGGTAAAGGCCTATGATACCATCAGTAGGCCTGGGCTCTGGATTATTCTTCGTGCTTTCAGAGTCCCTGACCCTCTGCTCACGATTATTAAGGACCTTCATGATGGTGAGTGGGCCAGGGTAAAACTACGTGGCCGGGAGCCGGAGCCATTCCCTGTTCACCTTGGGGTGCACCAGGGATCTCCTCGGGCTCCCACGTTATTTAACATCTATTTCGACCACGTAGTTCGTAAAACCTTCGATGGCTGTACCGGAGGAATTTCCATCCGGTGCAGATACAATGGGAAGCTGATCGTGTGTGGTGGGTGTGTGGTGAGTGTGCAGTGTGTGGTGGGTGTGCGCAGTGTGTGTATTGTGTGGGTGGAAGTGTGGTGTGTGTGTGGTGAGTGTGTAGTGTGTGATCAGTGTGTGTGCAGTGTGTGGTGAGTGTGTGGTAGTGTGGTGCGTGTGGTTAGGGAAGCGGTGGTGTAGCGGTGAGCGTGCTAGTTTATTTTTACTGCCCATAGACTGGTCACCTTGCATGCCACGAGATCGGTAATCTCGCACTGCATGCGCGGCCAGATTAACCCATAGGTTAACAATGCCGTAGGCTCACATATTTTGTATGTATGTTCAACTTCTTTACCGTACGTAGCCAACCGTGCTAATCGGAGATGCGATGAATGACAGCAAACTAAACACAAGAACAACAAGCAGTTCTAAAGAAGTCCGTTTTCTATTTAGTATAGTAGTGTCGTGTATAGTAGTGTATATTATCTATATAGTGTAGTGTGTCGTCTATATTATTGTGGAGTATGTAGGGTATAGTGTATTTTATAGTGAGTGTAGTGTATAGTGGTGTAGTGTGCAGTAGTGTAGTTTATAGTGTATGTATGTTCAACTTCTTTCGCACAGTACATAGCGAACCGTGCGAATCGGAAGGGTGCAGGGGAAGGACAACAAACCACGCACAATAACAACAGCAAGCAGCAGTTCTTAAGAGATGAGTTTGTCAATTTAGATGATTTACACGTGAATCTCATGGCGGGACCCCGGGGTCCCATAAGCCCCCGGCTCTTGCATAAACTGCGTTACGATGCCATTTTATGTCTGTTTAAGGCAACCGATACGGCAATCTATTCCTCTTGACGAGCTCTACACGATGCGCTAATCAAAGTTTTGTCTCTTCTGCGCATTCGGCCTCGCTGCGCTTGGACGACATGACAACAGAATGATCCGCGCCAGGTGGGTCACGGCGTTTATGTGCGTCACCAAAATTAAATAAATAAATAAAGAACGCTTTTGACTTCTGTTTATTCGGGACCCCGGGGTCCCGCCATAAGGTTCAAGTGGAGCATAGCTGCCAGCGGCTTCCTAATCTCGGAAGGGAAGAGCGTTCCAGACGGCCGCTTTTTGTGGCAGCAGCATCCGAAAGCATCTCGATGATGCGGTGACCACCATCTTGTTTGATGGCTGAGCAAGAAGCCGAGTGCTGAGATCAGCAAGGTAATGTGTTTCATATGTGGCAAGCGCTTTGTGTGTGTAATGAGTGCGACCTTATAATAACGCTGTATTCGTTCGGCATCTGGAAGCCAGTGCAGCTCGGCGAACACCAGGCGGACCCGGGTAGAGCTGAACTCACCTCGTAATCAAGAGAACGAGGCGGAGGTGGTGGTGGTGATGATGACGAGTCGTACTCAGCAGCTGCTTGTCGACTCTCTGTTGAAAACAAAACACAATTGCACGCTACTACTGGCGATACATATCCCATGGACAGTGCCGTCGATTCTTAAAGATTATTATTAATTTAATCAGCTGAGCAAAGGATAGCTCGAATTGGTTGATATCATCATTATGTGGACATTCATAGTAGCAGACCAAATACTCGAAACGCGTGTTTTTAAATGTGGAGGAAAAAAACCGGAGGACCCAGAAAAAAGTCCACTCGACCACCACGGGGAGAGAGACAGAGACTGTGTACAAATGTACATCAGGCGCCAGGGTCGGGATCGAACCCTGGACCTCCTGCGTACCAGGCAAGGAAGTTAACATATCCTAGAATACCGTGGGCTTCAGGGTCCGGGATCGAACCAAAGTCTCCTGTATACCAGGCGAGGTAGTTAACATCTAACATACCGTGGCTTCAGGGTCCGGGATCGAACCCACGTCTCCTGTATACCAGGAGAAGTAGTTAACATCCCCTAGCCCACCGTGGGCGTCAGGGTCCTGGATCGAACAAATGCCCTCCTGTATGCCAGGCGAGGTAGTTAACATCTCCTAGCCACCACGGCGCCCTTGTGGATGCATACGGATGTGAGTGATTGTCAGTCTAACAATGGACCCAAATGCCTGAGCATAGTGCCCAGCCATGGCTAACATCAGTAGCGAGTGATATTTGAACCAGTCCTGGGCCTCCTCCTCCCCTAGCTCGACTCGGCCTCAAATGGGTACCCGGTGTAGCGGTGTGTAGTAGCAACTGGGGAGAGATAAAGGCGGCCGGGCGTGATTTCGCCGTGGTGGCCTTCATTGGTGCTCCATGAGTTTGATCCCGATCCTCACGCCACGGTGACTAAGAGATGTTAACTACCTCGCCTGGTATACAGGTCTAGAGTTCGAACCCAACCCTCATGCCACGGTGACTAAGAGATGTTAACTACCTCGCCTGGTATACTGGAGATCGTCGGTTCGATCCCGACCGTGACGATGCCTGTTGCATATTTAGAGATTTCGTGTCTCTCTCCCCCCATGGTGGTGACTGCATAAATTTTTCCCTCCACATGTAGAATCAACATCACGCGCTAAGAGTATTTGGCTGGTGCTATAAATGTCCACGTGCGTTGCTTTCACGACGCGAATTAGATATCACGCGATGATGAATGTATCATAGGCAACACATTTTTCTATAACGCGGATGCGATTTGGATATAACGCGATCGAGAGAACAGAGCTACGTCACAGTGCGAGTAGGAAAAAGCGGTGGTCGTAACGGCTGTCTAAGCATTGTATCATCATCATCATCACACGAGGCATTGGGATGCTGCTGGATGCTTCTAGATCTAATTTGGTGTTCTTCAGGAACGTAACTTCTACTAACCGCGTTATAGGAGAACAACAGACTGTACGGGCAAACGCCCTTTATTAACGATACGACATAACGGAGTCCTGAGACACCACACGTTGAAACCGGTCCAGAATGTGCTTGTGTTGAATGAATGCTGATTAAATTGTGCACTCTGATAAAAGGTTGAAATGTATAATCGTGGCAGAATCGTCCGCTTAAGTGATAACACTGCGTTGTCCACGTGTCATAAATATTATTTATGCATTTTAAAATCTAGATTGACAAACTCATTTCTTTAGAACTGCTGATTTTTGTTGTGTAGAGTTTGTTGTCCTTACCCCCGCACCTCCGATTAGCACAGTCAGCTATGTACGGTGCAAATTAAGTTGAACATACACTAAACTATACAGTGAGAGAAAAAAGTATTTGATCCCCTGCTGATTTTGTACGTTTGCCCACTGACAAAGAAATCATCAGTCTATAATTTTAATGGTAGGTTTATTTGAACAGTGAGAGACAGAATAACAACAAAAAAATCCAGGAAAACGCATGTCAAAAATGTTATAAATTGATTTGCATTTTAATGAGG
>JAAXLI020001215.1:319626-337168 GCA_014621495.2 Entosphenus tridentatus | reverse complement strand
TTTTTGGATGTCCTAATTAAAAGGAGACCTGATGGTTCAATGAGCCACTCTGTCTACAGGAAAGCCACCCATACGGATGCTTACCTAAAACCGGATTCCCACCACCATCAGTCGAGTGGCATTATATTTTCATCGGCTGCATAATGCTGGTGGAAGCTACCTGATCTGCCGCTCCACACGAAGCTTGGAGTCCTCACAGCCACAGTCATGCCCTCCTTTCTCTATGCTTGCTAAACGTGGACCACCCTAATAAAAAAATCGTCACTGGTTAGAAACATTTAGGCTGGCCTGCCTATGATCTATCCTGGGTTTAACTAGAAATTATTATGTGAGGAGCTCACAAATCCTTGAAAGATCTGGACAAAATCCCATTGTGAGCTCCTCCAGCAGGCAAGGCTGTGTTGGCTGGGTTATGTAGCCCGCATACCCAGCCATCTCATTCATTCCTAAACAGCTTTTGTTCGGCCGGATAGAGGGGTCTAAACGGGCACGGCATGGGCTAAAGAAGAAGAGATGGTGTGATGTAGTACAAGAGGATGTGGAGCTGAGTGGACTTGCTGATGACTCGTACCAGCGGTGTCAAGATCGGTTTCTGTGGAAGAGGAGGCTCGTTAAGGACGCTGCTACTGGGCAGTTAGAGGCAGTCGCCCTCCAGCAACAACGGAGGGCAGAGGAACGAGCAGAGTGCCGGGCGACTATAAGCAAATTGGCACAGTAGGGGGACACAGGTGGTGCATCGGCCAGTCATCTCAGTCAGTCAACCCATGGCACCTGGGTCTGTGCCGTAACCTCCTGCCAGTGGGCGTTCGACACGTCACGTGGCCTCAACGTGCACATATCTTGGCACAAGCACCATGGTGACGTCATATCCACTTAGTGGTGAATGGCGGTTGTTGTTATTGTGTGTGGTGGGTGGGCGGTGGGTGTGGACCTCACGGTTTATGACTCTCAGGTAGACATTCGAACTGTCCAGCCAGCTCTTGTTGTAACGGCTCCAGGACACCTGGACCAGGTAAAAACCGTCGTCCTCCATCCTCAGCTCCTGCAGATAGAGTGACACGGTGCTGTTCCCGCTCGCCTCCATGACGACAGCGGGGCTCAGCTCCACGCGGCCCAGGTACTTATCCGAGCCCTCGATCGCCGTCCAGCGTTGGGTCGAGGCGTTGTACTTGGCTACGGGGTTCTGCCCGCTGTTCTTGGACCATGACGCTCCGATGACCTTGCAGCCATCGGGGGTCAAGACTCGGGCCTGGACGAGTGCGGAGGAGCCGGCGATGGCGTTCACTTGAGCCTGGGAGAGTTGCACGTGGCAGCCTGCATGCGATGACGACGACGACAACAAACAAACAAAAAAACAAAAAACCCCACGTAGCCTTTAACAGACTGTTGGGTCAAGCGGATAGCAGAGCCTATGCAGGCTGCCAGCACTGTGGCACGCACAGAGGGGGTGGGTGGCCAGCACCACGCACGCCTGGCTGCCTTTGTCTTGTCAGATACTCACCCACTCAACCACCCACTCACACACTCACCTACTCACTCATCCACCCACTCACCCACTCAACCACCCACTCACACACTCACTTACTTACCCATTCACTCCCCTGACCCACTCACCCGCTCAGTCACTCATCCACACAGTCAAACAAAGACAAATATCCCCCGTATAGCCTGTAACAGACCGTAGGGGCAAGTGCTGTTATTAGTTTCAGTTTCATTTATTAGGTATAACCCTGTGAGCCATGCGGCTCTTGACTCGGGTGCAACCGCAACAAAACAAAAACATGAACAAGAAACATCTTAAAGTGACTACACGCAACAGAAAAATCCAGGAAAAACAGCAAAGTCTTCCAGAAATAACACCGTATTTCAACGCTGTGTGCAAAGATCCCAGTGGGATGCAAGTCAAACAATAACTATAAGACAATGCAGATTAAAGTTATCAGGCTAACTCTGTACTACAACAAACATGGCTAAATCAAAACGTTTGTAAATCTCCAAATTAAAGATATAAAAACAATGTAACAGTGATCATACGAACTGTGATTCAAATTTAACAATAAACGATATACATAACAGGTACGACCAAACTTTGCAGCCATAGCTGGCTGCATGAGTCACTCCATAACAGGAGTATCAGTAGCAGAATCTAAATTTGTTAATATACTTTGAAAGATCAGCACACTATAATCAAAATTCAAGATCATACTTTGCAGCGGTCATCCGGAAAAATACGTTTGATTTCAGGCCATTCTGAATAGCAGTGGCAGCTAGGGGTATACAACTCCTCTAGAGCAGTTTTGAGTGAAGATCTTACAGGTAGTTTATTGGCAATAGCATTCTAGACCCTGGGGGCATCAATAGAAAAGGCCCTTCCTCCAGCATTTGAACGGCAATAAGGAATGTGAAGCTGGTAAATGAGCGAGGACCTTAGGTCACATTTGTTCTTCGAAACAGTGAGGAGATCCACCAGGTAGTCTGCTGATTTTTTTGTACGTACATCGTGAATAAATAAGATCTGAAGCACAAGCCATCGATCATTAAAGAGACGTTAAGTTTGACCCAATGTAGAGATCGCAGTGGTGGGTCCTATATGGGAAGTTCATGGCAATTCTTAAGGCCGAGTGATAAATTGAGTCAAGCTTCTTCAGTATAGTACTGGTGGCTGATTTATATACGATGTCACATTAATCAAGCAGAGGCAGTATGGTAGCTTTTATCAATTCCAAGCGGAGCATAGGGGGGAAGCAGTGCTTGTGTCGATAGAAAAAAACAAATTGAGATTTAGTCTTTTTATCAATATAATCAATGTGATCTTGAAAATTAAGTTTTGAATCAAAGAAGACCCCAAGATACTTATAGATCTTGACTTTCTCTATTTGATGATTATTTAAGGAATTTAATTGGGGAAAAATCACTTCTTGCTTTAGTCCTGGTGAGAAGCATAGCACCTTGGTTTTGGAGGTATTCCGGACTAGTTTAAGAGCAACTAGCTGATGTTGTAGTTTTTTTAAATTACCCTGGAGCTTAGTAATCACGTCATGCGGAGAGTGGCCAGCAGTAATCAGTATCGTGTCATCTGCAAACAGATTTACCCTGAAATGGTCCAGGTCAGTGCCCAAGTCATTGACATAAGAGAGAACAAGAGGGGGCCAAGGATGGGACCCTGTGGAACCCCTTTTATTATCGTATCACTGTTTGACCTCCAACCATCTATGAATACAGTTTGGGTACGAGAAGAGAGGTAATTTTTAACCATTCTACTGCGTGTTTGAAGAAACGGAGGCAACTTAGTTTACTAAGCAGGGTGTTGTGGTCGACTGTATCAAAGGCTTTGGGACAAGTAAAAAAAAACTGGCGCAGTATTGCTTATTATCAAGGCAACTATAAATGTGATTCAGAGAGTCTAATGCAGCAGATGTGGTGCTGTATTTTTTTCGGAACCCAGATTGATTTCGATGTAATAGATTGTTGTCGGACAGGAAACTGCTAATTTGGTAGTTCAATAATTTTTCACAATTTATAATCAACGGAGACAAAATTTAGATAGGTCAGTAGTTATTTGGATCATCTTTAGGGCCCCCTTTGGGAGGTTGACGAACATAGGAATGTTTCTAATCTAGAGGTACTGATGCATCTTTGATGGACAGGTTGAAAATATGGGCTATAAGTTTGTATATTAGGTGACCAACAGTTAGCAGAGCAAATACGAGAATACTATCCACTCCGGTAGAGGAGGACCCTTTGAGGTAGGACAGTTGTTTCAGAACATTACTTTCGTGGATAGGCTGGAAACTAAATTCGTTTAATGTTTGGACAGGGGTGTAGGAAATTGCATGAGCAGGGCTGACTCCCAATACATTATCAGGTCACCAGCTTCAGAAAAATTGAAGGTTAAAATTGTCAACTATTTTTTGGGGCTCTGAAAAAAGTCCCCATTTCGGTTAAGCGCAACGGGCAGATTATCTGTGTTGGATGCCTTTTCGATACATTTGATTGTTTTCCAGAAGATCCTGGCATTGCCATGTGATTCCAGGAGAGTGGAGGAAAAGTAAGAATGTTTTGCATGCCGTATTTTTTTGATGCATCTATTCCTTAAAATCCTGTATTCTAGCCAGTCATTCACCAAAATACTTTTCTGAGCACATGAACAAGCCTTGTCCCTAGCTTTCATGAGCTTAGTAATCAAATGATCAAACCATGGTGGGTGGTTGCCTTTAATTTTAAATCTAATCAACGGAGCATGTGTGTTAAGAATTTGGAGAAACGTGTACCTGAAGGTCTCCCAAGCCGTAGTTTGGTTGGGGATATCACAGACCTTGTCAATATCCGAGTGAAACACATCATTAGTAAATGCCTGTATGCTGAAGTGTCTCATGGAGTGCTTCTCAACCAATTTAGGGGGGGGTTTGGATCTGGCTGATGATCTCACCCCAAATATAAAGGAGTGATCATGAAGGTTATTACCCAGAACACCAGTCAGTGTGAACTTGTGAGGGGCATTTGTCAATAGAACGTCAAGCAGAGATGACTGTCCCGGATTTTTTAGGTTGGGTCTTGTTGGGACATTTATTAATTTAAATAGGTTAAATTCATCTGCAAAATTTGTGGCCACGGCCGGCGGGTTTAACCAATTCCAATTCAGATCACCCACTAAACTATTTCACCTTTAGGAAGGGCCCCCAAGAAGCTCTCTCAGTGCAGACACAGCTTCAACATCCTTACCCTTAGGCGGTCTATAGCAGCACACGACCAATATCTGTTGATTATTTCGGAGAGTTATTCTGAGAGCCAGACCTTCAAAGTACATTTTTTAAATAAGGAGTGAGCTGGTGAACATGCAATAGTATTACGAACATAGATGGCAATTCCACCTCCTTTAGATCATCGGTCAAGCCGAAAAAGGTTGTAGTTGTCAATCGTAATCTGCAAGTCATTTACGGCAGGAGTGAGAAATGTTTCTGTAAGGCACAAAATGTCCGGGTCCAGATTTGCCACTTCTAGTTTTAGTTGACTTAATTTAATCACAAGCCCTCTGATGTTGACATGTAGAACATACATTTTCTGCCAGAAAAATCTACAGAATTATACTAGTTCTTTACATTTGGGCAAGGATGAAGCTCAATACCTCCCAGAAATAAGAAAAGTAGAATAGTTTGCACAGGTATTTTCTGTGCAAGGATGAAGAGCGGCGAACCTTGGACGAATAGCAGCAGCTCACAGATGGCGATATTTTTAAGAGCAGAATGAAGTTTGCAAGGAGTGCTGGTGAAGTAATGGGACAGAGATAGGGTTTAAAAGGATACAATGATGGAGTGCAGAAGTGTCTAAAAGCTGTTTCATTAGCAAGTGTAGTGGAACATTGAGCAACAATTATGGATGATAAGTAACGAGGGTTCCTGGTGGTAGAGTTAAGTGTGGCACTAGATATGGCCGGGAGAGACAGCAGTAGGATACATAGCAGGAGAACTACCATCTTTAAAATATCAAGGGTACACACACGTTTAACACAAGTGAAAAAGAATACTTGTAGGCCCAGCACGAGAAACGTCTTGCTGCACTCGTCACACTTGCACGGCTTCTCGCCCGTGTGCTTGAGTTTTTGGAGATGAGCACCGCCCTCAATGTGACATCAGAGCAAGAGATCACTATTGATCATAGCATTGGATGTGACGCGGAAGAGGGTGGCGTGCTCATTGACGGCCTTTAGCTTCTCGCTGAAATCGGGCGGCAACTTAAGGGTTCCAGGTCATTGAGCGAGCGCTGGAGGGCGGCTCCGTGCTTGCCGATCAGGTCGTTGCATGTGCTCATATCCTCGAGCTTGGAGGACAGCGAGCGGAGCGTGGTCTGTAGTTCCATCTGGTCGGCCTGTGCGCCTGATTTCTCATCGCCCGAGTCATGTACAACCAGCCCTCCTTCACCACCGTCACCTCCGCCTTGGCGTTGTAGTACTTCTGCCGTGGCTCTCTTGGTCTGCTCAAGCACTCTGCCACAGACTCTCCGTGCACTTCACACGAACATGAGCGACGCGTCACTCCTCACCACCACAATCACGGTGGTCCGCAGGGCCCTGGGTGCTGCTCCCTGTGATTTTGGGAGACAAAGGCGGCCGGGCCTGGTGCTACCCACACACCTCCTCCTGTGCCATGCCGGCCCCAATTTAAGGCTAAATAGGGGTCTTTGTCTGAGTGTGTTTGTGTGTCAGTCGACCCGTGGCACCTGGGTCGTGCACATAACCTAGCACAAGCGTCGTGGTGACGTCACCGCCACTTAGCGGCAAATCGTGGTTGTTGTCACTGGGTGTTTGTGTGTGGGTGTGAGTGTTGAGTTGAATATCTGCACGGTTTTAAACGTCCCGGGAGTCCTGTCTACGACCCGTCCTGGGTGTCACCAGGCTGCCTCGTGTGAGCAGCTTACAGACCTATGTTGAACTTCTTTCGCACCGTACACAGCCGACCGCGATAATCGGAGGTGCGGGGGAAGGACAACAAACTTAACACGCAAAGAAACTGCTCTAAAGAAAGTAGTTTTCAATCTGCCCCAGTGGCTTCCTCATATTCATTCATAAATCTTAAAGGATAATAAATACACAATACGAAAAGCCTGAAGCCTAAGCTTTAGACGAGGCGCTGGCGAACTAGGCCTTGATAATGTTTAACTCTATAAACAAAGTAAATAAACCTTACATTCGAATACATATCCGTGCATTTGCATTATAATAAATATAGACACGTACATTTATATTTGGACGTGAATAAATGTACACAAATGAACAGAAACAAAAAAAATGCAATACAAAAAGCCGTGGGCTTTAGGCGAGGTGCTGACTAGGCCTCGGCAAGGTGAGGTAAATTACCTTTTTTACCGGGTAAAAGGGTAAAGGTTTCGACATGCCAAGGGGTAAGGTAAGTAGGGTAAAGGTAGCTCAGAAGAATTACCCGGTAGGGTAAAGGTAGCGCGAATAATTACCCGGTAAATACAGTACCTTGTTTACCGCTAAAAGCTCCGTGGCGCAGTCCGTGGCCTCCATTTTAAATTGCGATAATTGATGTCGGACCAAATGGAGACAGTCCACGTTCTTGATGTAGAGGTACTAGAGGACTGGGGTGCCAGCAACGGCATTTTTGGGGTTGCTGCGAACAGCAATCGAAAATTTCACGTGTTGTACCTCAGTAATTTCCCTGTAATCGGGTACTTTGTATGGGATAAGGATAAAAGGTAGGGTAAAGGTAGGCTCATTGCTTTTTACCTTTTACCTTACCTGCTAAAGGGTAAAAGGTAGGGTAGAGCGATTGTATTGTGGTAAGGTAAAAGGTAGGGTAAAGGTAGTCTTGTTTTTTTACCATTTAACTTTTGCCTTACCTTGCCGAGGGCTAGTGCTGACAGACTAGGCCTTCATCACATTCAAACTCAATAAACAAAGTTAATAAACCTTCAATTAGAATAAATAAACGTGCATTTGTATTGTAATGAATACTGTAATGATTACAGACACGTTCATTTATATTTACACTCACGAGAGAGATGAAAGAAAGAGATGATGATGATGATGGACAGGTAGAGAAAGAACACACGATTAAACCCCCCTGCACCCGCCAATCTCAATTTAAACACACACACAGCTCGATCACACATATACAACTCACGCACACTCACTCACCCATCCACCAACTCACCCACTCACTCACCCAACCACCCACCTACTCACTCACTCATCCACTCATCCACCCACTCACCCATTCACCCCCCACCCACTCCCACACTCACCCGCTATCTCACCCACACACTCAAATAAAGACAAATATCCCTGATATAGCCTGCAACAGACTGTTGGGGCAAGTGCTGTTAGTAGTGAGTAGCAGCACCTATGAAAGCTGCCAGCACTGTGGCACACACAGAGGGAGTCGGTGGCCAGCGCCACGCACGACCGCCTTTGTCTCCCCCAGTGGCGATGTTTACTAACACACCGCACCAGGTAACTCATTTTAGGACCGGTTCAGATAATTGTCACTGCTGGTGTTGGTGGCCGTGAGCGGGAATCGGGATTTATGCTGGGCTCATAGCGCAGTGCGCTAACCGCTACGCCACCACTCCCCTACCCACACGCACACTAACATGTGCGGAGCGATCCATCGATTGATCGATCGAAGTCTGCGATTGACGGGAAAAGCAATTTTAACACGTAGGAGGATTTGGTGACCAATATCTATAAGAGGTTCCTTTTTTAGTTAGATCGCTTAAATATATAAACGTGTCGTTAAAATCCGCCACCAACCTACACCGCCTAATAGTAAGGGGTTTATCACGTAAACAGAACATGTCGATTCGTTACTAGCACAGCAATAGTGTATAGTGTAGTGTATTGTAGTGTAGTGTATAGTTTAGTGTACAGTGTGGTGTATAGTAGTGTAATGTATAGTAGTGTAGTGTATATAGTGTAGTGTATAGTGTAGTGTATTGTGTAGTATACTAGTACAGCACACCGGTGTGTTGGAGAGCAAAGCCACAACATTTACAATCTGAGTACGACGTTCCGCCAATAATTACAACCGGCATCATCAGGCGACCCCCAGATTGTACACCGGTAGCTGTGTTGCGGCTGATGAGTTTCTAAAATGGGGACGAAACCGGTCGGAAAGTTTGTGCGCATCTGTCTCCGTTGCTGCCCGGTTGTTTGTGACGTTCACGTCCCCGCCACTCCACTACTGTCAGCGCTTCGCGTAGCAAGGCATCGTTCTCTGCACGTCCGATTCCCACGGTTGGCCATGTGCGGTGTGAAAGAAGTTCGACGTGCATACGCACGCGTACACATACGTAACACTGAGTTCAATGTGTTTCATTGTAGTTAGTATGCTTTGTTTCATTGATTGATCAGGACAGTTTTGTGTCTACAATGTTCATATTTTTTGGTGTGGTTTTCATAAATGCTCCATTGAAGTTTCCAACCTCACCTGCACACCTTTTTTTTTACCTTTTTTCACTTGCACTTGATTTTCTTTTTGCGAAAAAACAATACGATACATACGTAACTACACAGAAAGCAGATTTGGTTGCAGATATTAGCAGAGTGATCTTAATCATCCACCAATGCTGATGGCTTGGAACGACTTGAGTACGTTTGACGACATAGCTGTCTGTTTCCCGCACGCGCTTGCATAATGTTCATTTTTGGTCTTGCATGCGACGTTGAATCTGCAGATGTCCGTTAGGTAAGGGCAGCTGGCGAGGAGGTGTCGGAGTGGTGGCGTGTTCGCAGCCTGATGCAGATGGTTTCACGGTTTCTGAGCCAGCGGGCCGCTCCAGTTAATACTGTGTTGGGTGTAATACTCATTGATAATAATGATGATCATGATGATGTTAATACGGCACGCACCATATGTTCCATGGCAATCATTCAATATATCCCGCGACGTTGTGAGTACAACTCGGGCCATTGTGTGCTCATGTCACGGTACAAACCTGCAACAAAAATTGTCAAATGTAACACTGATAATGAAAAACACGCCACCTATAACGCCACCCATGGCATAAAAGTTGCAGGACCCTCCTGAAAACATTTTTTTTATGTTACCAGGCATAAAGTCCCCACTAAGCTTATTATTCAGAAGCGGACTGGTTATCACAAAATATTGCTTCTCAACGAAGTGGTTAGTTGATATTAATCATCATAAGTGTGTGGGAATTTTTAGCAACAGCCAAAAACTCGAAACGCGTGACGTCGATTCTACATTTGGAGGGGGAAAAATCGGAGGACCCAGAGAAAAATCCATGCGACCATGGGGAGAGAGACACGCAAACTCCAAATATACAGCAGGCGTCAGGATCGGCGTCAAACCCACGACCTCCTGAATACCATGTGAGGTAGTTAACATCTTGCAACCGTGGCGTCATTGTCGGGATCGAACCCACGACCTTCTGTATACCTGGCAATGTAGTTAACATCCAGCCACCGTGGCGTCGGCGTTCGGATCGCACCCACGACCTTCTGAATACCATGCGAGGTAGTTAACATCTCCTAGCAACCGTGGCATCAGGGTTGGGATCGTCCCACGTAGTCCTGAACACCAGGCGAGGTAGTAAACATCTCCTGAATGAAAGTTTACGAGACTCGAAATCAGAATCTGTATTTATACTGCAGGAAGAATCCCATGAACTATAAAGCTTTTTTTCACCGATTTCCAGTTCAGGGCACGGGGTGTCAGAACGCTACAACAACAAACACAACATTCACAAACATGAAAAACAAAAAACCCTACAAAAGAATACAACTAAACGATTTTATCTTACCAGGTAAGGCCAACTGAGCTATTAACTTATTTTTCAGAAGCGACCTGGCCATCACAAATAATATCTCAACGAACCGGCTGATATCATCATCATCACGTGCAAATGTACAGCAGATTTTCCTGGATATTATTCATAATCAAGGTTTTTGGGTTATACAGGCTGTTTAAAAAAGATGGACCCGATTTGAAATCGCTATATCTCTGCAACCACGAACTGCCCATGAATGAAACTCTTACCACTTGAAAGGGTCAAAGACCGTGTTTTTGTGCCACCATTAGCGACTAATCTGGATGACCTAAAAAACAGATTCACAGCAACGGTGACTTCAGTGGAAGAAGACACTTTGAGAGGCGTTTGGGACGAATTCAACTATGGCCTCGATGTTGTCTGTACAGCAGGTGGAGGGCACATAGAGAATTATAAAATGGTTAGTAAAACTTAATAACTCAATAACCTTTTGTAACTTTTAGTGGAATTGTAACATGTTGCCATCGTGAATATACTGCTTTGAAATTGGGCCAATCATTTTCAAACACCCTGTATTACATTCAGTATAAATGTATCATAACCGTCGACCACACGACACAGCCAGTAAAATTTTTCACGTAAATAAAACGTGCCAATTAGTTAGTAGTATAGTGCAGTGTATAGTGTAGTGTATAGTAGTGTATAGTGTAGTGAATAGTAATGTATATTGTAGTGTACAGAATAGAGTATAGCAGTGAATAGTGGTGTATAGTAGTGTATAGTAGCGTATAGTGTGGTATAGTAGCGTACAGTGCTGTATATCAGTGTTTAGTGTAGTGTATAGTAGTGGATAGTGTAGTGGATAGTAATGTATAGTAGTGTAGTGTAGAGGCCGACCGAAACTGAATTTCTGGTTTTGGCCGAAACCGAAGCCGAAACCGAAAGTTTAACTACACTTTCGACCAAGACCGAAACAGAAAGGTATATAACCAAAGTTACCGAACACAAGATTTATGAAATACTAGCGGTAAGTACCCGGCGTTGCCCGGCGAAAAAGACAGGCACACACATCGACTTACACACACACATCGACCCACACACATAGAGACACATCGACTTAGACGCACACACAGACAAATGGTTAAACCCAGGATGGATCGTTGGCAGGCCAGCCTAAATGTTTCTATCCGGCAAAGATGTTCCATTAGGGGGGTCCACGTTTCGCAAGCGTAGAGAAGGGAGGGAATTACCGTGGCCGAGAAGACCTGGAGCTTCATGCGGAGCGAGAGACCAGGTAGCTTCCACACAGCGTTACGCAGGCGATGAAAAGATAATGGCGCTCGACTGATTCGGAGTGAGACCTCTGCTGTTAAACTGGATGGGGGTAGATTGTCCGATGGTACAAAATACCCAGGCAGGTGCTTAGTTTTGGTGGGGCTGATGGTAAGGCCCCACCTTTTAGTGGCAAGCTCCAGGTTGAGCAGCAGTGCCTCCAACTCTTCCTCTGAGTGAGCAGCAATCACCAGAGCATCAGCATACGTAACATGGTTGCGCAATAGGGAGCCATCCCTTAACCGCACCCGGGCATCGATCAGCCTCCCATTGTGCGTATACCATATAGTAATTCCTCCGGTACAGCCATTGAACGCTTCACGAACTACGTGGTCAAAAGATGTGTTAAATAACGTTGGAGCCAGAGGACATCCCTGTCACACCCCAAAGTGTAGAGGGAATGTCTCTGACTCACAGCCACGTAGTTTCACGCAGGGCCGCTCACCATCATGAACATTCTTAAGGATCGTGAGCAAAGGGTGGACTCCGAAAGCACGAAGAGGCCAGGCCTACTGATGGTAGCATAGGCCTTGACCAGGTCAATAAAGCACACACATTCACTCATACGCACACATGTACCTACAGACACGGAAATAAATGGATTTACACTGACTCACATGGAGCCACGCACACAAAGTGACTAACACACACGTATCGACTAAGACACACACACATGGACTTACACACACATACATAGACTGACACACACATTGCCCTACACACATACACATATGGACTGTGACACACATACATCTTTAGATACACACACATGGATTAACACACACATATCGACTCACACACATTGACTTACACACACACATCGAGTGACAACCACACATGTTTGGACTTACACACACATGTGGACTAACACACACACATATGGACTGACACACACAAACACATCGACGTACACACACACATCGTCTGACACACATAGACACACAAACGCACATTGACTTACACACTTTGATGAAGCCATGCACACACATGGACTAACACACACACATGGACTAACACACACACATCGGGCGTTGTCGCAAGCGCACGTGGAGACTTTTATATATAAGACGAGCTTTACTATTCGGCTTCGCCCGGGACTTGGATTCACCACGGCCGGCCGCCTTTGTCTCCCTAGTGGCGATGTTGACATACTACACCACTTCGGTTGACGACCAAAAGTCAGTATCAGTTTCGGCCGAAAACGAAACCAGACCAAAAGTTACAAATTTACTTTCGGCCGAAACCAAAAGTATGCCGAAAGTGGCCATTTCCAAACTTTCGGCGCCTAAACCAAAACCGAAATTCGGTAGGCCTCTAGTGTAGTGTATAGTAGTGTAGTGTATAGTGTCGTGATTAGTAGTGCAGTGTATAGTGTAGTGTACAGTGTAGTGTATAGTGTAGTATACTACTTCAGCCCACAAGTGTGTTGAAGAGTAAATCCACAAAATTTAGAATTTGAGTACGAAGTTTCGCTTGTAATTAAATCCAGCATCATCGGGCGATTTGCCACACACAGGTGGGCTGAAGTTGTAAACTACACTATACACTACACTACTATACACTACACTATACACGACACTACTATACACTACACTATACACTACTATTCACTACACTATACACTAATATATACTACACTATACACTATAATATACACTGCACTATATCACTGTACACTACACTGCTACACGTCAGAATACACTACACTATACACTACTAAACACTACACTGCACAATATACACTACTATACACTACACTATACACTACACTAGTTTTCACGATACTATACGCTACACTAATATACACTACACTACTAAACACTACAATGTACACTACACAAAACACTACACTATACACTACACTGTACACTATACACTACTATACACTACACTATACACTAATATATACTACACTATTCATTACATTACAATACACTGCACTATACACTGTACACTACACTACTATACACGTCAGAATACACTACACTATGCACTATACTAGTAACTAATTGGCGCGTTTTGTTTACATGACAAACCTTACTGGCTGTGTCAGGTGGTGGAGGGTTATGATACATTTATACTTAATTTGCACAATATAAATAGAGATCTTATTTATTGAATTTGCGGTCGGAAATTAAACTGAGAATGGTGTCATTTCACACACTGCTGCTTCATGGTCCCACAATGCAATTAAACAAACGTGAGCATAAATTGCCAGGGCACTGGGCATCAATTCCCAACCAAAAAAAGCTTGATTATCAAGAATAATAATGAAAATAATACTCATAGATTATCGCTGTTGATAAGTCTGCACATGCGACAAACAGGAAAATACTTATGTTTTAATTTTATAACCGTCATGCAGGAGAAAACAAAACAACTACTGTATTTTATAACTCTACGATATCATCGTTCTTAGGTGGTTTGTTGCTGTGAGGCAAGCAATGTTATAACCGGTGTGAAAACAATAATAGGCTTTACCCTTTCTGGCAATAAAACAGGAGGTGTTAAGATTTTCAAACACCAAATAAAAACATTTTGTAAGGAATCAAGTCTGCATTAACCATACGCAGTTCTTGTGGTGAACATGCAAACATCCTTATTTTCTTATTCTTTCATACTTTGATACTGGAAAAAAAGGTTGTATGTCATAACCACACTATGTTACTCACCCCCTTCCCGAAACTCGCAAACATTCGTGTCTAGAAAAAATAAGTGCACAGGCCGACTTTTGGGGAAACAAACCGCGGGGATTTTGTTCCCTATCACCTCTCCAACTGATTAGGGTATCGGGAAACGCATGCACCGGGTACGATAAGGGCTGCGATATGGCTGATGGGTGGGCGAGCAGTGTTATCGATCAGATCTTGAATGTGGTGGCGCGATCTCATGGAAATCTCCCTTTGATACACTGCCCGGCAGGGCATTTAGTGTGTCAGCACTGTTGTCGTGTTCTTACCCCCGTGCCCCCGACTGGATATCCGCGAGTAAAGAGCTTCATAGCTCATCGGATTCCTCCCTGCTGCAGTATAAATACAATACTCTGGTTCTGGCACTGGTGAGTGACTGGCCTTGACTCGCACTAAAAGTGCAACGAATTAAGGCGGGCGGCGATGGTGGCGCAGTCATTAACACCGGTGCCTCGCAGCAAGGCGGTCCTGAGTTCGAATCGTGAATGGGGTGATATTCTCCGTGGAGTTTTGTACAATTCTCCATTGTTTGGAGCCTGTGGAGTGTGAATGTGCGAGTGTGCAGATGAGCGACACTCGCGACAACGAGCGGAGCGCCGGGCGTAATACAACGCAGCGAGTTGGCACGGTAGGGGGCACACCGGTAGGGGGCGCACCTTGCCAGTCGTCTCAAGTCAGTCAACCCATGGCAATTGGGTCTGTCTAGGCCTCGGCAAGGTAGGGTAATTTACCCTTTTTACCGGGTAAAAGGGTAAAGGTAACGGGTAAAGGTGTCGACATGCCAAGGGGTAAGGTAAATGGTAGGGTAAAGGTAGCTCGGAAGAATTACCCGGTAAATACGGTGCCTTGTTTACCGCTAAAAGCTCCGTGGCGCAGTCCGTGGCCTCCATTTAATAATATTTAAAAAAACTTTTTTTTTAATTTGCTTTTATGAAATGTACGAGTAATGGCAGAACTCCACGACTCCAGGAAGTGGCCCCGAAGCTTGCCATAATGTAAGGGACCATGGGCAATTACAGCCAACGTCAGTTGAGCGTGGACAATTAGACCCAAGCCGAAACATAACATATAAAAAATAATGCTTAAAAACAGATATTCTTCTGATAGAATATAGTGTTGTCATCAGTATGACATAAGTATACCAAGTTTGCAGTCGATACCACATTGGGAAGTGGGTTAAAATTGAGTTAAAAGATTTGAGGATACAACAACGACGACAACGACAACAACAAGTGTGTAAAATTGGAATCATCGAGAGTATTCTATATGAATAAAGCGCTCTACCCAGCATTTACCGTTATAAACTTTTTTCATGTGTAGGAATACCCCAGTAATTACCCTGTAATTGGGTAGTTTGTATGGGGTAAGGGTATAAGGGAGGGTAAAGGTAGGCTTGTTGCTTTTTACCATTTACCTTACCTGCTAAAGGGTAAAAGGTAGGGTAGAGTGATTGTATTTTGGTAAGGTAAAAGGTAAGTTAAAGGTAGGCTTGTTTTTTTTACATTTTAACTTTTACCTTACCTTGCCGAGGCCTAGGTCTGCCGCATGAATTACTGTACCCGTGACCTCCTGCACCTAGCCTGGCACGAGTGCTGTCGTTTCAAGTTTAATTTATTAGGTATAGCCCTGTGAGCCATGCGGCTCTTGAGTCGGGTGCAACCGCAACAAACAAAATATGAACAGAGAACATCTTAAAGTCGTGACGTTGCAGCCGCTTTGTGGCGAACGGCGGTGGTTGTTGTTGTTGATGGTGGTGATGGAGTGTTGGCGGCAGTGGTTAGTTAGCGCACTGCTCAACGACAAACCCGAGTTCGATTCCCGCTCACGCCCAACACCGGCGACGAAGATCTGAACCGGTCCAGGGTATCTTCTGTTAGGTCGACTCAGCCTTAAATGAGTACCTGGTGCAGTGTGTAAACATCGCCACGAGGGAGACAAAGGCGGCCAGGCGTCCGTGGTGCTGGACACCCAATCCCTCGTGCGGCTTGCCGGTCTTCATAGGTGCTTCTTGCGAACAACAACTGCCCAAATAGTCTGTTCAGGCTATACCGGTGATCTTTGTCTCCGTGTTTTGCATGTAGATGTGTCTATATGTGTGTATGCATGCACGTGTGTCTGTGTGTCTGTATGTAATCATGTGTGTCTCTGTGTCTGTATGTATGTACGTACATGTGTCTGTATGTACGTGCATTTGTGTCTATGTATGTATGTACGTGTGTCTATGTATATGAGTTTGCATGTACACGTGTCTGTGTCTGTATGTACGCGTGTCTATGTGTCTATGTTGTGTAGCCAGTACCTGATTCCACCTGCGTGATCAGCGGTAGAATGAACAGCACCATCCAAGCCATCGCGATCCCCGCACGCTCCTTCAGCTCAACACTCTCAGTGCCAGCAGTGAATAAGACTCGGAGCCCCATTAACTCAAGTGGCAGCGGAGGGGGCGGGGCAAAGAGGAAAAGGGTCGGGGCCAGAAATGGTGAGAGAGAATTCACCACGCTCCTCAATAACACTGCACGCACGACCTTAAAGGAAAATTACCCATCTCGTAGGCACCGTTATGGCAATGGTCCATCTCTATTTATGGACCACTAGCGGGAAGTACCCGGCGTTACCCGGGCGGAAAAAAGAGACACACACATCGACTTACACACACTTACAGACATTGACCCACACACACAAACATATCGACTTACACACACACACATATGGACTCACACACACAGACATACATGGACTTTAGAGACACACACATGGAATCACACACGCATATCGACGTACACACATACAGCGACTCACACACACATCGACTCACACACACAAACATAGACTCACACACACATCGACCTTTGGCAATGGTCCATCTCTGTTTATGGACCATTACGAACGAGTTAGGTTCCAGAGGTCTGTCCGTAAGTCTTTTTGTTCGTGAGTACAACTTTACTCCTGTCGATTACAAATGTGTTGTATGGCATGTACACTAAACACGGGGAATGGCACCAAAAGTTGAATAATATCCTGCAGATGTAGAAGTCACTTGTTCTTCACGTTCTGCAGATGTAGATGCCACCACCACTATCATGACTCTCGGTCCGAACAGGCAACTGGACATACGGACAGGTTTGTTCGTATCCCTGAAAGTTTGATACGGCGAATGTTCGTAAGTAGAGGAGTCCCTTTATGTATGTTGAACTTCTTTCGCACCGTGCATAGCCAACCATGGTAATCGGAGGCATGGGGGAAGGACAATAAACTAAACACAACAAGCA
>JAAXLI020001215.1:286958-319226 GCA_014621495.2 Entosphenus tridentatus | reverse complement strand
GTGAGAATTATTTTATTATGTTTTATTATTTTTATTATTTTATTACTTCCCTTCTACGTGACTTTACCGAAAGAACCAAGAAGAAAAAGGTGTCAGTTTTGTTGCCAGATAGAAGGGTAAAAAAACAATTATCAGAGGTACGGGTAGTTTTCGGTTTACGAACGGGTTCCCTTCCTGAGACCCATTCGTAAGTCGAACTGTTCACAAGTCGATATGTTCGTAAGTCGGAACACCACAATGAACTGTATTTAAATAGACATACGTTCGGTATTTTGAAATGCTTTGTGGTTCAATATAAAATAGGAACATGGCTAAACTCATAATTAAGAAGAAATATTAAACATTTGCATGTACTACTGTAATAAATACTGGATAGTAAATGCAACGTAATTTAAAGAAGCATAGAGCAGGAAGCGAATTCGCATCGCCGAGTTGGTAGCGCAGCGTGCTAACCGTTGCACTACTGATACCCACACAAACACACACGGGGGCACAACGAGAAAGACAAAGACCCCCCCGCATAGCCTTAACAGACTGTTGGGGCAAGTGCTGTTAGCGAGCACTTATGAAGGCCAGAAAGGCACACGAGTGGTTGGGTGGCCAGTACTACGCCCAACCGCCTTTGTCTCTCTAGGGGCGATGTTTTAATGCATTGCACCATATATTCATTTGAAGCTGAATCGACCTAGTGGAGGCCTAGTACCGGTTAAAATAATCACGGATGCTGGCCATGAGCTGACATCGAACTCGGGTCGCCAGGTTGGTAGCGCAGCACGCTAACTACTACACTATCGCTCCCCCGATACACACGGGGGCACATGCATGCATGCACACACACAAACACGTGTGCGCTCACATATTCACAAACGCTCACTCTCAGCGGGTTGCTGTGACTCATTAACATCTCGCGGAGGATCGCTCCCGGTGAACACAAGATTCCGCGGTTCAGTTCGCAAGCGCGAGTTCACGTTTACAAGTCGATGTTTTATTAAACACGTTCCTTCGGAGTGGGCAGGTAGGAACTTGGTTGGACAGCGCATGCGTGCACGACAGACAGACAACTCAAAGCTGGTGGGCAGTGTGGAACCTGTTGTTCCTACCTGTATAAAACAAATAATCCTTGGTGGGCAGTGTGGAACTTGTTGTTCCTACCTGTATAAAAGATCAATTGACTTTAGGTAGCCAGGCAGCCAGCCAGGTAGATAGCCCCCTTAACTATCGGCCCCTCCCCCTTGCTTAGGCCCCTCCCATTACCCCCCTCCCTTAGGCCCCTCCCCTGACCAACCCCCCCCTACCCCTCCCCCCCCCCCCGACCCCCCCCTCCCTCAGGCCCCTTTCATGACTCCCCCCTTCCTTAGGCCCCTCCCCTGACCCTCTTCCCTTAGGCACCTCTCCGTACCCGGCAGTAGGTCTCCACCAATCAAAGAGCTGTTTGTAAGGTCTCCACAAATCAAAGAGCTGTGTGTATTATATATTTATTTATGCACGATAGACAGACAGTCAGACGGACAGACAATACATCCCTGGTGGGCAGTGTGGAACATTGTTCCTACCTGTAAGAGTAACGTAAGCTGCTTCGTAAGTGCGGATGTTCGTAAAGTGAGGTGTTCATGAGTCGAGGATGGCCTGTACTTACCAGTCAGTTGTAGAGTACCTCCGATTAGCACGGTTGGATTACGTACGGTGCGAAAGAAGTTAAACATGCATTCATACAGAGAGCATGCTAAGTTTATTGCATAGAAGCAGTGGCACAGTTTAGAGTACAGTATGCAGTCGTACTACAGCACAATCACTATGTGATCACAATGGAGGATAGCGACGCCACTCGGCAGCGTCCTGAAGCTTCCGTTAACAACGGATCTGTGAGAATGGCATGGCAAGCCATTTCAGTCTGCTTTTGAAAGCAGACCGAAATGGATATGTGGTGCCGTCCTCTGGGGCCCACCTTGCGCAGGACGAAGGGTGATGGGCGGGTGCGATGCCAGTACGGTAGGGAGAGGGATGGTCTCAGATGGACTCGACCTTGCCGATGTACACTCGCTATTGGGAGGTGGAATGTCACTTCACTGGGCAGAAGGAGGTGGGAAGGAGCCACAGTTGGGTTTGGTGGAGGTGGAAACGTCCCGACATAACGACGATTTTGAAGGCAGCTGCGGGAGGGGGGGGGCTCCAAGGGATTTTCCATGCCAAGCTGCTCGGGATTAAAAGTGCATCGCACCACACCCCGACGTGTGTCACCCGTCACACAGGCCAAAATAGTGCGATAACCACTGGGCCACCACTCCGCCACGCGGGGTCGCGCAAGCCCTACAAATACCCCTAGATATGGGCGCGTTCACGGCGGTGTCGCGACGCACACACTTCTTCAAGTCTATGGACACTACACAACACATTTTCCAACTGGTTTTATTGCACATCACCCTCTAACCACTGAGGTTATTAAGGGTTAGCTGGGGCTGCCCGAGAGCGTGCGAGGTTGGAAAGAGCCCTTCCTGCCACTTTCCATTCACTCACTAAGCCGGACGTACTCACTCGTTCTCCATACCTGGCACCACTCGCGTCTCTCGGACGTTGGTGGTCGGCGATGAAGAACCGTTCTTCTCGCCTGACATCGGGAATTGGGAACTGTCCTCCCTCCTCCATTTTGTGGTTCTTATAACCTCACATCTAAAGGCTTGGGGGCCCGGGATCTCTGCACAGTGAATTGTGTGCTTACCTGCATCTGTAAATAATTCCTGCCTCCCATTGTTTTCCTTCCCCCGCCCTGCCGCTTTGCACCCCCACTCCCCAGCGCTATCTCCGGGGGGGTCACTGAGGCATGAGTGACAGGGGAGGAGCCCCGGAGAAAGAGAGATGGGAGGGGAGGAGCCAGGAGGAGGGAGGAGAGCCACTTGGTGGAAAGAAGACACGACTGCTTCAGAGCCACTGTCATTTTAATGGTATACAGCAGAAAAGGGGAGACAGGCAGCGCTGTGGTAACAATAAGAGCAAACTGCGATGGAATCACCGATGCTTGCTGATGTTAGCCAATCAAATAAAACTGTGGCGTGTCATGCAAATATTCTATTCTAAGTATAGCTTGCCAATAAATTGATTGCCAAATGAATCGACATTTTCAAGCTGGCTACCCAATCAACATTGAGCTGGCTGTCGGATCGACTGAGCTGAATGGATATAAATTTAACTTCGATTCACGATCCACAATAACCATATATGGACAAAGACACGCCCCATTAGGCCAACATCGTGTTCTACTTTCCTGGGTTACGGAAGACCCAACTTATGGAAATTCGACTTCATGGAAATGCTACCATAAATAATTTAAAAAAATGCAATCATCTATGCTTAAATGTTTGCATTAGTTGCATAAGTCCAGTAAGGTTGCGGATGAATACAGCGAAGTGGGGCATAAGGCGGGCCGCATATTCCGCAAGGGGGTGGTGTCCTGGATAGCACTCTGAGTCACGCCATTACATTTGTTGTACAGCAGCTGCTACTGCAGGTGGGCAATTAGCGCACACGCCGCTGAGCATACACGGCGGGTGTGCCAGCAGGGTGGAGGAACTGGGGCAAGGGTCACGGTAGATAGATCTCGTGGGGAAGCCCCTGGAACCCTCTGGTGGGTTCGAGAAGGGAGGCGCGGCTAGGGGGGAGCCAAGCTGCGCCGAAGGGAATAAAAGCAGCGGTGAGCGAGAGATCCGGGCTGCCGGTTCTGGGAGTGGACTCATCTCGTTGTCACTGTCGTCGTCGCTGCCATTGTCGCTGCTGCCTTCGCCCGATCATTGGGCGGCCGGACCATAGTTGGCTGTCTCGGTCGACGCAATCGGTGCAACGTGGAGAGGGTCGTGTCTGGGCCGGGTCGTGCGGCAGCGTGGTCGTGAGAGAAAGGGTTGGAGTTGGCGGAGTGAACACCACACTAAAAGGGGAGATCGATGCCTCCTGCGATTACCTCATCTCCGACTGAGTGTGCGTGCGATGCACGCCACCCGTACACACACACAAGCCTCGAGCAGAAGAATGAAGAGACCTACGACACTACACATTGTTACCATGAGTATATTTTCCTTTTGTAGTATTACGTAATTGTTTGTTTTCTATGCTTTGTGGTATTCATAAACAATTGGGCACAGTACAATATATGTTCCATTAGTTTAATTATGGATCTTGTTATGGTAGATGTTCCATCAAATTAAAGAATAATAGGTAAGTTCAGAGCGTATGTACAACAATGCAGTACTCAGAAAAAATGGTAGGAGAGGCACAACTATTTCCCGACATGGGGTTTTATCTTGAGTTTGGGAAAAATTGTTCAGCTTCCAACATACAGAAAATTCGGGTTACGGATATGTCACGGGAACCTAACCCTTCCGTGACCCGGGCACTGCCTGTATATGGAAGGAAACGCTCTGATCGGGTGATTTCGTTGTGTGTCTGATTTCGTCTCTCTATTACAGCGCCCATAGGAGCTGCAGCCTGACTCCACGTGGAAACCTGCCCCTTCGCCTGGAAAAAGCGCGGGGGTGGGGCCTATTTTGTTTGCAGTGCTACAGAGGATGATTCTGGGTCTGCACGAACTCTGCTGAGCCTGTCGGTTCCGATACAATAATGGTCAGGAGTGTGATAGGTGGGGAATGACGTGGTGAAATATTGTGGAGTCAGAAAATAAAAAGACAGACACAGGAGCGGGTTTAAAAACATCTTTATTGTTTTTTATACAGGTGGGAGCATATTGAGCCGTGCATCAGGACCATAGTCAATAAACACTATTGGCTTTTGGCTCAGCCATCGAACAAAAGACGGTCACTGCATCACTCGCTTTCAGGTGCGCTTTTGCGGCCATCTGGAAAGTTTCTTCCGATATTAAGAAGCCGCTGCGAGATATCTACTTTTAAATCATCATCTAGATCGAGAACTCATTTATTTTAAATTGATGTTTGTGTTTAGTTTGTTGTCCTTGACCATCACCTAAAATTAGCAAGGTTGGCGACATATGGCGCGAAAGAAGTTCAACATACAGTACGTACATGAGATTAGATATTGAAACACGTAAATACTTTTGGTGAAACAGGATGAATCATTTTGCTTAGTAACTGTGTGGATTTTGAAACGACTACTTAGTTATTTTCTTAATTAATACAAGCGGTGCCATTATTGCTCTCTATTGTCCGTCATTCTGCCCTTTCACTATTCCCAATGAAAATGTGTATTTTGTTGTAAATTTTTATTGAGTAGTGTCTTGGAACAAAAACCTAATAAGCCACAATATGTCATAGTCTATAAATCAGGGTTCGATTGAAGATTTACCCCATTAAGTGAATGAAAGATTTTAATTTCGGAAGAAAAATTTCCTCATTTAATTTTGCTTGCATACTCAGGAAAGCCTCACTGAGTCTTCGTGCTGTTTTCCGTGAGAGTCCCGCCAAATTTTGGGAGAAGCGGGCGATGTTGCTCGATATGATCTCAAGTGAGAATGCTTTTTTTGCTGGCCAATTCCAGTAACGTTGGCGAGATGCAAATCTCACCGAGAGGAAAACCAGGCAGAGCAGGGGTTGGGGGGGGCATGCAGAGTCGACAGAGGAATCACCCAAGTGGGGAATTAAACCCAGACCATTCCTGCAAAAGGCACGCGACTTACCACTGCCACCACTTCACCACCCAGTCTGACCGAATGCACGATATATCTGGTTGCAGAGTACAGTAATCACGTAAACTAGAAGTGCCACAAGTGGATTATAAAGTCATCCAATGGGCTGCTTCAGGGCTGCTTAAATAACTGCTTCTGGTGGTGGGGTCCAGGATCATGGCTTCCATTTGTTTCACATCTTGGAGACGTCCGAAGTTCGTCTGGACGGGTGACTAGGCTCATTGCGTCCCCATTTACCCCGACCCTGGACTCGCGTCGGCTCGAGGCTGTCGTAAAGAACCTTCCTGTGGCCCAGCGCCTCGTACTGCGCAGACATAAAACACCACATTCGCATGGTCAGTAGCAGCAGCTGTCAATGAGACTCGCAGAGAATTACAAGAAATCATTCAGGGTGCATGGCAGACAACGTTGCTGTACCAGTACCTTCCACTCCAGCAAGCAAATAGTCCACTCTCAACACCACCACTCAACCTATTCTAACTAACTAACTCCTATTTTTAATTGATCAGGTAAGGCCCAATGAGCTGTGTATCTCTTTTTTAAGAAGCGATCTGTCTATCACAAATGCATCGTTCTGTCACTCACCCACCCACTCAGTCACACACTCACCCACCCATTCATTCACCTACTGAGTCACTTATCCATTCAGTCACTTACCCACTCAGTCACTCACACACCTACTCAGTCACTCACCCACCCACTCGGACATGGTGCTTGACGAAGAGGGAGGGGTGGATTGGGCTCACTGCCCCACCCAGGCTGGGGGGGGGAGGTCCTCTCAGCAGAGAAGTGAAAGTTTACATGGAGGGGGTGGGTGGTGGTGGGGACGGTAAGGGTAGAAGATGACTGAGATAGACGAGAAGAAGGGGGGCGGGAGAGAGGTGGGGGAAGGGAGGATAGTGGCAGGCAGTGCTGGATTAAGGTAGTTCTAGGCCTGTAGTATGTTATGTCTCTAAATAAATAAAAAAGTAAATATGAAAACACATTTTTTACTTGTATAGTAAAGTAATTGTATTTTTTTCATTTGCTATACAGCCGTATAATACGACAAATCGCTAACCCAGTCGTTCATAAAAGTTGAAGGCAGTTTAGTATTATAGTAATAGAGCAAGTGCAGAATCACTGAACCGGAATTGATAGTCTGAAAGCCTTTAGCACGGGGCCCTTGAAAGTGCAGGGCCCGTAGTTTATGTAGCTACTTTTGCTACTAGTGTAGTGGGTCCAAAACGAGGAGAGACGGTTCTTCAGAGGCAACACGTTTATTTAACACAGGGTCCCTTATACAAAGGTAACAGCCCCTTCCACCCGATACCTGGGGAGGTACATCCTCGAGGCTATCGTGCCTCTATCACTGGGACCACTCTATATCACAGCCCTCCGGCTAGGGGAACCTAGGGGAGGCTAGCTGACCCGCCTTAGCCAAGGTCCTCGGGTCCCAGCCACTGGCCCACTCGGCCCCGGCCCTTAGAAGGACGTCGGGTCCGGGGGTTTCCAGGGTCCTATTCTAAGCTGGCTCTTCAGGTTTTCGGCTTGACGACGACTGTCGAACCCGTTCAAGGTTCCGGCTTTTATACCCACTCCAGGGTCTCTCCGCCCCTAGCCACGCCTCCTTTCTGGAACGTTCTAGTTGGCTATGGAATATCCCCAACCCCTCTATTGGGCTCTGGGAACGCTAGTGGCCCAAACGGCCTTGTTCATCCTGCCTGACCTGCATACCACCCCTGCTGACACATGTCCGCTACTACAGGTAAGTTCCTTCATACAGTATGTCAATGGCATGACACGGGCATAATTCGGCACTGACGGCAGGGAAAGGAAAAGCATTAAAAAAAAAACCACGAATAAAATAAAAAAAACTTGTTATTTCACCAGGTAAGGCCCCACTGAGCTGCTGTGTAGCTCTTTTACAAAAGCGACCTGGCCATCACAAATTATTGCAGGTCAAGCAAGTGGCAGATATCATCATCATCACCGTGTGGACATTCATAGCAGCAGCCAGACACTCTAAACGCGTAGTGACGTTGATTCTAAATGTGGAATTGGGAAAAAACGGATGCCCCTGGAGAATAATCCACACAACCACGGGGAGAGAGAGGGAGACATATACTCCAAATATACAGCAGGCGTTAGGGTCCAGGATCAAACCCACGACCTCCTGCATAGAGTCTAAGAGCCAAACTCTCACCTCGTGCTCAGGAGGAAGATTTTCGTATTGATCAGATGCCTGTCGACCGCCTGTGTGACACAACAACAAATACACAATCACACATCGCCTACTATCGGTAGCAGTGTCACTATGGACGTTTAGGCCCACGGGAGAGCGTCACTCGGCACCCCGAGGCAGCGTTCATAAGATCAAGGCTCCGTTTTGGATGAGTCAGAATCTCTATGAAGACTGCAGGAGGATGAATCCGACGAGCTGTGAAGCTCTTCACGTGCTACCCTTGTCCAGCATAGGGGCACGCGGTCGGCAAATTCGCAATGGAAAAAACCGCGACAAACACACGGACGCACACAGCGAACGGCACGAGTGTAACATGAAGAGCATGTGTGGTAAGTCTCAAAATATGAATAAATAAGTAATGGACACGTGACTTGTCATGAGTCTGATTTATCACACTTGGACAAGATGACAATCGAAACGACAGAGCCGTCCCAGAGCGCGCACGTGCACACAGACACACAACAAAAACAACCGCCATTCGCCACTAAGTGGCAGTGACGTCACGACGACGCTTGTGCCAGGCTATGTGCACCTTGAGGCCACGTGAAATGTCGAACGCCTGCTGCCAGGAGGTCACGGGGCAGACCCAGATGCTACAGGTCGACTGACTGAGAACACTGGCTGATGCACCACCTGTGCCCCCTACTGTGCCAACTTGCTGTGCTTTAGCTACCCGGCTCTCCGCTCGTTGTTGTGAGCATCGCTCCTCCGCCCTCCGTTGTTGTTGGAGGGCGACTGCCTCCAACTGCCCAGTAGTGTCCTTCACAAGCCTCCTCCACAGAGGCCGATCTTGACACCGCTAGTACCAGTCATCGGCAATTCCACTCAGCTCCACATTCACCTGTACCACATCACTCCATCTCTTCTCTAGCCTGTGCCGTGCCCGTTTAGCCCCCTCAATCCGGCCGAACAAAATCTGTTTAGTCATGCGGTGGCTGGGCATGCGGACTACATGACCCAGCCAACGCAGCCTTGCATGTAACATGAGCTCAAGGATTTGTGAGCTCCTCACACAACCCAGCTTGGTTAAACCCAGGCCTGCCTAAATGTTTCTAACCGGCGAAGATGCTCCATTAGGGGGGGTCCACATTTCACAAGCGTAGATAAGGGAGGGAATGACTGTGGCCAAGAAGACCTGAAGCTTCGTGCGGAGCGATAGACCAGGTAGCTTCCATACAGCATTACAAAGACAAAGATAAAGATCCCCTGTATAGCCTTAACAGACTGTAGGGGCAAGTGCTGTTAGCAAGCACCTATGAAGGCCAGAACGGTACACGAGGGGGTGGGTGGCCAGCACCACGCCCGACCGCCTTTGTATCCCCAGTGGCGATGTTTACACACCACATCAGGTACTCATTTGAGGCTGAGTCGACCTAGGGGAGGTCCGGGACCGGTTCAGATAATCGTCACTGGTGTTGGCCGTGAGTGGGAATCGAACCCGGATAGCCGGGTTCGTAGCGCAGCGCGCTAACCACTACACTACTGCTCCCCACTGACACAGACACACAAACGCGTGCACACCAAGCGATAGCAAACCACACAGGAGTGGCGGCGCCTCAATAGAATGGCACCTTAACATCCAATATTGATCAACTTCGATGCAAAGTTTGCGCCGCACGACGGACGATCGAAGTGCTACGTAGACTCCACCACGAGGGCTTAATTCGCAACAAACCCAACAGGGGCGAGCGAAAGTCTGGCAATGGCCTGGGTCCTTTCCAAGGGGGCGCACAGGGCTATGGCTGGCTGGGGTATGCCACAGCATTGTGCGACGCGTAGCAGGCCCAGTCGGTCACTACAGGGGCTTCGAATCGTTACGAATTTACCTGCGGTCTACCATGGACCAAGCACCATTAACGTACCTGGCTATCCATATCATTAGAGCAGTGCAAAGTTGCGTGATCCAAAGCATCACATGTGTAATGAGTTCGACTGAGTCGCAGACGTAGATGTGGAGCCAACACGTTTATTTAACTCCAACACAGGAGGTAACTACCCCTCAACAGAATAAAAACCTATGGTTGTGACCACCAGTCCTGGTCCATCCTGGTCCGTAGCTACTACTGACTAGGACTGGTGGTCACCACCATAGGTTTTCCTAGTCCATAGCTACTACGGACTAGGACCCCAGCTCAGGTCCAGGTCCACGTTTTCGAGACTCACTGATCAGAGAACGTAGAATGTAGTCGAAGGTTTCTAACGGATGAACCACCACCTCGGTCCTTCTGGGGACCCGGCTCATTATCTGCAGCGTGGCTGGCTCTGCCCTTGGCCACGACCACCTTCCAGAATCCTCGGGCAGGATTTGGATGCTAACTACGTGACCACCCCTAGCCCCCACTTGGGCCCCTTTGTAGACTTAACTGGTCACGTGTCCTCTCGGGTCAACCAGAGTGCCATGTCCTGTAGGGTTGGCACTGCATGCCAAGCGTGGTGCCATCTAGCGCTATCAATCAGCACTCAAAGAGCCCTTCTAGGGCCGGTAGTACACCAAGACTTTTGTGGTATCCGCGATGTCGTTACACTGCACGCCGTGCCTCTCTAGGGCCGGCACTGCACAGTGACATCCCGCAATGTCACTAGACATGGATACCCATAGCTTCACATAGAGACTCCAAAACATCACACACAGACACGTTAGCTTCACATAGAGATCCATAGCTTCACATAGAGACCCATAGCTTCACACAGAGACTCATAGTTTCACAAATATACTCATAGCATCACACAGACACACATATAGCTTCAGATAGAGACCTATAGCTTCACACAAAGACTTATAGCATCATATAGAGACCCATAGCTTCACATCGGACCAATAGCTTTACATTGTTTTTCCGTGTCTCAGATCCTGCAGAAGCCATCGGTATTTCTAGACGGGAAATCGGATCCCCTCAGTCTTAGCTCACCCCTTGGATGGTGGACTCGAGTCGCTCCCTGCCCGCGTCGGGGTCGAGTCTTGGAGGAGAAGTTTGTTGTCTGAACCTGCGATGGATCCAGGCTGTCGTAGACGCTCTCCCTCTGTCCCAGCGCCTCGTACTGCGCCACCTATGGACATCGCGCACTCGGTCAGAACGGGTGGCTCTGGTGGGCGTTAGCGCAAGTGGCAACGCTCGTGCCTAGCTTGCAGCAACAAGTGCCGGGGTACGTAAGCGAGTACGTTCGTCTGTATGTGTGGTGTGCTGTGAGCGAGCGGCAACCTGAACTGTGACAATTTTCTGAACTGGTCCTGGGCCTCCCCTAGGTCGACTCAGCCTCAAAGGAGTTCCTGGTGTGGTGTGTAAAAACATCGCCACTGGGGAAACAAAGGCGGCTGGCCACCCACCCCCTCGTGTCCCGTTATCCAGTGTTCATAGCTAATAGCACTCTGCACTTTGTGTAGTGTGAGGTGAGTGCACGAGTTCGTCTGCACGACGATGTGCTAGTGGAGTTTGCATATTCTCCCCTGTTCTAGAAAAAAAAGAAATCTGGGCAGGTGGAGTTTTTGCGTGGGAAGTTGGTGAGCTTAAAAACCATGACGCATGCACTTGCTATTGCCGCATTGGGTACGCAGCACAGAACTCAACAGAAATGCTGGCTAATGGAAGAGCCATTCCAGCACGTTGACACTAAGAGGCAGGCCCACTCCCGTCGTCTACAACATCTGGTGTCCAAAAATCAGGAGGCTTACCACATCCCTCGCTTGGAGGTTCCAGAGAACCGTGCGGTTTCTGCGAGGATGAGTGGTGAATCTAGATTTGAAGTTTTCATGACTGCAGGGATCCATACACTTTGGTTCTTTCGGTAAAGTCACGTAGGTATAAAATAAAATTAATTAAATCACGACGTTTCGGGCGCAACACAACCTACCCCACATCCCCCTCTCTATCTCTCCTCCCTGGCTCCTCCCCCCTCTCTTACTTAGAAAGCCTCTTGTCACGGCAGCCCTTTTGCCCACTTCAGCAATTGTTTCTTGTGTAATGGGTTCCATAGACACTTGTTGAGGTAACTTCTTTATTACAATACAACACTCCAACAGTCCTGATACTTTGTTACAGCCTAGGAACACAGCCTAGGAACACAGCCTAGGAACACAGCCTAGGAACACAGCCTCGGAACACAGCCTAGGGACACAGCCTAGGGACACGGCCTAGGGACACAGCCTAGTCTGGCTACGCTCTCGGGTCCTCCGGCTACAATTACCTTAGGGGAAGCTACCTGACCCGACCCAGCCAAGGTGCGGGTCTAGACTCTGGCTTCCTCGGAACTCGCCCTTACAAAGATGTAGAGCTGGGAGTCCCAGAGTCCCACCACTGGCCCGCACAGCGTCCCGGCCCTTAGAAGAACAAGCAGGACGAGGGGGTCCAGGATCCTAGCTGGCTGGTCTTGGGTCTTGAGCTGCGACTGGCCCCGATCGGCCAGGGAGCGCCCCTTTATGCCTCTTGCCCATCGAGGGGTGGGGTTGTGTGTGCCCCCAGATACCCAACAGAGCACACACAGCCCCCCCCTCCCCGTTGGTGGCGCCAAGGGGCATAGCTGTCTGGGATCCTGGGATCCCAGAGCCTGGCGCTGAGGGCTTAGCTGTCTAGGATCCTAGAGCCCCCAGCAGCCCCTCCCCTCTTGGGCTGGCACAGTGGCCCATCCCCTGGGGGTCCGAGGTACATGCAGATGGGCCCTGTCCACCACTATCATGATCCTTAAGGGAAAGAATGGTAATCCGATCGTCGACCCCCAAGACACCAGGTGTTTGTATGTTTGCTTAGCATTTCTCCGGGGGTCTTGGGAGAGTGGGAACCCCTTAACTCAAATAAAATCACGGGACAAGGTGGGGACAACTCTGTCAGTGCCGCAAATATCGGAGGAAGTTGCCGCTGGTGATGGTGCCATCTTTTGAGGAAGTGCGAAGGTCGGTCCGGAAGCTTGAACCCGCGTGGAGCACTGGGGAGAGATGACCTCTCAAGAGAACTGCCGAGGGAGGGTGCCGTTTGCATGCAGACTGCCCTGCATAAACATCATTACAACTGTGTGGTTTACAGGACGGATTCCGCAAGATTGGAAGGAGGGACTGCACTGATTTCAACAACTACTATGGCATCTTTCTTCCTCAGTGTACCATGAAAGGTCCTGGCAAGAATTAATCATCATCGCCTTGCCAGACATGCTGTGCAGAGGCTTGCAAAGCTTCAATGTGGTTTCAGACTGGGACGGTCTTGCATGGACACCATTTTCTCTCCGTCTGCTCCAACAGAGGTGTAAGAAATTTCCAACAGGACCTACATCTTCGTTCATGAATCCATTCAGAAATACAGACTCAATTTCAACCGAGAGGAAGGTTATAGACTCAGCAATCATTGTAAAGATGTCATCAAACACTTTGGGTCACGATTTGACTTGTTTTTCTTGTCAATCAACCTCCACCATCAGCAGTGTGGTGTGTGGAGTGGGGTGTAGTGATTTCCTGGCGGCCCTTTACTGCATTGGCATTGCTGCTGCAATGGCATTGATGCTGCATTGGCATTGCTGCCTTGCCAATGCTGCTGGTGCTGCTGATATACTTGGGCTACGCCCATCTCCAAACCTTTATAAACAGTTTGCCTTTAGAGGATAACCCCTGATGATGACCACTTGTGTTGCGATAGAAACGTCGTGATATTTTTTATTCACTTGATTTTAACTTTCATTCTTTTTATCTATCTATTTATCTACGTGACTTGATCAAAAGGACCAAACAAGGGACGGCCCCCTATTGGTCAATCATATTACGTGAATGACCTGATGATTTCTCCAGACCCTTTGCAGAAGTTGGAAATGCTGCTGAAGCTTGAGCCTATTACTAAGAGATGGGGGCCTTACCATCAATCTCACAAAGACAAAGCACCTGAATGTGTATTTTATATAATCAAATTGTCCTATCCTTTCACTTCTCATGAGCGATGGGGTAGTTGTAAAGAGAGTGGATACGTTTCCATATTTGGGCAGTGTGGTTATGACCAGCTAAGGTTTTACAGCTGAGGTCTTGTTCCGAATCAGTCAAGTGCCATTGTCTTTTCATCAACTGCGTAGCGTTATTTGAAAGCTACCTGGTCTGTCACTCCACGCGAAGCTTCGGGTCTTCTTGGCCACAGTCATGCCCTGCCTTTTGTATGCTTGAAAAACGTGGAGTCCTCCAAAGGAACATCTGCGCTAGTTTTAAACATCCAGGCTGGCCTGCCAACGAACTATCCTGGGTTTAACCTGGCTGGATTGTGTTAGGAGCTCAAAAATCCACGAAATATCCTGGCACAGTCCCATCAGTGAGGTCCTCTGGCAGGCAAAGCTTTATTGGCTGGGTCATGTAGCCCGCATGGCCAGCTGCCACATTCCCAAGCAGCTTCTGTTTAGCTGGATAGAGCGGTCTAAACGGGTTCGGAATGGGCTAGATAAGAGATGGAGTGATGTGGTACAAGAGGACGTAAAGCTGAGTGGACTTGCCAATGACTGGTACCAGCGGTGTCAAGATCGGCCTTTGTGGAAGATGCTCATGAAGGACTCTACTACTGGGCAGTTGGAGGCAGTTGCCCTCCATCAACAAAGGAGGGCAGAGAAGCAATGCTCACAACAATGAGCGGAGTGACAGGTGGCTTAAACACAGCAAGTTGGCACAGTAGGGGGCACAGGTGGTGCATCGGCCAGTCATCTCGGTCGCCAAAACCCATGGCACTCGGTGTGTCTCGTGATCTGCACGACGAAGGCCGGTGACTCTACACTTAAATTCCTATATAAGGTGGCGAGGAGATGTGAATTCCCTTGAAGTCTGCGTTCAATCCATGGATTGAGAGTATCCGGCTGCGGCTATAAATTTCAACCTGATGATGACATTCGCCACTTCGCTGAGATGTCATGCATGGCCAGGTGGCTTCTGAAAAAGAGCTACATAGCTCAGTGGGGCCTTACCTGATAAAAAAAAATAGTTTATAGTTTAATAGCTGACTCACCTCATCCTCAGGAGGAGGTAGTGGTGATGGTGGTGAATCGTCTTGAACAGCTTCCTATCGCCTCCCTGTTTAACACAAAACACAATCACACATCGCTAATGGGTGACATAGATAAATGTAGATATTTATCTCAAGGGCGAGCCACTGAATCTTAAAAACTCGTTATCATATCAGAGACCCGCTGTCTACGATGAAGAGTGGATTGTATTTTAATGCACCTTTAAGCGCACATCAATGTGGTGATTTCTGCACTGTGCACTGAACCCAGCATCTCGTGTTTAGATCCTCATCACGTCTAGCATCGATGGCATTTAGAAACTCAACTTTTGTATTATTTGGCTGCTGTTAATAAAAAGTGCACTTGAAAATCCACTTCGTAGAGCTGTCATTTGTGATAGCCAGGAGGTTGCTTCTGAAAACCGAGCTAATGGCTCACTGGGCTTTACTTGGTAGAAAAAGCTAATTTTAGTTTTAAGTGGTACCCTTTACAAACCAGTCCTGGGGCCCACTCCACAACTTAACTGACACACACTGATGATCACAGAGAGATATCGTCAACCAACTCCCACGACTGATAGCGTGGCAAGCCCTTCATCCAGACATGGATTGATGCGTCCGTTGGATTGTCACAATTATTGATTACACGGAGTCATCAAAGCGCCATGTATCAACAAGTCTGTTGCCTTCCCGCCCACGTTATTTCGACTGAAACTTCGCCTCCCACCCAAGCTGCCTGTGTTTGTCCCGCCCAATGACGTTCCCGTCGATAAGGCGTCACCTGTCAAACATCACCACGTATCTGGCATCTATCGCCTCCATATCCCACTCGATAAAAGTCACCTCTCCACCCACAGCGGCCGAGTCTGCCTCATTCCGTCTGTCTACCCGCAGTGGCCACACCTTCTTCCTTCAGTGAAACCGGTTGACATGGCCCGTGACACCCGGTTATAGAGAGGGCGCAGTGGTAGTGCCTTCGTCACTTGTTGCAGAGATTCGCCTTAGTCAATACTAGGGCACCACGGTTACTGGGAGATCTTAACTCCCTCGCCAGGTATACAGGAGGTTGCGGGTTCGATGCCGACCCTGACGCATGCTGTGTATATTTTGAGTTTGCATCTCTCTCCCCATGGTCACGTGGAATTCTCTTCGGGTCCTCCGTTGTTTCCCTTCCACATTTAGAATCAACGGCACGTGTTGCGAGAGTTATTTGGCTGCTTCTGTCCATTTCCACGTTATATCAGCCGCCCGCTACGTTGAGCAGCTATCGTTTGTGACAGCCAGGTCCACTTCTGAAAATAAGCTACATAGCTCCGTGGAGCCTTAACTTGTTAATAAATAAGTAATATAAAAATACTTTTTTTTTAACACGCTTTAATGAAATGTACCATACGAGTAATGGCAGAACTCCACGACTCCAGAAAGTGGCCCCGAAGCTTGCCATAACGCAAGGGACTGTGGTGATTTACAGCCAACGTCAGTTGAGCGTGGACAATTAGACCCAAGCCGAAACATAACATATAAATAAAGATTGCTTAAAACTATATATATTTTATTTTTAATTATAGAATATAGTATTGTCATCAGTATAACATATGTATACCAAGTTTGCAGTCGATACGATATTGGGAAGTGGGTTAAAATTGAGTTACAAGATTTGAGGATACGTAAACAACAGACAGAGTGAGTTAATAAAAAGCGTGTAAAAAAATGTTTTTAAATATGTTTTTTTTATGATAGAATATACTGTAGTATTGTCATCAGTATGACATAAGTATACCAAGTTTTCAGTCGATACCACATTGGGAAATGGGAAAAATGTAGTTACAAGATTTGAGGATACGACAACAGACAGAGTGAGTTAAATAAAAGCGTGTAATAATAAAAAATAAGACTCCAGGTGTATTCACCGTGACGTACTACACGCCGTGAGCTTCACGGCAGATGCAGAGTAATAGCGCTGGCTGTTGACGGAAAGTGGTAACTGCAGCGTATGGCAGTACAGACATCAGCAGGCGACAGCATACACGGTAGTAGGTGGTGTGTGTAGGGTCCTGAGTGTGTAGTGTGTGTGTATATGTAGTGTGTGTAGCAAGGCCGTAATTATAATATTCAAATATGCTCAAAATGTCCCCCCCAATATATTTCTATTAAAATAATTGCTGTGCTATGTAAATAAATACAACAATTTGCTATATCTTGGCCACAATATCTGGACTTGTCTTCATATAAATCAATGCGTAGATTTCTGTGTATATGATTGTGGTTATGGTTGTACTTTATTAATCCCTAATCTCTGCCATTACATACAATGAAACAAGAAATGGTAAAAAAGTTAAAACAGAGCAATGTAATACAATACACAATTAGACATGATTGTAAAAATAAAATAAAAAGTCCATCCCATGTGTTAGTGATTTTTTTTTATATATTTAGGCAACAGATTGTTGACTCCATGGCTACGGCCTTGGTGTGTAGTATGTAGTGTGCGTAATGTGTATAGTGTATTATTGTGTAGTGTATTGTGTAGTGTGTATAGTCTATGTGTAGTGTTTGGTGTTGTGTCCAATGTGTGGTGTGTGTAGTGTGTGTATTGTGTGTGTAGTGTATGTATTGTGTAGTGTATGTGTGAGACCAAGAAAAACACCTGGCAGACATGATCTCCCAAGCGAAATGCTGAGAGATGGTGGTGTTTGTGCGCAGACTGCCCTACATGACATGCATGGGTTCCGCAGGAAATGAAAGGATGCTCTGGTGGTCCCCTTCTTTAAGAAGGGGGACCGTACGACTTTAAGGGCATCTCACTCCATGCCAGGACCTTTCCCGGCACAACATCGCCTTGCTAGGCACCCTGAGGAGAGGCTTGCATAGCCTCAATGTGGTGTCAGGCCAGGGCGGCCTTGCACAGATGCCATATTTTTTGTCTGTCTGCTACAGGAGAGGTGTAGGGAATTACAATAGGACCTACAACTCTGCTTTATGAACCTGGCCAAGGCTTATGATACCATCAGTATGCCTCTGGGTTGTTCTTCGTGCTTTTGGAGTACCTGACTCTCTGCTGTACTTAGGAATCTCCATCTGGTAGAGGTGGAATGGGAGGCTGATTTATGCCAGGGTGCGGTCAAGAGATTCCTCTGTTTTGGTAAACCATGTTACGTATGCTGATGATGTGGTGATTGCTGCTCAGTCAGAGGAGCAGTTGGATGCGCTGCTTTTAGGCCCATCAAAAATTAGCACCTGCATGGATATTTTGTGCCATCAAACACTCCACTCCATCTACTCCACCTTTGGTGAGGTTGCGGTTGTGACGAAAGTGGAGAGTTTTCCATACCTGGGCAGTGTGCTTATAACCAGCTCCGGTTTGACATCAGTCGAGCGGCATTATCTTTTAATTGGCTGCATAATGCTGTGTCAA
Source organism: Entosphenus tridentatus (assembly GCA_014621495.2). Taxonomy (NCBI): domain Eukaryota; kingdom Metazoa; phylum Chordata; class Hyperoartia; order Petromyzontiformes; family Petromyzontidae; genus Entosphenus; species Entosphenus tridentatus. The sequence goes on along the minus strand of JAAXLI020001215.1, from coordinate 300,993 downwards.
AGCTACCTGGTCTGTCTCTCCACACAAAGCTTCAGGTCTTCTCGGCCACAGAGTCATGCCCTCCCTTCTCTATGCTTGCAAAACTGGGACCCCCCTAATGGAACATCATCACCGGTTAGAAAACTCAAGCTGGCCTGCCTACAATCCATTCTGGATTTAACCAGCGGCCTGGATTGTGTGAGGAGCTCACGAATCTTATAAAGATCTGAATAAAGTCCCTTCTGCGAGCTCCTCTAGCAGGCAAGGCTGCGTTGGCTGGGTTATGTAGCCCGCAATCCCAGCCACCACATGCATACACATCTTTTGTTTGGCCAGATAGAGGGGGCTAAATAGGAGCGCATGGGTAAGAGAAGAGATGGAATTATGTGGTATAAGAGGATGCGGAGCAGAGTGGTGCCAGAGGTGTCAATATCGGCCTCTGTGGTGGAGGAGGCATGTGAAGGACACTACTGAGCAGTTGGAGGCAGTCGCCCGCCAACAACAATGGAGGGCGGAGTAGCGATGCTCAGAACAATGAGCGGAGCGCCGGGTAAATAAAACACATCAAGTTGGCACAGTAGGGGCCCAGGTAGTGCATCAGCCAATCATTTCACTCAGTCGACGCATGGCACCTGGGTTTGTCGCGTGACCTCCTGCCAGTGGGCATTCAACACTTAACGTGGCCTTAACGTGCACATAGCCTGGCACTAGCACCGTGGTAACGTCACCGCCTAGTAGTGGCGAATGGAGGTTGTTGATCTTGTTATAGCGAGATGGTGTATAGGTGTGTGGTATGTGTGGTGTGTGTGTTTGTGGTATCTGTGTAGTGTAGGTGTGTTTGTGTGGTGTATGTTTAAGTGTAGTTGAGTAAAGTGTGCGTGAAGTGGGAGTGGTTGTGTAGCGGTTACTTTACTTTGACATTGCCACTGGGGAGACAAAGGCGGCTGGGCGTGGTCCTGGCCACCCACTACCTCGTGTGCCGTGCCGGCCTTCATATGTGCTCGCTAACAGCACTTCCCCCAAAGGTCTGTTACAGGTTATACGGGGGGATCGTTGTCTTTTTACTGCGTTTGTAGGTCTAGGTCGAATCAGCCTCAAATTAGTACCTCGTGCGGTGTGTAAACATCGCCACTAGGGGAGACAAAGGCGGCCGGGAACGGTGCTGGCCACCGTACCTCCTCTGTGTGTGCCACAGTGCTGGCCTTCATAGGCGCTGCTGCTACTCGCTACGAACAGCACTTGCCCCTATCGCCTGTTACAGGAGATACGGGGGGAGGAACTTTGTCTTTGTATGATCATAACTCCTCACCTTTGTGGCGGTGATAAATGATGAGGCACGCGATCACGATGAGCATCAGGAAGATGAGAACAGGGGACCAGTAGATGTAGTGCTGAGTACTCAGGCCATCATCCCCTATGAAGACAAACAAGATGCCCAAACACGAAACAGAAACCTTTTAGAAGTAAGTCACTGCATTAACCATACGCGGTACTTGTGGTGATCATTAAAACAAAAAAACATGCTCTGGTAATATACGATACATTGTCTTTGAAACTGATTGGTCTGGTGCGGTGTGTAAACATCGGCACTTGGGGTGACAAAGGCGGCCAGGCGTGGTGCTGGCCACCCACTCCCACCGTGTGCCACAGTGCCGGCCTTCATAGGTGCTACTCACTAACAGAACTTGCCCCTACAGTCTGTTAGAAGCTATACAAAGCTTTGTTAACGTGTGTGTGTAGGCGTGAGTGGAGCGGGGGTGTAGTGTAGTAGCGGTTAGCGCTGCCCTGCGCGAGACCCGAGTTAGACTCCCACTCACAACAAATAATGGGGCCGAAAATGTCGAACTGGTCCCTGCGTCTCCTCCCCCCTAGGTCGAATCAGCCTCGAATGGCCGTGGTCTCCGTACCGGGCGCTGCTGCCATCACCGCCACAATGTCGCTCCTCTCCGTCGCGTATTTGCCCCGCCCACGGTGTTGTTGACCTCACAGGCGACCGCGTCGCCGTGCCGCGCGTCGCGCAGGGTCCACGTCTCCGTGTGGACCCCGGTTGCTGTGAGGTTCCCCCCCGAGCTCGCGTCACCCCTAAGCCACGAGTAGAAGATGGGAGGGGAGCCCTGGTGCACGACGCAGCGCAGATACAGGGAGACTCCTGCCACGGGGTGACGGGGGGAGACCTCGGGCTTTGACACGGCCTCTGAGACACACGGACACAGAGAGAGATGTGGAGATTACTAAGCGTTCAAGTGTAGTCTATAGTGTAGTGTACAGTAGTGTATAGTGTAGTGTATAACGTAGTGTGTATTGTATAGTGTAATGTGTAGTATATAGTGTAGTGTATAGTGCAGTATATAGTAGTATTTAGTGTAATGGGTTCAACTGAGTTGCAGACGTAGACTTGGAGGCAACACATTTATTAAAGTCCAACACATGGGGTAACTATCCCTTCACAGAATAACAAGCTATGGTGGTGACTACGAGGTTAACTACACTAGTTACAACGTAACTGCTACTACGGACCTGGACCAACAGCTTGGGTCCGGGTCCACGTGTTGGAGACACGTTGAACGGAGAACATAGACGAAGGTTTCTTCTAGGATGAACAACAACCCTGGTCCCTCTCGGGACCCGGCTTATATTCTCTCCGGCGTGGCCTGCTCCGCCCTTGGCCACGATCACCTTCTAGAATCCTTGGGAAGGATCTGGGTCCCAACCACGTGACCACCCCTAGCCCCCACTTGTAGACATAACTGGCCACATGTCCTCCCAGGTTGACCAGAGTGCCATGGCCTCGAGTAACCTCATCTCTCGGCCGGCAACCACACACCCTGTCCTGTAGGGTCGGCACTGCACGCCAAGCGTGGTGCAATCTAGCGCGATCATTAAGCGCTCACACGGCCACTCTAGGGCCGGTACTCCACCCACACCATTGTGGTATCCGCGATGTCGTTACACCGCACGCCGTGCTTCTCTAGGGCCGGCACTGCACGTTGATATCCCGCGATGTCACTACAGTAGTGTCTAGTAGTGTAGTATATAGTGCAGTATATAGTTGTGTATAGTGTAGTATATAGTGTGTTATATAGTGTATGGTGTAGTGTGTGTATGTTGAACTTCTGTCGCAATGTACGTAGCGAACAGCACCAATTGGAGGTGCGGGGGAAGGACAACAATCTAAACACAATAACTAAAATAAGCAGTTCTGTAGAGATGAGTTTTCAATTTAATTTAAGTGGTGTAGTGTATAGTGTCGTGTATAGTGGTGTAGTGTGTAGTAGTTTAGTGTAAAATATAGTGGAAACTATTGTAGTGTATAGTGAAGTGTATATTGGTGTAGTGTGTAGTTTAGCTTATAGTAGCGTATAGTGCAGTGTATAGTGTAGTTCATAGTAGTATAGTGTATAATGTAGTCTATCATAGTGTAGTGTATATCGTAGTGTATATTCGTGTAATGTGTAGTGCAATGTGTGGTGTCGTGTATGGTGTAGTGTACAGTGTAGTGTAGTATATAGCAGTGTAGTGTATAGTAGTATATTGTAGTGTATTGTATAGTAGTGAAGTGTATAGTAGTGTAGGGTATAGTAGTGTGTATCGTAGTATAAATAAGTGTAGTATATGTTGTAATATACAGTGTATACGTAGTGTCGTGTGTAATGTAGTGTATAGTGTAGTGTGTGTATGTTGAACCTCTCTGCCGCCAAACAGAGCCAACCGTGCTAACCGGAGGTGTGGTGTGAAGGACAACAAACTAATCATTCTCTCTCTCACCCAATCATCTACTCACTCATACATTTACTCACTCACCAACACACACTATCCACTACATTACACACGACACTACTCAATCACTCACCAACGTACTATCCCACTCACATACTCACCATCCAGATTTTATGGTCTTCCAAAAATCAATAAAGAAGGTACTCCGCTAAGTCATATCGTCTCCACCATTAACTCTACCTACAAACTGGCCCGATTTCTGTCTGAGACCCTGCTTCCTTTCATGGGCAAGACCACCTCAGCTGTACTTAACTCAGCTCACTTGGTTTCTCTAATCAAGGACATCTCACTGTCTCCAGATGATTTACTTGTCAGTTTCGATGTAGTCTTACTGTACACCAAGGTACCTGTACCTGACACCATTGCAATCATTGAAGACTTGGTCCAACAGGTACTGAATCCTGATGTTACAACTTTGGTGAGGCATTGCCTTACCAACACTTACTTGACCTGGAATCGTACATTATACAAACAAAATGAGGGTACCCCAATTGGTTCTTCCTTATCGCCAGTGGTAGCAAATGTTTTCATGGAGAAATTTGAGACAGATGCCATCCAGACATCCACCCTACGTTCTTTCTTGTGGAAGAGATACGTAGATGACACGTTAGTCATCTGGCCACATGGTCTGCCAGCACTGAACCAATTTCTCAATCATATCAATTCTATACACCCGTATATCAAATTCACCATGGAAGTGGAAAAGGATGGCAAGCTACCATTCCTGGATTTTTTGATCGAGAAGAAACCTGATGGCTCGTTGGGACATTTGGTCTTCAGGAAAGCCACCCACACGGATGCCTATCTAAAGCCTGACTCCCACCACCATCCAGCCCAGAATGATTATCTCATCAAAACACTACACCATAGGGCCCGTTGCATCTCCGACCAGCACCACCTATCCAGTGAACTGGAGCCCGTATGCCAAGCCCTCAAGATGAACGGATATTCGGATCGCACAATCTGCAAAGCTGTATCCCCAACCATAGGGAGAGAATCATTTGAGGACCCAATCAAAACCATCACCGTGCCATATATAGCAGGGGTTACCATTAAATATTTCCAATATTTTGAACAAACACAAGATCCAGGTTCGCTTCAGCACAGTATACAAAATCCGTTATTTGATCCCATCTGTGAAAGATGTGATTCCTGACATGCAATACCCTGGTGTCTACAAACTAAGTTGTGTCTGCGGTCGCAGTTACATTGGGGAAACGAAACGACATGTCTCGGATCATGTTCGCGAACACAATGCAGATTTGAAACACGGCAGAACCAATACATCTGCCGTGGCTGATCACTGTTTGAAGGTGGTGGGCTCACACGATATTGTCTTTTCCGAGACCAAGATACTCTGCAAACCTTCGGGCTACCATCAAAGATTTGTCCATGAAGCCATCCAGATTTATAAACACAGACATGACTTAAATCCATAAGATGGATACAAAAATAAGCAATCATTGGAAGGACGTGATCAACCAGATAAAGTTGTAACTACTTTGATGTTCCCTTTCTACCTGCCAATATTAGACAACTCTCAAATTTCCAAGCCCTAGCTGAGCTCGGCCCTCTTACATTTACATTTCAAAGTAAATTTCCGGGCCCTAGCCGAGCTTACATTTACATTGCCAAGCAAATTTCAGGGCCCTAGTCGAGCTTCGCCCTCGCCGAGCTTACAATTACATTTACAAGCAAATTTCCAGGCCCTAGTCGAGCTTCGCCCTTGCCGAACTTACAATTAACATTAGCTGCCCCGCCCATTTTTTAATAAACAGTCTGCCTCACCAGATTTCTCTCTCTTTTTCACCTGAAGACGATTGCTTGTGTTGTGATCGAAACGTCGTGATCTATTATTTTTTCTACCTACGTGACTTTACCGAAAGAACCATAGAGTATGGATTCCTGCAGTCAAGAAAGGTTCAAATCAAGATTGAAACTCACCTACTCACTCAACCATTCACACACTCACTAAATCACCCACTTCCTCACACACTCAATCACCCACTCACTCACACACTCAAAACACTCACCCACTTACACCCTCACTTACACACACTCACCCAATCACTCACTCACTCACACACTCAGGACACTCACCCACTCACACCCTCACTCACACTACAATATAAATTTGCCACCAGTGATGGCGACCTCACCATGGCACCTGTGTTAGGGCAGGTGCACTTTGAGACCACGTGAAGTGTCGAAAGCTCGCTGACAGGAGGTCATAAGACAAACCCAACCGGTGCCATGGATTAACTGACTGGCATATGAACCTCATGGCGGAACCCAGAGGTCCAAAATAAACGAAAGCAAAAATCGCAATCAATTAATACATTTTTGGCGACTCAATCCCACCGCGCACATAAATGCCGCACCCCACTTGGCGCGGGTCATTCTGATGTCATGCCATCCAAACACAGCGAGGACGAATGCGCAGAAGAAATAAAACATTGAAACTTTGATTAGCACATCGTATAGAACTCTTCAAGATTGCCATATCGTTCGCCTTCAAAAAACATAAAATGACATCACAACGCAGTTTATGCGAGAGCCGGGGGCTTATGTGACCCTGGGATGCCGCCAGACAGTTCATTTAAACTAGCCAACTTGCTGATTTTAGCTGCCTGGCATTCTGCCCGTTGTTGTGAGCGTCGCACCTCTGCCCTACGTTGTTGCTCGAGGACGACTGCCTCCAACTGCCCAGTAGCATCCTTTATGAACCTTTGCTACAAAGGCCGATCTTGATACCGTTGGTACCGGTTTTCGGCAAGTCCACTCAGATCCACATCCTCCCATACCGCATCAGTCCATTACATCTCTAGCTCGTGCCATGCCTATTTATCCCCCTCTATATGGTCCAACAAAAGCTGCTTAGGTTTGCGATGGCTGGGCATGCGGGCTACATGACCCAGCCACCACAGCTTTGCATGCAGGAGGAGCTCACTGATGTGAATGTGTCCAAATCGTGCATGGATTTGCGACCTCCTCACACAATCCAGCCTAGTTAAACCAAGGATGAATCGTATGCACGCCAGACTAAACGTTTTTCACTGGCGCAGAATATCCAGTAGAGGGGTCCACGTTTCACAAGCATGGAGAAGACCAGAAGTTTCGTGTGGAGCGACAGATGAGGTAGCTTCCACACAGTGTTACGCAACTGATGAAAATATAATGCCGCTTGACTGATTCGGAATGAGAACTCTCCTGTCAAACCGGAGCCGGTCATGAGCACACTGCCCAGGTATGGGAAACTCTCCAAGCTCTCAACAAGTTCACCATCACCAATTAGGAGTTGTGGGGGTGGAGTGTCTGATGGTACAAAATACCTAGGCAGGTGCTTAGTTTTGGTGGGGCATATGGAAAGGGCCCACCTCTTAGTGGCACGTTCCAGTAACAGCGCCTCCAACTCATCTTCTAAGTGAGCAGCAATTATAAGATAATTGGCATACATAACTATGATTGACCAATAGGGAGCCATCCTGTGATCAAACCCGAGCATCGATCAGCCTCCCAGTGTATCTGTATAGATGGAAATTCCTCCGGTACAGCCATCAAAGGCTTCACGAACTATGTGATCGAAATAGATGTTAAATAATGTGGGAGCCTTGCCAGGACCTTTCCCGGCACATTGAGGAGTGAGATGCCCATGTAGTTTTTACAGTCTGTGCGGCCCCCCTTCTTAAAAAGGGGGACTACCAAGGCATCCTTCCAATCCTGCAGAATCCGTCCAGTGGTCCAGGCTTATTATGATGTCAGGTAGGGCAGTCTGTGCACAAACGCCAACCTCCCAAAGCATTTCGCTTGGGAAATCATCTCTGCCCGGTGCCTTTCCTGGTCTCAGATTCTGGATTGCATTCAGTACTTCCTCAACAAATGGCTTCACAGGGGGTGACTACTTCTTCTGATATTTTAGGCACCGCAGCCTCAGCAGGGTCATCCCCATTTTGTCTCCTGATGTTTTACATGCTGAGGGATTTTCCCTCCCCCAAGATATAAAAAAAATGCTCAGCAAATCTGCAAACTTGTTACTGGGGTCGGAGATTGGATCACCGTTATTTTCCTTCATGACGGTAATAGGTTCGGCGCCTCAAGTTACGTCTTTGAGGGAATTAAAGAGCGATTGTGATCGCGGGCCATCGAGGCAGATTCCATCTCCTCAGAAACTCGTGACCTCCACCCATCCTTGCAGTGCCTCACGGCTCTCTGAACCTCCAAGCGAAGGCTTCAGTAAGCCTCCTCATTCTCTGATGTGGGATGCTGCAGACGATGACAGTGGACCTGTCGCTTTTTCGCAGCCAGCCTAAACACCCCCTCTGTCAGCCAAGGTCTCTGCGGAGGTCTGGACCGTGTACTCATGGCAGCCATTGCAGCTGCATGAGCCATAGTCCTAAACCTCGAGTGAGGGACGATGGCAATCTCAGCTGTAAGCGATGATAAAATTCTTGCTTGCAACTTTCATCAGCTCGCTGAGACTAGGCCACTATGGGTTTGAACAGCGTCCTGGGTGTACACCCACCACCAGAGTAGAAGCATGGCAGGCGCATCTTACAGATCACAAGTCGATGGTCAGTGAGCAGATCAACTCTGCGGTAGGTCCTGGTGTTAAGGACATGGGCCGGTATCCACTGTTCCGTCACTATATAGTCAAGCAGATGTTCTTGCTTGGACCCAGCATGCATCCATGATGTCGTGTGGATACTCCAATGCCGGAACAGCGTGTTGGTAATTACAAGCCCATTGGCTGTTCAAAAGTCTAGCAGCCTCCTACCGTTATTATTGAGCTGATCTAACCCATGCCTTCCAATCACTCCAAACCAGGTGCCAGCATCATAACCAACTCGGGCATTAAAGTCACCCAACAGGATGACTCTGTCACGAGTGTCCACTAACAGGAGGTCATAGAAGGCATCTGACTCATTGGCATTGCCTGGATCTCTCCACTCATCTTCAGTGGGGGCATAATCAACCACGACCACCACTCCTCGCCTCTGTTTGATGGGAAGTCGACCCCAAAGTTGCATGGGGCTTACAGCTTCCCACACCTCACCGCCAAGCTCCACGACCCCTTCATTCTTTTGACGTTCATCTTCGGTGGGGGATTAAGTATTGTCCAACTCTCATGGTTGCAGGAGCCTGAGCCGGTATACCGGATCTCCTGGATTCCACAGAGATCCAGGCAGGACTGCTCGAGTTCCTGACAGAGCATTGGCAGCCTCTTCTGCGCAGTGAGCGTTAAAATATTTCACGTGGCCACCCGCAGTGGCATTTTTGCTGTTTGTCGAGGAACCCCGAGGGTAAGGATTCAATCTCCTGGCTCCGCCCAATGGGGTTCGGCAAGGAGACGTCATAGACCCCTCTCACTCTGGGGTCTCCGGCACAAGCTTAGTTTGATATTTTTTTCGTAGTATGGTGGTAAGTACATTGGAGGTTTAGAGATTACCAGCTCCTCACACCTGTCCAGAGCCCTATTTTTCCACTGTGATAGCTACAATCATACTCCCCCACACACTCACTCACTCACCCACACATTAACTCACTCAGGTACACTCACTTACTCACTCACATACTCACACACCCAGTCACTCACTCACAATCTCACTCACCCGTTAAGCCCCCTCGATTCGGCCGAACAAAAGCTGTTTAGGCATGTGGTGGATGGGCATGCGGGCTACATGACCCAGCCAACGCAGCCTTGCCTGCCAGAGGAGCTCACCGATGGGACTTTGCCCAGATCTTTCAAGGATTTGTGAGCTCCTCACACAATCCAGCCTGGTTAAATCCAGGATGGATCGTAGGCAGGCCAGCCTAATTGTTTCTAACCGGCGAAGATGCTCCATTAGGGCGGTCCACATTTTGCAAGCGTAGAGAAGGGAGGGAATGACTATGGCTGAGAAGACCTGAAACTTCGAGCGGAGCAACATACCAGGTAGCTTCCACACAGCATTACGCAACCGATGAAAATATATTATCGCTCGACTGATTCGGAGTGAGACCTCTGCTGTTAAACTGGAGCCGGTCATAAGCACACTGCCTAAGTATGGGAAACTCTCCACTCTCTCCACAATTGTCCCATCACCGATTTGGAGTTGTGGGGGTGGAGTGTCCGATGGTACAAAATACCCAGGCATGTGCTTAGTTTTGGTGGGGCTGATGGTAAGGCCCCACCTCTTAGTGGCACGCTCCAGTCTCAACAGCAGCGTCTCCAACTCCTCCTCTGAATGAGCAGCTATTACCAAATCATCGGCATACATAACGTGGTTGACCAATAGGGAGCCATCCCTTGATCGCACACAGGCATCAATCAGCCTCCTATTCTATCTGTACCAAATGGAAATTCCCCCGGTACAGCCATTGAAGGCTTCACGAACTATGTGGTCACCATCATGGAGGTCCTTAATGATCGTGAGCAGAGGGTCAGGGACACTGAAAGCACGAAGAACAACCCAGAGCCCAGGCCTACTGATGGTATCATAGGCCTTGACCAGGTCAATAAAGCAGAGATGTAGGTCTTGTTGGAATTCCCTACACCTCTGCTGTAGCAGACGGACAGAAAATATGGCATCTGTGCAGGACCGCCCTTTCCTGAAACCACATTGGGGCTCCGCAAGCCTCTCCTCAGTGTGCCTAGCAAGGTGATGTTGAATAATCCTTTCCAGGACCTTTCCCGGCACACTGAGGAGTGAGATGCCCCTGTAGTTGTTACAGTCTGTGCAGTCTCCCTTCTTAAAGAGGGGGACCACCAGGGCATCCTTCCTACTCAACACACACACACTCACACACACTTACACACCCACACACTCACAGACCTACTCAACACCCACACACTCACAGACCTAGTCAACACACACACCCACTTACGTTCAACGATCACCACGTAATCGGGCCACGTCACGTTAAAGACGCTGCCCTGGTATTCCCAGCGGAGCGCGATCACGAACTTGCCCGCGTCTTCCCGCGTGAGCTCCTTCAACTCCACCGACTGCAGGGCTGCTTTAGACTCCGGCACCACCGCCACTCTGCCCAAGTAGCCAGCATCCAATCTGAGACCTGAGTTGTGATCCCAGGTCAGGATCCTCACTGGCTCTGCCCGTGCTCTGTCGACCCTTCCGGGATGCTGTAGGGAGAGGCTGAGGAGGCGGCAGCCGGCAGGAGGCTTGGTCAGAGTGAAGGACAGGGAGCCACCAACCACTGCCGGCGACTTGGAGATGTTAACCAGGCAGGCTGTGAGGAGGTGGTGGATGAGGAGGTGGTAGAGAGAAAGGGAGAGAGAATGGAGGGTGGACAGAAGGGAGAGAAAGATACACATCCTTGGGGCAATGTAAACATTCGGAAAGCTGATGACCAGCTTGTCAGATAACTCGATCTTCGAGCGAATCTGCCACTGGTGTTTTTTCTTTCAATTATTTCTGCATACAAATGCAGGAACAACATGAATTAACTAGCGAATGATGTTTTTTTTTTCAACATCTGCTGCATAGGCAGCAAAAAATCATACCTGTCAACCACTTGTAAGTGCCGCCAACCTGATTACAAATCAATTTAGGCTGTATTGGTCACCCCTGTGCCCTTATAAATCTCAATGTTCATCCTACAAAGTCCCATCCCAAGGCAGAAACACAAATACATAGACATATTATTATTTTATCTGCCCGTATTGAAACGGCTATACGCCGTTTGGACCTGAAAACTAAATTACTCTGTACAAGAATACGGGGTAAACCAAATGGGTTGACAGCTATGGTATCGTGTATAGTGTACTATATAGCTCTCTCATTGATATCCTCATTTTTCTGCTCCAGCAGACCCACCTCTCTCTCTGCCCCACCACCCCTTCTCTATTTAAGGCCATGACACAGAGGCATTGGGTCTCTGTGTGTCGATGTTGTGTGTCTCTCTCTGTGTGTCTCTGTGTTGTTTCTCTCTGCTTGTGTGTTTGTCTGTGTGTCTCCGTGTCTGTGTTGTGTCTCTCTCTCAAATTTAGTTCTACCTGATGACGACTGCTTGTGTTGCAATCGAAACGTCGTATTCTATTATAACATTTATTTTCTTAATATGTGACTTTACCGAAAGAACCAAAGAGTAATTCCTGCAGTCACGAAAGATTCAAATCAAGTTTGTAATATATAGTGTTGTGTGTAGTAGTATAGTGTATAGTGTAGTCTATATTAGTGTAGTGTATGGTAGTGTAGCATACCAACAACGCCTTATCAGTGTTGTCTACCTTATCACAGACCAATTCAGACAATATTGGTCACTCCATGCCCCTTATACATCTCAACGTCCATCCAACAAAGTTCCATCACATGGGAAAAACACAAACAAATAGAGAAACATTATTTCTGTTTTTGTCCGTTTTAAAACGACTGTCCTCCATATGGACCTGAACACTCAATTTCTCCTGCACAAGAATACGGGGTAAACTGTATGGATTGACAGCTTTGCCAATGCATTGGGCGGCACAATAATTTATCCCGTGGACGGCGATCTGTTGACAAGCCCAATGGGAATCGATCGTTCAATATGGCGTGTTGCATTTCGCTCCCTTTTTTCCCTTCCTTCCTTCCTTCCATCTCCACGATGCGATGAGAAAACATCGGATACGGAGTCGTCGCACACTGAAAATCGGTTTTCCAGTTTCATCGGCACACTGTGACAGAGACTTGTCCAGCGGCTGGACGAAAATCACGTGTCAAACGAGCCGAGTGCCAGTGGTGGTGGCAATAGTGGTGGTGACACGGGGGCAGCCACTGCCAACTGTTGCAAAGTTATCACTGAAGGATCTGACGAAGCTGATAGTCCCACAGGACCTACAAGAACCTTAAATCGGCCCTGGTACCAACGGAAGAAAGTACCAAAGAAAGTCATGCGTCAAACGAGTCGAGTGACAGCAGCGGTAGGAGTGGTGACATGGGGCAGCCAGTGCCAACTGTTGGAACGTTATCACCTCAAACTCCATCTTACATCATAAACAACAACAACAAACACCTCGAGATTGTGGCAGATCTGTCCATGACTCCTCGTCAAAGCAAGTGCCGTCACCAGATAAGCTTCCCTTGCTCCTCCTCCACCTCCTCCTCACATCCTCCCACTCCTTCTCTCCTTTTAACATCCTCCTACTCCTCCTCCCGCTCCCCTCCTCCTTCTCCTCCACCTTCCTCCTGCTCCTCTCATCCTCTTCTCCTTCTGACATCTACCACCATCACCACCTCCTTCCGCTCCTCCCTCCTCTTCCATCCTCCCCCTACCTCCACCTACTCCTCACATCCAACTCATCCTCTTCCCACCTCCTCCACAACAGACAAACAGTCTGCCTCTCTGCGCTGCTATGGACTCTCAGCGGGTGCGTCGCACGCTATGGCCGGGTGGGATGACTCACAGTTGAGCACAGTCAGATAGACGTTGTCCATGTCCGTCCACTCTTTGGTCTTGTGCCTCCAGGTGACCTTGACCTGGTAAATTCCTTCGTCCTCCATCCTCAGCTCCCGCAGTCGGAGCCACGCTGTGCCACCTCCATTGCTCTCCAGGGCGTTTCCCAGGCTCAGCTCCACCCTGGCCCCGGTATTGAACCTTGGTGCTGTCCGACAGGAGCCAAATGGCGGTGGTGGAGGCGTTGTAGGAGGCCAAGCGCTCGTTGCCCCACGTCTTGAACCACGCAGCTCTCGCCACTTCGCAGGGGGCACTGGGCGGTGATGCAGAATGAGAGGAGGGCCAAGGAGCCCACTGGAGCCGTGACCACGGCCGGATCGGCACTCAAGCAGCACTCTGCAATGGCATCAGAGGGTACAAATGGTTGATTGGGTCCAGTGGTGATGTGTTGGTGGTATAATCAGGGTTGGTCCGATAAGAATATCAACTTACATAAATATTGGGGCATGCGTGGTGGTGGTTGTGGTATAATCAGGGTTGGTATGAAGGAAGTTTAACATATATATTGGGGTATGTGTGGTGGTGATAGTGATGTTAGCACGGTTGGTACGATAGAAGTTCAAAATACATACATATTGGTGACATGTGTGGTGGTGATATTATCAGGGATGGTACGAAAGATGTTCAACATACATACATATTGGGGTATGTGTGGTGGCCGTGGTGGTTATCAGGAATGGTCCCAGGTTGGAGAGGAGAATATCAGGGGTCAGGATCGAGCCCACGACCTCCTGTACACCAGGCGAGGTAGTTAACATCTTCCTAGCCACAACCGCTTAGTGTTGGTGAATTGTTGAAGTCTTAGCGGTTTTAAGCACTTGATTTTTGAAGATAATGCAACGAATTT
>JAAXLI020001215.1:272618-286558 GCA_014621495.2 Entosphenus tridentatus | reverse complement strand
TTTATTACTTCCCTTCTACGTGACTTTACCGAAAGAACCAAGAAGATTAATGAAGATGATTAAATAAATTCGTGATAAAAAATATATAGAAGTGTAGCTGTTACATTTTAACGACTTTATTAACCCTTCTTTATCTGAGAAAATGTAAATTAACCGATGATATGAAGAAAGGTATTTAGTTTTAACTTTTTAACCAGTTCAAGCTCTTAATTGTTGAACATAATGAAGTGATCGTGTAATAAATAAAGTAAGAAAAATGTTTTAGCTGTTACGTTTTGATGAGTTAAAGCACTTCATTGTTGAAAAAAAATATATAAATTCGTAAATAAAAACGGCAAAAATTGGATGTTACATTTTAAGGAGTGCTTTAAGCTTTTCATTGTTGTTGAAAACGAAGTGATATATTTGAATTTAAATTAATAATAATAAAAAAGTGAATTGGCTGTCGCGTGTTGCCGAAAAGTTCGGGTTGCGTGTGAGTGCGCCCTTGAAAATTATTAAAAACCAAACCAAAGCGAACTATAAATGTTGAATTAACCTTAAGGGGTGCTGATCAAAACGCGTATTTGAAATAATTAACAAGGACAAAATTAAGTAGTTGAACTGTTGTGACCGAGTTCTGAATGTTGTAGAGATTTAAAGAATTAAAAAAAACATTCGTCAGGTTATAAACTGTGTGAATTTCATCATTATCACCATTACGATCTATGGGCAGATATCCCATTAGTAGAGACCCAAAGACTCACACAGAGACATAGACTCAAACAGAGACCCATAGACTCACATAAAGACCAACAGATTCACACAGAAACCCATATATACATTCACGAAGAGACCATTAGGCTAACACAGAGAACCATGGATTCACACAGAGACACATAGACTCACACAGATATGTTGCAGATTCACACAGAGACCAATATGAATCTATAGACTCACACAGAGACCCATAGACTCACATAGAGACCCATCGACTCACACAGACATCAATAGACACTCACAGAGACCGAAAGACACATTGCGATCCATAAACGAACACAAAGACTTACCATGAGACCCATATCTTCACACAGAGAATCATAGACTCACATATGTATCAATAGACTAAAATAGAGACCCACTGACTCACAGAGAGGGAGATATACACTCACACAGAGACCCATTTATGAAGACAGAAATCCATAGGATCACACAGACACAAGACTCACATTGTGACCCATTGACTAACACAAAGACCCATAGATTCACCATGAGACCCATATACTCAAACAGAGACCCATAAACTAAGATAGAGACTCAGACTAACACAAAGACCCATAGACTCACACAGTGATCCAAAGGTTCACGCAAAGACCCATAGACTCACACAAAGACCCATAGACTCACACAGTGATCCAAAGGTTCACGCAAAGACCCATAGACTCACACAAAGACCCATAGACTCACACAGAAACCAATAGATTCACCAGAGACCAATTGACGAACATAGTCACATCTAGACTCACATATAGACCCATAGGATCACACACAGACCCATAGGCTCACACAACGATCCATAGACTCACCATGAGACCCACATACTCATACAGAGACAAATAGACTCATACAGAGATCAATACGCTCACACATAGACCCATAGACTCACAAATATACATATTTTCAAACAAAGATCAATAGACTCATACAAAGACCCACGGACTCACACATAGACACATACACTCACACACAAACCCATGGACCAACACAGAAATCGATGGGATCAAACAGAGACTCATAGCCTCATACTATGACCCACAGACTCACACAGAGACCAATAGACTCACATTGTGACCTATAGACTCTCCCTGAGACCCATTTACTCACACAGATACCCGCAAACTAACAGAGACCGATAGACTCACACAGAGACCCCTAGACTCACACAAAGACCAGTAGACTTACATAGGGACTCATAGACTCATACATAGACTAATACATTCACACAAAGACCCACAAACGCACACATAAACCCATAGGCTGACGCAGTGACAGTCTCACACATCGACACAAAGATAGCAATCAAACTCCATCCACGGAGTGGAAAGTAGAAACCGCAGCCAATCAGTCATCAATCAAATCCCACCCAATAAGTGGATGATAGAAGAGCCACAACCAATCAGACATCAATCAAACTATGTCCACTGAGTAGATTATACCAGAGCTACAGACAATCACCATCAATCAAATTCCACTCAACCGTGAGTAAAGATATTCCAACTAATGTTCTGTAGAGGAGGTGGGCACGTAGATTTCGGATTAATCGGAGCAACGCATTTATTCGGTTTAAGGACCGTATGTGACTTGTATATAAATCATCTCCAAGAACAACAATGAACATAACTGGCCCTTTATATTATAAATTCGGGCTCAAGGGGACGTCCCACAGGATTTGAACTCACGTCAAAATTAGAGGCGCTCTGCTATCAATCCGCAAATCCAATAAACCACTAACACGCGGGGAATCGATAGTCTAACTCTATTATTATTATTTTATTTTAATCGTAGTTCGACTTTGATTCGTTTTGCTTGATTCGTTCCGATGGCATCGAAGTTAAACCCCGTTTTTCAACTAGAGAAAACGTACTTTGTAATATTTACACAATGCATTTTAACACATTAAGATACTAAACACATAGCTAACACATGACATTAAAGGAAACGTAGTAAATCGATGCATTAATTCATATTTCATGTTCCTTCAACAGCCCGTCGTTAACAGGGGAATGGTCGGTAAACGAACACATTGGGGTCTATTGAGGCACTAGTGAAGCACTATTGAGGCACTACACTACACTATACACTACTATACATTTACACTAGACTACTATACACTACACTATACACTACACTACACACTATACACTCACTTTACACTGCACTACAATACACTACTATACACTATATTACACTATACACTACTATATGAACTACTATATTCAACGCTATTATGCACTAAACTACTATACACTACAAAACTATACACTAGACTACTATACATTGCACTACTATACACTACACTACACACTGATATGCGCTACACGACTATTAACTACACCACAATACACTACACTCTCCATTACACACTACACCACTATACACTACACTACTGTACACTACACATGCTAATTTTCACCTGGCAGCCCTTTGGGCTACGCCCATTCCAAACAATTACACTGGTCAACGAATTTTTTTTTTCTGACCTGGACTTTTGCAGCTGTTTTAGACTAATTTCAGGGTGCTGATTCCAAATCTGGTCTCAGATTTGCTCTATCACATCTCATTTTTATTCTATCGGCATACCCCATTTTCATTGATTTTACCCGAAATTAGCTCTGTCACTTATGATTGCAAGTTGGTGCGAGTCAGTGACTGTTTTAGTGTTAAAATATGGTGCTGTATTTTTAATATAGTGTGTTTATAATATCATTTCATGTAGATATCCTAATTTATTTAATATTTTTCTTCTGCAGGGCGTGATCTAACAATGGCTACAATATCCGAAAGAACATCAATACATTTGTCAAGAAGGTTGATCTTGCCTACTTTAAAGTACGACTTGCAGACAAAGACAAAAATTGGGCTCCTCACAAAGTGTGTAAAACCTGTGTTGAAACTTTGCGATCATGGTCTAAAGGAAAGAATGCTAAGCTAAAGTTTGGTGTGCCAATGGTTTGGAGAGAACCTACAAACCATTTGGATAACTGCTACTTCTGCCTTGTCAATGTAAAATGTTTCAATAACAAAAACAAACAACACTTACAATACCCAGATATCCCATCTGCCAGACGACCAGTTGAGCACTGTGAGGAAATACCTGTGCCTGTATTTACTGAGCTACCTGAGATTGATGTTGAATTCCTCAATTTACCTACTTCTACAGATGATGATGACGATGATGCTCAGATCGCATATACGCCATCTGATGCAGATTGTAATCAAATGTCTCTGTTTAGTCAGCCTGAATTGAATGATCTTGTAAGAGATTTGTATTTGCCAAAGCAGTCTGCTGAATTGTTGGCTTCCAGGCTGCAAGAGAAAGGACTACTCAGACATATGGGACTGCCCGCATATGATTCAAGTGAATGGAGACTTTTTATTGACAGTAGTTAAAGGAGTTTGAAATGTGTGTTACTTCACAACAGAAATATATATGGTTCAATCCCAACTGGACACTCTGTAAAAATAAATGAAGAGTATGCCAACATCAAGATTGTTCTGGATAGATTGGAATACCATTTTAATGGATGGCTAATTTGTGTTGATTTGAAAATGGTTAATTTTCTTCTGGGTCAGCAAGGAGGTCACACCAAATACCATTGTTTCCTGTGCTACTGGGACAGTAGGGCTACATTAGAACACTGGGTTAAAAAGAACTGGCCACCAAGAATCAGTTTGACGCCTGGTGACAAGAACATCAAGAATGAGCCTCTGGTTGATAGGAATACAATTGTATTTCCCCCACTGCACATACAACTTGGGTTAATGAAGCAATTCGTCAAAGGAAAGCGGACAACTATCGAGATATTGTGGAGGAGCTGCTCTTGAGTTTCCAAGCACTTGGATGTAGAATAAGCATCAAGGTTCACTACTTACAAAGTCACTTGGCCCAGTTTCTAGAGAACATGGGTCACGTGAGCGAAGAGCAAGGTGAACGCTTTCATCAAGACATTAAAGTTATGGAAGAACGTTACCAAGGCCGATGGGACTCAAACATGATGGCAGATTACTGCTGGTCCTTGATGAGAGACATTCCACAAGCTGTACATCGGAGATCGTCAAAGAAGAGGTCGTTGATGCAGATGTAACATCACTATTGTGAATGACCTTTTTGTAAATATTTTATTTATCTTCACAATTCAATTCTTACATGGTAATATGCATTCATTCACATTGATATGCAGTCACTCTCACAACTTTGTGCTATGGCTCATTAAATGTTTGTTTCATTATTATTATTATATATTGTTTTTTATCTTATTCTTGTATGATTTGCTGTTTTTATTGAAAATTCAATATTTGATATCTCAAAAACCTGATGTGATAGACAAAAACTGATGCCAGATTTGGAATCAGCACCCCAAAATTGCATTAGAACTGTTGGAATACCTTATGCCAGAAAAAGTGTGTTGACCAGTGTTATGAATAGTTTGCCTTTGGAAGCTAACTCCCCTTTTCCTGAAGGCGACTGCTTGTGTTGCGATCGAAACGTCGTAGTTTTAATTTTACGTTATTTTATATGAACCTATATACGTGACTTTACCGAAAGACCCAAAGAATATTAATTCCTGCAGTCACGAAAGCTTTAAGTCAAAATTACGATATCCTGTGTGTCAGGTGAGGTAGTCAACATCACGATTTTCTGCGTACCAGGCGAGTTGGTCAACATCTCCTAGCCACCGTGGGCATCAAGGTTGTGATCGTACTCTCGCGAGCCTCTCGCGTACCAGGCGAGGTAGTCAACATCTTCCGTGCGATTCCTACAGGGGGTTTCTCCACGTTCACTTGCTACGGCTCTCCGTTCGCGCATGCGTGGGGCTCACGAGTCAGGGTCTCGTGAGCCCAACATATGCTTTTTGTCTATTTTGAACTTGGCCCAATGGGGCAGCAGCCTCCTCCCTGACAACCAACAACCCTCAACCCCCTCACTCCCTCCTTCCTTCCTTGTGAAAGAAAAACGAATTTCAGCTGACGTGATGGGGGCCAGACGCCGATAAGAAATCCCACACCGCCGTTTGGAGATTGTCCGGTTAGATTGGTTTCCCAACCAAAACCTCGAGTCGCCCAGGTGCGCTTGGAGATGTTGACTACCTCGCCTGCTGTGCACGAGGTTGTGGGTTCGATCCCTCACCATGACGCCCACTTGCATTAGGAGATGTTAATTACCTTGCCTGGTGTGCACGAGGTCGGGGGTACGACCCTGGACCCTAACGCCCAGGGTGGCTAGGAGATGTTAACTACCTCACCTCGTGCGCAGGAGGCCGTGGGATTGATCCCTCACCATAACGCCCTCGGTGTCTAGGATATGTTAACTACGTTTCTTGGTGTGCAGGAGTCATGGGTTCGATCCCTGAACCTAACACCCAGGTGCGCTGGGAGATGTTGACTATCTCACCTGCTGTGCACGAGGTCGTTTGTTCGATCCCTGACCGAACGCCCACGTCGGCTAGGTGATGTTAACTACGTCACCTGGTGTGCACGAGGTCGTGGATTCGATCCCTCACCATAACGCCCACGGT
Source organism: Entosphenus tridentatus (assembly GCA_014621495.2). Classification (NCBI taxonomy): domain Eukaryota; kingdom Metazoa; phylum Chordata; class Hyperoartia; order Petromyzontiformes; family Petromyzontidae; genus Entosphenus; species Entosphenus tridentatus. The sequence continues at coordinate 280,283 of JAAXLI020001215.1, read as the reverse complement.
GTATAGGAGATTTTAACTACCTTGCCTTAGGTGCAAGAGGTCGTGGGTTCGATCCCTGACCCTAACAACCAGGTGTGCTAGGAGATGTTGACTACCTTGCCTGGTGTGCACGAGGGCCTTGGTTCGATCCTGTATCCTAACGCCCACGGTGGCTAGGAGATGTTAACTACTTCGCCTGGTACGCAGGAGGTCGAGTGGTCTATCCCAATCCTAATGCCCACGATCGCTAGGAGATATTAACTACCTCGCCTGGTGTGCAAGAGGTTGTGGGTTCGATCACGGATCCTATCACCCAGGTGCGCTAGGAGATTTTAACTACCTCGCCTGGTGTGCAGGAGGTTGTGGGTTCGATCCCGGACCCTTACGCCCAGGTAGCTCTTTTTTACAGAAGCGGACCGACCATCATAAATGCCAGCCATCTCAAACAAGTGGCTGATATCATCATGATGTGCACACTTCATCACCCGGATATCTACAGACTCATTGAGATCCAAAGAGACCTACAGGGACCAATAGAGACCCTTAAAGACCCATGCAGACGCACGGAGCCGCATACTCAGAGACGAGTACTAAAACAAAACTATGTTTATTTTACCAGTTAAGGCCCTACTGAGATTTGTAGCTCTTGATCAGAAGTGACGTGGCCATCACAAATGATAGCTGTCAGTAGTAGCGAGTAGCAGCAGCTGAGCCTATGATTGCCGTCACTGGCACACACAGAGGGGGTGGGTGGCCAGCACCACCACGCCCGGCCGCCTTTGTCTCCCCCCAGTGGCGATGTTTACTACACTACACCGCTACACAAGGTAACTCATTTGAGGATGAGTCGACTTAGAGGGGAGATCCAGGTACTGGTTCATATAATCCCTGTCACTGGTGTTGGTTTCCGTGAGCGGGAATGGAACTCGGGTCTATGTGCCGATGCCGGAACAGCGCATTGGCAATTAAAAGCCCATGGGCTGCACAGAAGTCTAGCAGCTTCCTACCGTTAGCATTGATCTGATCTGGCCCATGGCTTCCAATCACTCCAGACCTGGTGCCAGCGTCATGACCAACTCGGGCATTAAAGTTACCCAACAGGATGACTCTATCCCGAGAGGCCACTGTAGCTAGTACCTGTGACAGGAGGTTATAGACGGCATCTGACTCATAGGCCTTGCTTGCATCCCTCCACTGATGTTCATCTTTGGTGTGGGCATAAGTAACCGCCACCACTCCTCGCCTCTGGTTGATGGGATCGTGAGCCCACAGTAGCATGGTGCTTACAGCTTTCCCATACTTCACTGCCACGCTTCCACACTCCTTTCATTCTTTTGTATAAAAGAAGAGCCACTCCCTGTTGTTTGGAAGCCTCCTGCCCCGAGTGGAGGACTGTTCATGCCTCATGGTGGCATGAGCCACAGCCCATCCAACCGGACCTCCTGAATACAGCAAAAGATCCAAACAGAGGAGTGGCAGCCTCTCTTCTGCAGTGAGAGGTGAAACATTCCACGTGGCCACCGGCAGTGGATTTTTCATGTTTATGGATGAACTCCGAGGGTAAGGATTCAGTCTCCTGGCTCCGCTCAATTGGGTTTGGCCAGGAGACGTCACAGACGTCTATCTCCCTTCGGGGCCTCCGGCACAAGCTAAGTTCGATATTTTTAACGTGGTTTACAGAGCCCCCGTTTGGCTGCTGTGGTGGCTATAAGCGTCGTGAAGGGGTAGATCCGATTTTGGAATTGGCCATCTCTCCATGGCAATTGCTCACATCCACAACAGCGTTAACATCCGACGAGGAGGTAGGGTTTTTTTTTCTTCCCGGAACACCCAAACCACACCACAGCACACAAACTACACTATCAATACGAATACCCTGATATTCGCAACTAAGTGACGGTGCTGTCACTAAGGCGCCTGTGCAAGGCCAGGTGCAATTTGAGGACAAGTGAAGTGTCGATGGTTCGCTGACAGGAGGTCTCTGGACAGACCAAATGTGACATGGGTTGGGTGACTGAGATGACTGGCTGATGCACCACCAGCTTTACCCCCAACTGTGCCACTTGCTGCATTTTAGCCACGCGGCGCTCCGCTCGTTGTTGTGAGCGTCGCTCCTCCGCCCTCCGTTGTTGCTGGAGGGCGACTGCCTCCAACTGCTCAGCAGCGTCCTTCACGAGCCTCCTCCACAGAGATTGATCTTGACGCCACTGTTACCAGTCATCAGCAAATCCTCTTAGCTGAACATACTCTTGTACCACATCACTCCATCTCTTCTCTAACCCATGCCGCGCTCGTTTAGACCGCTCTATCTGGCCGAACAAAAGCTGTTTAGGCATGCAGTGGCTGGGCATGTGGGCTACATGACCCAGCCAACACAGCCTTGCCTGCCGGAGGAGTTCACCGATGGGACTTTGTTCAGATCTTTCAAGGATATGTGAGCTCCTCACACCACACACACCGCACACTACACATCACTCACACTATGCACCACACACCACAGAAACGATGCACCACACTCCACACACTAAACTACACCACACACACGACACTACACCAAACACTCCACACACGCCACACTACACCACACACACCACATACACCAAACACAGCACACACACTATACTTCACACCACACACCACCACACTACACCACACTCATCACACACACCACACACAGAACACTACACCACACACACACTACACAACACATCAACAACAACAACCGCCATTCGCCACTAAGTGGTGGTGACGTCACCACGACGCTTGTGCCAGGCTATGTGCACGTTGAGGTCATGTGAAGAATCAAACGCCTGCTGGCAGGAGGTCACGGGGCAGACCCAGGTGCCATGGGTCGACTGACTGAAATGACCGAGATGACTGGCTGATGAACCACCTGTACCCCCTACTGTGCCAACTTGTGGTGCTTTAGCCACCCGGTGCTCGACTCGTTGTTGTGAGCATCGCTCCTTCCCCCTCCGTTGTTGTTGGAGGACTACATCCAACTACCCAGTAGTGTCCTTCAGCGGTGTCAAGATCGTGAGCAGCGGGTCAGGGGCTCCGAAAGCACGAAGAACAACCGATAGCCCAGGCGAACTGATGGTGTCATATGCCTTGACCAGGTCAATAAAGCAGAAATGTAGGTCTTGTTGGAATTCCCTACACCTCTGTTGTAGCAGACGGACAGAAAATATAGCATCTGTGCAGGACCGCCCTTTCCTGAAATAACATTGTGGCTCTGCAAGCCTCTCCTCAGTGTGCCTGGCAAGGCGATGTTTAATAATCCTTGCCAGGACCTTTCCTGACACACTGAGGAGTGAGATGCCCCTGTAGTTGTTACAGTCGGTACGATCCCCCTTCTTAAAGAGGGGGCCCCACCAGGGCACCCTTACAATCCTGCGGAACCCGTCCAGTGGTCCAGACTGTTATTATGATGTCATGTAGAGCAGTCTGTGCACAAAACCCCTCCCTCCCTCAGCATTTCGTTTTGGAGATCATCTCTGCCCGGTGCCTTTCCTGGTATCAGGCTCTGGATCACCTTCAGTACTTCCTCATCAGATGGCACCTCAGCCAGCCACTCACAGGGAGTGACTTCTTCTTCCAATATTTGAGGCACCGACAGAGGAGTGGCAGCCTCTCCGCTGCCGAACATTCCACGTTGTCATCCGCAGTTGTTTTTATTGTTTCTGGAGGAGCCCCGAGGGTAAGGATTCAGTCTCCTGGCTCCGCCAAATGGGGTTTGGCCAGGAGACGTCACAGACGTCTGGCCCTCTGGGGCCTCCGACACAAGCTTAGTATTTTTTATACTCGTAGTTTAGTGATAGTTAATTGAAGGTGGAGGGGTTACCAGCCCCTAGAACCTATCCAGAGCCCCCATTTGGCAGCTGTGGTGGTTACAAACGCCATGAAGCGAAGGGCCAATCGGAATTGGCCCTTCCCCCATGGCACTGCCCACCACAGCGCTGCCGTCCGGCACCACGAGGAGGTAGGGGGTTGTTTTTGCTGGACACCACATATTACACTACACACCACACTACACCACACCACACACACCACATGACAAACACCATACTACACCACACACACACCATACTACACCACACACACACACAATACACACCACACACACTACATACTACACACCACACACACCACACACACTACACACACCACACTACACTATACACCACACTACACCACAATACACCACACACACCACACACACACACCACACTAAACCACACACACTACACACCACACACCAATCTCCTCTTTCGAACTGAGGAGTGTAAAACTTTAGAGGAATAACAAAACAAATGCATTCATTAACTACGGAAGAGGGGGGGGGAACAAAAGTGACCGTGCATGTATCGGTCATTAAATCAGCGGTTCCAGCCACCTACACATGGAAAGATGTGGTATGCGTGGCTGGAGATAAGAGAGGGTGATTTCGGAGTTGATTTAAGTATTTATATAAATATCAAGAGATGTGAAGGCAATGGCGTGCGAAGACAGAGGTGGTCGTGACACAACTGGTCACTCACTCAGTAACCCACCCACTCACCCACTCGATCACTCACTCAGTCACCTACCCACTCACCACCTCAGTCACTCACTCAGCCACCTACTCACCACACCCAGTCACACACTCACCAACTTCCTCAGCTGCCCACTGACCCACTCACTCACTCACCCACTCAGTCACTCACTCACCCACATAGTCACTCTCTCAGTCAATCACTCACTCACCGATTCACCCACCCACGTATTCACTTACTCACCTGCTCACCCACTCACCCACTCAGTTACCCCACCACATAATCACTGACTCAGACATTCACTCAGCCACACACCCAATGACCAACTCAGTCACTTACTAAGCCACCCACTCACACACACACCAATTTAGTTACTCAGTCAGCCACTCACCTGCCCACTCACTCACCCGCACATCAACTCACTCGCCCACTCAGTCGCTTCATCACGCACTCACTCACCCACTCAGTCACTCACCCACTCAGTCACTCACCCACTCAGTCACTCACCTACTCATTCAATCACCAACTCACTCACTCACCAACCCACCCACTCATTCATCCTCCCACTCAATTACTCACTCATCCACTCAGTCTATCACTCACTCACCTTCTAACCCACTGACCCAATAACCGACTCACCCACTCAGTCACTCAGTGACTCACTCACTCAGTCGCTGACTCAATCACCCACCAATTCACCCACTTACTCACCCACACATTCACCCACCCACTCACCTACCCACTCAGACGCAACCTGGCCGCAAATAATTTCCCGTAGAAATATATTGAGAGCAGAAGCCAAATACTCTAAGAGCGTGTTTCTACAGATGAATAGAGACCCATAGACCGACAGAGACACATTGAGACCAATAGAGACTCATTCTCATGAAGACCCACACTAAAACTAAACTATGTTTGTCTTATCAGGTAAGGCCCCACTGAGCTATGTAGCTGTTTGTCAAAGCGACCAGGCCATTAGAGATGATAGCAGCTCAATCAAGTGGCTGATGTCATCATCATCATCATCATCACCCACTCAGTCACTCACTCAGTCACCCACTCAGTCACCCACTCAGTCACCCACTCAGTCACCCACTCAGTCACCCACTCACTCACTCAGTTACCCAATCACCCACCCACTCCCCACATACTCACCAACCCACTCACTGACTCATCCACCCACTCGGTCACTCACTCACTCACTCACACACTCACCCATTTAGTCACTCATTGACCCACTAACCCACTGACCCACTCACCCACTTAGTCACTTGCTCACCCACATACTCAACCACTTAGTCACCCACTCACACACCCACTCACACACCCACTTAATCACCCACTCAATCACCCATTCACCAACCCACTCAATCACCCACTCAGCCACTCACCCACTCAGTCACTTACTCACCCACCCAGTCACCCACCGAGTCACCCACTCTCTTGCCCTTACTCACTCACCCACCCATTCACCCAAGTACTCACCCATCCACCCACTAACCCACTCACATGCTCACCAACCCACCCACTAACCCACTCACCCACCCACTAACCCACTTACTCAAATGAGTAGCTACTGTGGTTTGTTAACGTCGTCACTAGGGAGACAAAAGCGGCCGGGCGTGATGCTGGCCACCCACCCCCTCTGTGTGTGCCACAGTTGCGGCCTTCATATGCGCTGCCGCTGCTGCTACTACTGACATCCACTTTCCCCAACAGTCTCCTAGAAGCTACACGGGGGATCTTTGTCTGTGTGTGTGGGTGCTAGAGTGAGTCTGTAGGTGAGTGTGGGGAGCGGTAGTGAAGTGGTTAGCGCTCTGCGCTACGAACCTGGCGACCCGGGTTCGATTCCCGCTCACGGACAACATCTGTGACGATTATCTGAACAGGACCTGGGCCTCCGCCTAGGTCGACTCAGCCTCAAATGAGTACCTGATGCGGTATGTAAACATTGCTACTGGGGAGACAAATGCGGCCGGGTCTGGTGTTGGCCACCCACCCCCTCGTATGCCGTGCCGGTCTTTATAGGTGCTCGCTAACAGCACTTGCCCCTACAGTATGTTAAGGCTATACGGGGGATCTTTGTCTTAGTGTGGGCTCGTGAGTTGGTAGATGCGTGAGTGGGTAAATACCCACTCACCCATCTACCAACTCACGAGCCCACACCCATTTGAGTGTGTGGGTTGAGTGAGTTGGTGTTTGGGTGTTTGGGTGTTTGGGTGTTTGGGTGTTTGGGTGTTTGGATGTTTGGGTGTTTGGATGTTTGGGTGTTTGGGTGTTTGGGTGATTGAGTAAACGGCTGGGTGAGTGAGTGAGTGGGTGAGTGAGTCTGAGGAGACAAAGGCGACCGTGCAGGTGTGGTGCTGGCCACCGACCCCCTTTGCGTGTGTCTTTTCTGTTACTTGCTACTACCAACAGCCCCTACAGTTCGTTAGAGGCTACGCGGGGGATCTGTGTCTGGGCTGGTGAGTAAATTGGTGGGTGAGTGGGTGAGTGGGTGAGTCAGTGTGTTAGTGAGTGTAGGTGAATAGGTGAGTGAGTGTCTGAATTAGTGTGTGAGTGAGTGAGTGAGTGGATTAGAGTGTGAGTGGGTCGGTGAGTGAGTAAATAGGTGGGTGAGTGTGTGAGTGAGTGGGTTATGTGAGTGAGTAAATAGGTGGGTGAGTGTGTGAGTGCGGTTTCAGGAAAGGGCGGTCCTGCATAGATGCCATATTTGCTACAGCAGAGGTGTAGGGAATTCCAACAAGACCTACATCTCTGCTTAATTGACCTGGTCAAGGCCTATGATACCATCAGTAGCCCTGGGCTCTGGGTTGTTCTTCGTGCTTTCGGAGTCCCTGACCCTATGCTCACGATCATTAAGGACCTTCATGATGGTGAGGGGGCTCGGGTAAAACTACGTGGCCGGGAGTCAGAGCCATTCCCTGTACACCTTGGGGTGCGAAAGGGATGTCCTCTGGCTCCCACATTATTTAACATATATTTTGACCACGTAGTTCGTGAAGCCTTCAATAGCTGTACCGGGGGAATTTCAATTTGGTACAAACATAATGGGAGGCTGATCGATGCCCGGGTGCGATCAAAGGATGGCTCCCTATTGGTCAACCACGTTATGTATGCCGATGATTTGGTAATAGCTGCTCATTCAGAG
>JAAXLI020001215.1:218498-238377 GCA_014621495.2 Entosphenus tridentatus | reverse complement strand
TGGGCTAGAGAAAAGATTGATTGATTTGGAACAAGAGGATGTGGAGCTGAGTGGATTGCCAATGACTGGTACCAGCGGTGTCAAGATCGGCCTCTGTGGAAGATGCTCATGAAGAACGCTACTACTGGGCAGTTGGAGGCAGTCGCCCTCCATCAACAACGGAGGGCAGAGGAGCAATGCTCACAACAATGAGCAGAGAGACGGGTGGCTAAAACACAGCAAGTTGGCACATTATGGGGCACAGGTGGTGCATCGGCCAGTCATCTCGGTCGCTCAACCCATGGCACCTGAGTCTTTCACGTGACCTGCACGATGAAGGCCGGTGACTCCACACTTAAATTCCTATATAAGGTGGCTATGAGATGTGAATTCCCTCGCCTGGCATGCAGGAGGTCGTGCGTTCTATCCACGACCTGGCATGGATTTTTTTCTCCGGGTCCTCCTGTTTATCCCTCCATTTAGATTCACCGTGATGCGTTTAGAGTATCTGGCTGCTGCTCTGAATTTCCACCTGATGATGATCAGCCACTTTGTTTAGGTGTCATGTATGGCCAGGTGGCTTCTGAAAAAGAGCAACATAGCTCAGTGGGGCCTTACCTGGTCAAAAAAAAAATTAGTTCATAGTTTAATAGCTGACTCACCTCATCTTCAGAGGGAGGTGGTGATGGTGGTGATTCGTTCTGAGCAGATTCCTGTCGACTCCCTGTTTTACACAAAACACAATCGCACATCGCTCCTGGGTAACACAGTTAAATGTCCATGCTAATCTCAAGAGCGCGCCACTGAATCTTTAAAACTCGTTATCATATCAGAGACCCGTTGCCTATGATAAAGAATTAATGATATTTTAATGCACCTATTAAGTGCACAGTGATGCGGTGATTTCTGCATTGTGCTCTGAACCCAGAGACTCGTGTTTAGATCCGCATCACGTCTAACATCGGTGGCATTTATAAACTCACCTTTTGGATCATTTGGCTGCTGCTAAAAAAGTGCACTTGAAAATCCACTTCATAGAGCTGTCATTTGTGATAGCCAGTAGGTTGCTTCTGAAAACCGAGCTAATGGCTCACTGGACTGGTAAAATAAGCAAATTTTAGTTTTAAGTGGTACCCGATCCAAACCAGTCCTGGGGCCCACTCCTCAACTTCACTGACACACACTGATGGTCATGGAGAGGTATCATCAAACAACTCCCACGACTGATAGCATGGCAAGCCCTTCATCCAGACATGGATTGACGCTTCCATTGTATTGTCACAATTATTGATTACACGGAGTCATCAAAGCGCCACGCCGTGCATCAACAAGTCTGTTTCCATCCCGCCAACGTAATTTCGACCGCAACTTCGTCTCCCTCCCAAGCTGCTTGCGTCTGTCCCGCCCAATGACGTTCCCGTTGTTGAAGCGTCACCTGTCAAACATCAGCACACATATGGCGTCCATTGCCTCCACATCACTCCGGAAAAAAAGTCACCTCTCCACCCACAGCACACGTTCTTCCTTCGGTGACACCAGTTGACATGGCCCATGACACCCGGTGATAGAAACGGCCCAGTGCTCGTGCCTTCGTCACCTGTTGCAGAGGTTCGCAGTTGGAATCTGGCCGGCCGCCTTAGTCAGTACTAGGGCTCCACGGTTGCTCGGAGATGCTAACTCCCTCGCCTGATATATAGGAGGTCGTGAGTTCGATCCCGATCCTGATGCCTGCTGTGTATTGAGTTTGCAACTTTCTCCCCGTCGTCGCGTGAATTTCTCTCCGGGTCCTCCGGTGTTTCTTCTCCATATTTAGAATCAACGGCACAAGTTGAGAGAGTTATGTGGCTGCTGCTGTACATTTCCACGTGTCAATTATATCAGCCGCCCTCTACGTTGATATCAGCCACCCTCTACGTTTGTGATAGCCAGGTCCGCTTATGAAAAAGGGCTACATAGCTCAGTGGAGCCTTAACTGGTTGAGAAAAAAAGACTCCAGGAGTATTCACCGTGACGTACTACACGCCGTGAGGTTCACAGCGGAAGTAGAGAAATAATGCTGGCTAGTTGCGGAAAGAGGTCACTGCAGCGTATGGCAGTACTCATGTCAGCAGGCGACAGTTTACACGGGGGGAAGACAACTAGGGCAGAGTCCATAGAGGGGTCCATCTGGAAACCCCGGGAACCTGCTAGTAGGTTCCAGAAGCGGGGCATGGCCAGGACGCAGCAAGGCCACACCGGGAGCACAAGAGGGAGACCTGACTGAGAGCTCGGGGCTGTTGCTGGGAGTGGATTCCCTCGCCGTGCTGATGGCTCGCCACCATCGTCGCCGCCGTCTTTACCATCGCTGGGCTCCGCTAGCTAGACACCCTGCCAACTGTTCTAACTTGTTGGTGCCGCCGACGATAGATGGTTGTGTGTGTAAAATATATAGTGTGCAGCCATGTAGGGTGCGTATAGTCGCCATTGTGTGCAAGAATAACGAAAGATCCCTTCAATTACTACTGTCTCCGAACTGCATCACTACATATGTGTTGTGTAGTGTTTGTGTGTAGTGTTTGTATGTGGTGTGTGTAGTGTATGTGTGAGCTGTGTGTTTTGATGTGAGTATTGTCTGTAGTGTGTATCTGTAGCGTGTGTAGTGTAGTGTGTAGTGTGTGTAATGTGTGTGGTATAGTGTGTGTATATGTGTGCAGTGTATTTATTTTGTAGTGTATGTGTAGCGTTTGTTATGTATGTAGTGTAGTGTGTATTGTGTGTGTGTAGTATGTGTGGTGTGTGTAGGGTGTGTAATGTGTATAGTATGTGTAGTGTGTGCAGTGTGTGTGTGTAGTGTGTATAGTCTAGTGTGTGTTATGTATGGTGTGTGTGTGTAGTGTGTATTGGGTGTGTGTAGTGTATGTGTTGTGTAGTGTATGTGTGTAGGGTATTGTAGTCTGTATATTGTGTGCAGTGTATATATTGTGTAGTGTATGTGTGTAGTGTGTGTAGGGTGTGAAGCGTGTGTAGTGTAATGTATTGAGTAGTGTATGTGTGTAGTGTGTGTGTGTCATGGTGCATTGGCCAGTCATTTCACTCAGTCGACCCATGGCATATGGGTCTGTCCCCTGACCTCTTGCCACTGGGCATTCAACACTTCCCGTGGCCTTAACGTGCACATAGCCTGGCACAATTGCCATGGTGACGTCACCACCACGTTGTGGCGAATGGCGGTTGTTGTTCTTGTTATAGCTATATGGTGTATAGGTGTGTAGTGTGTGTTTGTGTGTGGCATCTGTGTAGTGTAGGTGTGGTTGTGTGGTGTGTGTAGGTGTGGTTGTGTGGTGTGTGTAGGTGTAGTTGAGGATAGTGTGCGTGTCGTGGGAGTGGTAGTGTAGTGGTTGGAGGGCTGCATTATGAACCTGGCGACCCGAGTTCGATTCCTGCTCACGACCAACACCAGTGACGATTATTCGACACGGTCCTGAGCCTCCACGAGGTCGATTCAGTCTCAAATGAGTACCTGGTGCGAGGTGTAAACATCGCCACTATGGAGACAAAGGCGGCCGGGCGTGGTGCTGGCCACCCACTTCCTCGTGTGCCGTGCCAGCCTTAATAGCTGCTCGCTAACAGTACTTTCCACAACAGTCTGTTACAGGCTATACGGGGGGATTTTATTCTTTTTACTGCGTGTGTAGGTCTAGGTCGTCTCTGCCTCCATTGAGTACCTGTTGCGGTGTGTAAACATCGCCACTGGGGAGACAAAGGCGGCCAGGAACGGTCCTGACCATCCTCCCTCCTCTGTCTGTGCCACAGTGCCGGCCTTCATAGGCGCTGCTGCTACTTGCTACGAACAGCACTTGGCCCTACCGCCTGTTACAGGCGATAGGGGGGGGGGGGATCTTTGTCTTTGTACGATCATAACTCCTCACCTTTGTATCGGTGGGAAATAATAATGAGGCACACGATCACGATGAGCATCAGGATGATGAGAACAGGAGACCAGTAGATGTAGTGCTGAGTACTCGGGCCATCACCTCCTATGAATACAAACAACATAATAATTATCATAGTGTAATGACAAGGTGACACCTGCCGGCCTGATGGGGAAATTGCGGTTATAGCTGCATTACATAATGCTTAATATGAAGGGGCGTATATGGGGTAAAGGTGAAGGTCGGAGTCGGTCGAGAAGCTCTGGGAACCATCCCGAAGGGTCTAGAAGGTTCTAGAATGGAGGCGTGGCCAGAGGTGGAGCTTGGCCACACCAGGCATATTTCAGGAACACCGAACCAGAGCTTCGGGGCTGTTAGTGTGGGGTCTGGGTCCTGGTTGCGTCGCTGCTCATTGTCATCTCTTTGTCTTCGACCACGTGGCTGTTCTTCTGCAAGTGCAGCTCCGTCGCCGCCCGCTACGCCCGTCGACCAGCCAGCGTAGCACAGGACAGAGAAGGGCTGCGTGTTTGGACAGCCTAGGTGTAGCCGCATTACGAAGTGTATCGCCCTGTGTGCTCTTAATAAATAAGAAGCCTTCTACTAGACGTGTATCGGAAGTCGCTCACTACAATATCATAAGAATAGGTTTAACCTTTCTGTCAATAAAAGAGGAGTGGTGTCATGATGTTTAAATGCCAAACAGAAATCTTTTGTAAGGAATCATGTCACTGCATTAACCCCACACGGTAGTTGTGGTGAACATGCAAATGAAAAAACATGCTCTGGTAGTATATGATGCACTAGCGGGAAGTGCCCGGCATTGCCCAAGGGATCCCCTGCTGATTTTGTACGTTTGCTCACTGACAAAGAAATGATCAGTCTATAATTTTAATGGTAGGTTTATTTGAACCTACCATTACACAAATACTAAGCTATTGTGAAAGTCCGGCGTGCCGTTTGTCTGTCCATTTGTCCTTCAACAAAAGGATAAGAGGCTTGCAGAAGTCCTGAATAAAAAAGTAATTTAAAGTGGCGGGTAAATACTTGATCTAAAAGGTTTCCGAAAATTGTCGACCCCACCCCCTTCAAAACATATTTTTTTATACCCGCGTAGGCATATATACATACACACTCTACATACAATAGAGTGAGTAGTATCTAGTGACTCTATAGTAGTATATGACTCCACAGTAGTATCTACTGACTCTATAGTAGGATTTATTGACTCTATAGGAGTATCTACTGACTCTATAGTAGTATCTATTGACGCTATAGGTGTATCTACTGACTTTATAGTAGTATCTGCTGACGCTGTAGTTGTATCTACTGACTGTAAAGTCGTATCTACTGACTGTAGTAGTATCTACTTACCCTACAGTAGTATGTACCGACTCTATAGTAGTAACTACTAACTCTAAAGTAGTAATCACTAACTCTAAGCAGTATCTGCTGACTCTATAGCAGTATCTACTAATTATATAGTCGTATCTACTGACTCTGCAGCAGTATATACTGACTGTAGTGGAATCTACTGACTGTAGTATTATCAACCGACTCTACGGTAGCATCTACCGACTCTTTAGTAGTAACTACTGACTCTGCAGTAGTATTTAATGACTATATTATTACCTACTGAATATAGTTGTATCTAATGACTCTATAATAGTTTTTGCTGACTATAGCAATATCTACTGACTCTATAATCGTAGATACCAACTCTGCAGCAGTATATACGGATGATAGTGGTTTCTCCTTAACTGTAGTATTATCTACTGACTCTATAGTAGTATCTACTGACTCTATAGTAGAGTTATGGGTTCAACTGAGTCGCAGACCTTGGAAGCAACACATTTATTCAGTTCCAACACACGAGGTAACTTCCCCTTAACAGAATAACAACATAAGGTGGTGACCACCAGGCTAACTACACTAGTTACTACACTAACTACTACACTAGTTACTACCCTAGCTACTACACTAGTTACTACACTAGTTACTACCAGGGTAACTACACTGGTTACTACATTAGTTACTACACTAGTTACTACCAGGGTAACTACACTACTACACTAGTTACTACGCGAGTTACTACACTAGTTACTACCAGGGTAACTACGCTGGTTACTAAGTAACTGCTACTACAGACCGGGACCAACGACTTCGGCCCAGGTTCACATGTTGGAGACTCGTTGAATGGAGATCGTAGACAAAGGTTTCTTCCAGGATGAACAACCGTGGTCCCTCTCGCGACGAGGCTTATATTCGCTGTGGCGTGACTGCTTCCGCCCTTGGCCACGTTCACCTTCCATAATCCTTGGGAAGGATCTGGGTCCCAACCACGTGACCCCCGTAGCTACCTCTTGGGGCCCCTCTGTCAACTTAACCGGTCATGTGTCCTCCCGGGTCAATCAGAAAGCCATGGCCTCACGCAACCTTATCCTTCGGTTGGCACCCACACACCCTGTCTTGTAGGGTTGGCACTGCACTTAAAGCGTGGTGCCATCCAGTGCTATTATTAAGCGCACACCATACCCCTCTAGGGCCGGTACTATACCCACAACATTGTAGTATCCGGCGATGTCTCTACACAGCACGCCTTGCCCCTCTAGGGCCGGTACTGCACCCACAGTATGGCTACATCCAGCCATGTCACTACAGTAGCATCTACCGACTCTATAGTAGTATCTACTGACTGTATAGTAGTATCTACTGACTGTAGTAGTAGTTATTGACCGAAGTAGTGTCTATTGACAGTAGTAGTATCTACTGACTGTATAGTAGTATCTACTGACCGTAGTAGTATCTACTGACTGTATAGTAGTATCTTCTGACGGTAGTAGTATTTAACTGACTGTATAGTAGTATATACTGACCGTAGCAGTATTTACTGACTGACTGTAGTAGTATTTACTGACTGTAGCAGTATTTACTGACCATAGTGGTATCTACTGACTGCAGCAGTATCTACTGACTCAATAGTAGTATCTGCTGGCTCTATAGTAGTATCTGCAGACTCTATAGCAGTATATGCTGATTATAGCAGTATCAACTGACTCTATATTCGTATTTACCGACTCTGCATCAGTAGCATTATATACCGACTCTATAGGAGTATCTACCGATGATAGTAGTAACTACTGCTTCTCCAGTAGTATCTACTGAATGTATATTAGTATATATTTACTCTATAGTAGTATCTACTGACTAGATTAATAACTACTAACTCTATAGTATTATCTGCTTACTCTATAGCAGTTTCTATTGACTCTACAGTAGTATCTACTGAATCAATATTAGTATCTATTTACTATATAGTAGTATCTACTGACTATAGCAATAACTACTAACTCTATAGTAGTATCTGCTGACTCTATAGCAGTATCTGCTTACTTTATAGCAGTTTCTACTGACTCTACAGTAGCCTCTATTGATTATGTAGTAGTATATTCCGACTTTCCAGTAGTATCTTCCGACTTTACAGTAGTATCTACCAACTCTATATTCGTATCAATCCAACTATACAGTAGTATCTACCGACTCTATAGTCGTAACTACTGACTCTATGGTAGTATATAGTGACTCTTTAGTAGCCTCTACTGACTGCTTTAGTATCTACTGACTCTATAATACTCGTTGGTTCTTTCGGTAAAGTCACGTAGGTATAAAATGAAATAAATGTGATTGAATGTATTTTATTTTATACCTATGCGACTTTACCGAAAGAACCAAAGAATATGGATCCCTGCAGTGACGAAAGCTTCAAATCTAAACTCTATAATAGTATATATCGACTCGATAGCAGTAGCTACTAACTCTACAGTAGTATATACTGACTATAGTAGTATCTACTAACTCTCTAATAGTATCAACCGACTCGATAGCAGTATCTACTATCAATAAAGTAGTATGCGTGGCATAGTGCGTGAAATATACCCCCTGAGCTGGAGACAGACACACATGGTTTTGGGCGTGGTCCTTTGTGTGGAGCCAGGAACCACCACAGCGTGGTCAGGCGTGTGTGGGAACAGGTTTTGAGGAGAATACGCCAACCAGGGGTAGGGAATCTCAGACTAGGCAGACCTCTCACGTGATTGGCCCAGGGACGAAACAATAGAATTAGCAGCACTATAAAAGGGGCACCCGAATTGGCTGTGGGAGCTCAATGTAGAGGCGGCGGCGGCGGCTGGGCGAGCTCCCACCCTCAAGCGGCGACGCAAGTGAGGACCAAGGGATCTTAACTGTAAGTAGCAGTTGAGGGCTGTCTCCCACTCCACAGAAAATATATTTCATAGAGAAACTTTAGGTGGCATTATTATTGTTATAGTTTTTCTAGCGGCTGATCAGGGGATTAACCACGGCCGGTGGGCCGTCTGGAACGGAGCAAGAGCATGCCAGGAGCGGCAAGAGTGGGGAACCAAGCCTGGCTGCAGTCTGGCACTGGCCAAGAGTGGAGTCTGTTGCCATCTGGTTACCGGGGTGGCTGCTTGGCTGCCCATGGACATCTCCCACTGTCCGAAGAGGGGTTGGCAGGTGAGGGGTGGAAACCCCAGATGAGGAACACGGGGCACTCTGTGAAGCAGTTGCGTGCAGGAGAGTAGGGGAGATGCATGGCCCCCTCCCCTTCCCCCGAAGCTTTTGTGTGAGTCTCGGGAAAGCGGTAGGAACATTAGGTGTGATTGGATGTGTGTGGGTGATCTTGGGCTGATTCTTATTCGTTTGATTTTCTTTTTGGTAGCCTGCCAGTAGGCTATAACTCTTCTGCTTGGGGTGGTCGGTGTCGGCTCGGGTAGAAATAAAAGCTGACATCCCTAACAGCCAGGTCTCTGAGTGGTCTAACACCAGCTTGACGTGAAGCACCCCAACTGTCATCCCTCTGTGGATAGACAACGTGACAGTATATATTGACTGCAGTAGTATCTACTGTCACTACAGTAGTATATACTGACTGTAGTAGTACCTATCGCTACAATTGTATATGCTGACTGTAATAGTAACCACTATCACTGCAGTAGTATATATAGACTGGAGTACTATCTAACATCACTAAAGTATATACTGATTATAGCAGTATCTTCTATCACTACGGTAGTATATACTGACTCTATAGCAGTCGTACGTGTGAAGTTTGTTGAAACGTAAAGCCAGCAATTTGTGTTAAATGCGTCACAAGGTGTGTCCACAGACAATAAAT
Source organism: Entosphenus tridentatus (assembly GCA_014621495.2). Taxonomy (NCBI): domain Eukaryota; kingdom Metazoa; phylum Chordata; class Hyperoartia; order Petromyzontiformes; family Petromyzontidae; genus Entosphenus; species Entosphenus tridentatus. The sequence goes on along the minus strand of JAAXLI020001215.1, from coordinate 229,296 downwards.
GACTTTTATAAGAAAGATTGTTTTTTTAAACTGATTGGTCTGGTGCAGTGTGGAAACATCGCCACTGGGGAGACAAAGGCGGTTAGGCGTGGTGTTGGCCATCCACCCCCTCGTGTGCCATGCCGGCCTTCATAGGTGCTACTCGCCAACAGCACTTGCCCCTACAGTCTGTTCGAGGCTATACGGGGTATCTTTGTGTGTGGGGCGGGGGTGTAGTTTTGTAGCGGTTCGCGCTGCCCTGGTGCTACGAACCCGGAAGAGACCCGAGTTCGACTCCTGCTCGCAACAAATAATGGGGCCAAAATATGTTGAACCGCTCCCTTCGCCTCACCCCCCCTAGGTCGACTCGGCCTCGAATGGTTGCGATTTCCGTACCGGGCGCCGCTGCCGTCACCGTCACGACGTCGCTCCTCTCCGTCATCGTGTTTGCCCCTCCCACGTTGTTGTTGACCTCACAGGCGACCATGTCCCCGTGCCGCGCGTCGTGCAGGGTCCACGTCTCTGTGTGGTCCCCGGTCGCTGTGAGGTTCCCTCCCGAGCTCGCGTCCCCCCTGAGCCACGAGTAGGAGATGGGAGGGGAGCCCTGGTGCACGACGCAGTGCAGATACAGGGAGTCTCCCGCCACGAGGTCACTGGGGGAGACCTCGGGCTTGGACACGGCCTCTGAGAGACACAGACACAGAGATGTGGAGATTAATACGTTCTGTAGTGTATAGTGCAGCCCATAGTAGAGAATAGTGTATCGTATAGTAGTGTAGTATATAGTGCAATATATAATTGTGTGTGTGTATGTTGAACTTTTCGCACCATACGTAGCGAAGAGCACCAATTGTAGATGCGGGGGAAGGACAACAAACCAATAATTCACTCACCCATTCACCGACTCAGACACTCGCTCACTGACTCACCTACTCACTCACCCACTCACTCATTGACCCACTCACTCAATCACACTCACCCACTCAAAACACTCGCCCGCTCGCACCCTCACTCACACAAATATAATTCGCCACGAGTGATGGTGACCTTACCATGGCGCCTGTGCCAGGCCAGGTGCACTTTGAGACCACGTGAAGTATCGAAGTTTCGCTGACAGTAGGTCATAAGACAGACCCAGCCGGTGCCATGGATTGACTGACTGGCATATGAACCACTCGTAATCCCCTTCTGAGCCAACTTGCTAATTTTAGCTGCATCGATCTCTGCTCGTTGTTGTGAGCATCGCTCCTCTGCCCTACGTTGTTGCTGGAGGGCGACTGCCTCCAACTGCCCAGTAGCATCCTTCACGAGCCTCCTCCACAGAGGCCGATCTTGATACCGTTGATTTCAGTTTTTGGCAAGTCCACTCAGCTCCTAATCCTCCCATACCGTATCGGTCAATCTCTTCTCTAGCCCGTGCTGTGCACCTTTAGCCCCCTCTATACGGCCAAACAAAAACTGCTTGGGCATGCAGTGTCTGGGCTTGCAAGGTACATGATCCAGCCACCACAGCCTTGCCTGCTTTAGGAGCTCACTGATGTGAATGTATCCAATCGTTAATGGATTTGCGAGCTCCTCACACAATCCAGCTTGGTTAAACCCAAGGTTTAATCGTATGTACGCCAGCCTGAATGTTTCTCACTGGCGCAGATGATCCAGTAGAGGGGTCCACGTTTCACAAGCATGGAGCTGACCAGAAGTTTTGTGCGGCGCGACGGATCAGGAAGCCTCTACACAGCTGAAAAGATAATGCCGTTCAACTTTTTTTGGAGTGATACCTCTGCTGTAAAACCGGAGCTGGTCATAAATACACTGCGCAGGTATATCAGCAAACCTGTTCTAGGGGTACTGCCTAAATCATTCTTTTGTTCAGAAGAAGAGCCACTGCCTGTTTAGCAGTCTCCTGTGCCAAGTGAAGGACCTCATGGTGACTGGAGCCAGAGCCAGTCCACCGGATGTCATGAATACCAAAATGATCCAGGCAGTACCGGTCCAGCTCCTAATAGATGTGGCAGCCTCTCCTCTGCGGTAAGCATTCAAACATTCCACGTGGCAACTCTCAGCAGCTTTTTGTTGTTTCTGGAAGATTCAGTCTCCTGGCTCCACCAAATGTGGTTTGGTCAGCAAAAGTCATAGATGACTATCTCCCCGGGGCCTCCGGTACAACGTTCATTCAATATTTTCACTTCGTTCAGTGGTAGTTGAATTTAAGGTTGAGGGGTTACCAGCCCCTCACACTAGTCCAGAGGCCAAAGTTTGCCACTGTGGTAGCTACAAGCTCCATGAGGGGAATAGCCGAATTTGGAATTGGGCTTCCCTCCATGGCATTTGCTCCTATCCACCAACGTTACCATCTAGCACTATCCTGAAGGTAGAGGGTTATTTTTGCGAACACACCCACTCACACAGCATCAATAACTTAGCCCCTCACACATTGATGCAGACATTTGCTCACACAATCACTAACTCTTCTTGGTTCTTTCGGTAAAGTCACGAAGAAGGAAAATAATAAAATAATACAAATGAAACATAATAAAATAATTCTCACGACGTTTCGGCCACAACGCAAGCAGCCGTCTTCAGGTGGAGAACAGGTCTGTCGAAGGCAGAGATCCAGACACCTGAAGACGGCTGCTTGCGTTGTGGCTGAAACGTCGTGAGAATGATTTTATTATGTTGCATTTTTATTATTTTCCTTCTACGTGACTTTACCGAAAGAACCAAGAACACACATATGTACTTACACACACACACACACATATGAACTGTGACACACAGATACATTCTTTAGATACACAGATATGGATTAACACACATATGGACTCACACACAGACGCATTGACTTACACACACACATCGAGTGACAACACACATGTATAGACTTACACCCACAAGTGGACTAACACACACATATGGACTGACATACACATCGACGTACATGCACACAGATCGACTGACACACACATATGGACTAACACACACACATAAACACTTTGACGTTGTCCGTTCGAAAAAGACACCCACATGGAGTTAAAGACACGCATGGCTCTACACGCACACATATGGACTCAAAGACACACACATGGACTCACACACACACACACATCGACGGGCACAGCAATCCCCGATGATGGCACAGCTATTAGTATCGCAGTACTACGTATTAGTAAATAGTGTGACGTGAGCGATGGAAACAATATAAATGCATTTAAGAAATAAGCAGAAATCACAGACTGGCAGTAGACCGTGGCAGCGTTATAAAAGCCCAGCAAAAAAAGGGGAAATTGAGCAACCCAAAAATCCAAAAAGAGTTGTGTACACAAACATAATTATTGTAACATGTCAACTTGTTTCATAATAGTAAACAATGAACCTGAGTTATCTTCACAAAAACATAATTATTGTAACATCTGTGAACTTGTTTCATAATGTTGAACAATGAAGCTGAGTTTTTATCTGCACACAAACATTATTATTGTAATGTTTGCCAACTAATGTGTTTAACAATGGACTTGAGTTGTTAGTGTAAGACGCAAGGACCTTTGTACTTACCAGCCCCCCTCCTGGCCTACATTGGCGAGGCGGCGGAGTTGGCACGTTGCCAGGCTAGGGGCTGGGCCGCTACCCCCCCTCTGCAGCATCCCCTGCCCGTGGCAAGAATAATGGTATGTAAGCAGTAAAATATTATTATTTACGGAGTCTGTAGTATAAAGTGAACACATCGTGTTGGGGGGGGGGGGCGAAGAGGACATGACACTGTGAAGAAATATCCACAGCATCATGTGTGTATGTGTTGGCTTTAAACGCGTAAAAGAAAATGTCCCCGTGAGCTCGAGTGAACGCGCAACTTGGTAGGGTCTGTCCCCCCCACGCAATTGTTGTCGGTTGGTACGGTCGATGTCGCGCAATAAGTAAATAATGAATAATAGAAACGGTACAAATGTGTTAATTAAACTACTTTTAAAGTTCATGGATGGGAAAACGGAATAGCCTATTCCCACCACGAGGCTTAGGGCGTGCCACCCGGCAGATTATTTTGGTCTTAAACCCCACCGTCCGAGAGTCAAATCCCTCGCGAGCGCGCGGAGACTTTTATATATAAGAAAGATACTGATGATACTATGTAGTTTATACTTTATTTTTTTACGTGGTTGTTTAGTAACTGCAGCTACATACTATTAGCATTCCTTCCCTTTATTAATGCTACCCCTATCCCTCCCTTTGATGCTGCTAATCCTGCATATTGCATGGGTATAATATGACTTTGAAACCCCCCGCCCATTTCCTACGCATTTCACAAGTAGTACTAATCACATACCTACATTTCCCATAAATATGCTAAATTCCTCTTGATATGCAAATTGTTTTTGTCAAGGCGCTCTTCCCCTTCCAACCCAGCTTAAATAGACGCTCCAAGCGTGGTGGTGTTTCATTCAGACGCTGTCTCCCCGACAGACCTGGTCGTCACCTGAGGGATGGCTGCTTGCTTTGTGGCCGAAACGTAGTGAGAATTATTTTATTATGTTTTAATATTATTATTTTATTATTTCCCTTCTACGTGACTTTACCGAAAGAACCAAGAAGATGAATCCCTGCAGTCACGAAAGCTTTAAATCGAAATTTAATCGTACATTTCGTTCACCAGTACCGGCCGTACCTGTATGGAAGGAGATTCCTCGTGTGCACTGACCACGCGGCCTTGCAATATTCGTTGAAATTAGAACAACCATCAGGTCAATTGGCTCGGTGGTTAGAATGGTTACAGTTTTCCTTCAATATCACGTACCGCAAGGGTACTCGCCATGGCAATGCGGACACTCTCTCCAGGTTGCCCCCGACTCCTCCCTGCGCCTGTCGGACAGGTATGCACCGCTGTGCGGCGCTGCCTACCTTGTCCTGTCCAGTTATGGGGGCGATGTCGAACGATGAAGGCCAGGATGTACCCGTTGGTACCGACGATATGCTGCATTTGCCACACTCAGTGTGGCTATGCGAGCAGGAGGCCGATGCTTCTCTGGCTCCACTGCGGAAACTGATCGGGAAACCGAGATCTCATTTGGCAGGATGGAAATGGCAGATGTTTCGGGGCCAGGCGGGATTACTGATGTGTATGGATGGATTGTCTGACCGTTCACGCCTGGTTGTGCCGACATCCCTTCGCCACGACCTGCTCCGTGCTCTGCACGCCGACAAGCTGATGCACCTCGGCGTGCAGAAAACGTTGGCCGCGATGCAGCAGGATTTCTTTTGGCCCGGCATGACAGCAGATGTCACTAACTTTATCCGGTCATGCCATGATTGTGCAAAGAAGAAACTGCCTCGTCAAAATTGTCCCGCCAATACATTCGATTGAGGTGTCCCATATTAATGAGCTAGTTGCTCTGGACATCCTGGGCCCTTCCCTCCATCGGCTAGGGGAAACAAATACCTTTTGGTCGGGGTCGAATATTTTTCTCGCTGGCCCTTGCCTGACAAAACGGCCTCGTCCATCACCGAGGCTTTCTTGAAGGGATACGTCATGGATAAAGGAGCACCCGAAGGGCTGCTCACGGATCAAGGACGTAACTTGTCCTCAAAATTGCTCAAAGATGTATGCTCTGCGCTGGGTACAAAGAAAATCCGCACTTCCCCTTACCATCCGCAAACGGATGGCATGGTGGAACGATTTAACCACACCCTTTCGGCCATGCTTTGTCACACGGTGAGTGAAAAACAAACCGATTGGGACTTGCACATACCGGGCGTCCTGGCGGCATACCGCATGGTTCCGTACGCGTCCAGAGGATATTCGCCATTTTTCATGATGTATGGCCGTGAGAATGTACCCCCGATTGATGTGCAACTGGGTGCAGTGGGGAAGCATCCGTCCCCTTCCTTGCCTGATCACGTACGGGACTCACTTAAACGGGTTACGGAGGCGCGAGAAGCCGCCAGATGTGCGACGGCCCGTACGCAGGCAAGGAACGAGGTATGCGCGTCGATCGCGAACTGACATGCCCTGGTCGGTGGGCGATATGGAATAGCTCCATTGCCCTCAGGTGCCATTGGGCACGTCTCCTAAACTGCACAAGCCTTGGCGGGGGCCTGTGAGGCTGGTGGACATTCGGAATCCCCAGAGTGTTCGCATCCAGTACGGCCAACATTGTTGGTATGCACATTCGTCGCGACTCAAATGCTACGTTGACCCGCGTGCTGGCCCTTCATCTCCACTTGTTGACCTGCCGGGGTCTGGCGTGCCGAATGTGCCACTTGCCTCGCCCGTTGATCCCCAGCGGAGCTGTGTTATACCCCCCGCAGATGAACAGGTTTTGAGGGACGACGCGACCCCGGACGTCCCTCCTCCAACGGGACCTGTCCCATATACAACGGAAACCGAACCACCTTATTCTCCATGGTAACCACCTCCTGCTGATCAGTCGGCGAGGCAACCACACGCGAACAATAGAGAGGGTCCAGCGTCGCACACGCGGTCAATCTCTCCCGTTTCGTTAATATTGATTGCCTTGTGGTCTGTCATCCTGTATCTGCGCTACAGGGGCGCCCTAATGTATGTCTGTTAAATGTTTTGAATTCCCTGGCGCGTAGACGCCTACTCCCCCCTTACCTTGTTAATGCATCTTTGACGCCCTAATATTTTTTCTAATGGGATTCGGCTTGTCACCCTTTTCCCAGCCGAGACGGCTGACTTTTTACACCAGGGGGGGCGGGGGTGTTGTAATGTGAGGATATATCCGGCTCACTGACGTATCACAACTCGTCATGAGGAATGGCTCTGCCGGTCCTGGTCTATAGCCAATGGGAGGGAAGCCTAGGGGCGTGGCCCTGACGTAATGGAAAGGTGACAGCTGTAAGTAGAGGATTGGTTCTGCTGGCTTTGGCTACAGCCAATGGGGAGATGAGTCAGAGGCATGGTCCCGGGAGCTTACGATGGAGCCTGGAATATCCCATGGAGGCTAACCAGGATTGGTGGAAACGTACCACGTGACCCGGGTATTAAATAGGGGTGGAGACGAACGACACGTGGTCAGAACGGGAACGAACAGAGGAAGGGGGCCACGTGGGAGCGGGGCTCCGGGTTGCCACGTGGTGGTGCGTCTCTATCTATCTATCCCTCACGCTGCCTGTCAGCAGCGTGAAGGAAAGCTGTAATACAAGTTGAATAAAAGACGGATTCCAGAAGTCGCCTCAACGACCTTTATTACAATAATATAAAGGTGTTCTTGTATGAAGTTATGCAAGTGTATGTTATTATGCTAATTAGGCTCGGCCTCGTTGTCTAGGGTTGTATTATCAATCGGAATAATACAATGATTCTCGCTTTAATTTTTACTGATTATGTCTTCGTGTGTTTTATGTCAGGTCTCAAGATTCAAATCTCACCACAGGAAACAGTTCTTATACTTAAGATTATTATGCTTGAACTTAGGAAGGCACTACTCAGACTCTTTTGTGTTATGTAACTTTAATATCGAAAAACTCTAACATACGAACTCTTATGCTCTGAATTGTCAACACGGTACTCCTCGATGTCCTACTCATTGATCCGTACAAATAACCCTCAATGGTTATGTTTGTTAAACTGAGCACAAAACAATCGGCTAATCCCTCAGAGTAAAGCGACCATACACAAAGACAGGAAAAAGTCCTTAAAAATGAATGTGACCAATATTCATACGAACAGTAATAAAGAAACATGTGCTGAAGGCAAAACTAGACCTCAATACATTCATTGTAAGATTATGCAATTAACGAAATGTCTTCGAACAATGGTGTGCGGCAGTGTGCCTGCTGGTCTAACAAATGTTTAACAATTGGATAAGGGCTTCAATAAATTTGCGGACAAAGTTCTGTGATCAAAAGAAAGATTTTAACACAATAGTATACTCGCCCAAACACTCGCTGATCCACACACGAACTCACTCAGGTTCACTCACATACTCACACACACACTCACAATCTCACTCACTCACTTACTCGCTCAGTCACTAAATCACCCAATCACCTACTCACACCCACTCTCACACACCCACGCACTCGCATACCTAATCAACACACTTACTCCCATCTCCCACTCCCATCAATTAACCCACTCCCATCGTCCACTCACTACTATCACCCACCCACTTCCATCACCCACTCAATACCATCACCCACTAAACACTGCACTGTACACTACGCTATAATAACACTATTACACACTATACTATATACCACACTATACACTACACTACGATATACTACCCTTCTATTCACTACTACACACAACACTACCATAAACAATAAACTCTATACTACCAAACTCAACACTATACACTTCTATATACTACACTGTACACTCCACTACTATACGCTACACTATACATAAAATACTATACACTATACAATACTGCTATACACTGCACTATACTCTATTATACACTACACTATGCACTACACTAAGATACACTACTATTTCTTAAACTACTATACACGACTATACACTATTATCAGTACGGTACTTGTGTCACGTTAACAGCTAACTTATTAGTTAATTTAGTTACTAGTTATGTACTAACCAGGCTTGTGTTGGAGAGTTAATGCACAACAGCATCATTAAACACAATTCTAGTTAGCTAATAAGTTACTAGTTAAATACTAACCAGGTGTGGTGGAGAGTTAAACCCACTACAACATTCACATATTTTATTTTCAAAATGTGTCACTAGTTAAGCACTTACCAGTGTTGTGGTGTAGAGTTAAACCCACTACAACATTTCCACAAATAGTTAGCTAATTATGTACTAGTTAAGCACTAACCAGGTGTGCAGATCTAAAGCCAACAACAAAATTGACATATTTGAGTTACAGAGACCCATATTCATAGAAATCCATGCAGACCCACAGACTCATCAAAGACGGACTGAGACCCATACTACCCATACAGACCCACAGAGACCTCACAGACCCATTAAGAACCATAAGGACACACAAACCCATTGAGATCCAAACTCTAAGACTCGTACAGACCCACAGATACCCATACTCAAAGACCCACAGATACCAACTTAGACCCATAGCGCCCCATAGATACCCACACTCAGGCCCATACCAACCCACAGAAACCCTAACTCATAGACTCATAAAAACCCATAATCATAGAGACCCACAGTGACCAATTGAGACCCAGAGACACACACGCATAGAGACCTATACTCCTACACCCATACAGATCCAGAGACCCATACTCAGAGACCCACAGAAAACAATAGACTTGTACTCCTAGAGACCGATACAGACCATAGACCATACTCATAGAGACCTATACAAACCCACAGATACATAGACCCATACTCAAGAGACCCAGAGAGACACGCACAGATCAAAAGCCATATAGAACCATACATACCCACACAGACCAATACCCATAGAGACCCAAACATACTTATAGATACCCATACTCAGAGAACCATACAGATCCATACTCGTAGGGACTCGTACAGACCCATTGAGACCCACAGAGACCCATAAAAATGAAGACTCATAAAGACCCACAACGATTCATACTCTTAGAGACCCATACAACCCCAGAGACCCACAGACACCCAGACTCGGAGACCCATACAGACCCCGAAAGACCCTACATCATGAAGACCCACAGACCCATACTCACGAAAACCCATACAAGCTCGCAGAGATCCATACTCAGAGACCTGATATTTGAGACCTTGAGGCTGACGTTTTCGGTGGTGGTGTTATCACTGGCTGTACCATCGCGTTGTCATTGACATCATCAGTAGCGACAGGTGATAGGCATCTTCAGTGTTGGTGTTGCTGTGGTGGTACAGAGTGCATTGGGGATACGGTGAGCAGGTTTGAGATAGTAGATGCCGTAAGATGTACAGTCTTCGCACAGTCAGTGGTGGGGATGTTTTCTTTGTTACTCGTAGATTAGTCATCGACATCATCAGTAGCAACTCAATGTTAATTTGGCGTTGATGTGGTGGTACAGAGTGCATTTGAGATACGGTGGATGCCGTGGGGCTAACGATTTTGCACAACCAGTGCGTCGTTGTTATCTTTGGGTGCACCGTCTCTCTCAAGACAACCTCCTCCCACCCCCGAATCACTTAAAATCCCAGCGTCCTCCATCCTCAGCTCCAGCAGTCGGAGCCACACCGAGCCCCCGCCACCGCTCCCGATGACGAATCCCGGGCTCGGCTCCACCCTGGCTCCGTATCGAACCTTGGTTGAGTCCGAGAGGAGCCAGACGGCGGTGGAGGCGTCGTAGGAGGCCAAGCGCTCGTTGCCCCGCGTCTTGAACCACGTGGCTCTCCCCACCTCGCAGGCGCCATGCCCGAGGTCCTGGCCGGGACCCTGGGCGCCATTGGCGGTGATGTGGAACGAGAGGAGGGCAGAGGAGCCCACGGGAGCCGTGACTATGGCCGGATCGGCGCTCAAACGGCACTCTGCGACGGCAACGGAGGGCACAGAGGGGTTGGTTGGGTCCAGTGTCGATGTGGTGATGGTGGGCATAGCAGCGTGGTGGCGGTGGTATAATCAGGGTTGGTATGAAGGAAGTTTAACATTCATATATATATACATATATTTTATTTTACATATATATTGGGGTATGTGTGGTGGTGATGGTAATATTAGCACGGTTGGTGCAATAGAAGTTCAACATACATACATATTCAGCATGTGTGGTGGTGATGGTGGTCTCAGTTTGGAGGGAAGAATATCAGGGGTCAGGATCGAGCCCAAGACCTTATGTACACCGGGCCAGGTAGTTAACATCTCCCAAGCCATAAACACTTCAAGACGGTGAATTGTTGATGTC
>JAAXLI020001215.1:150779-218488 GCA_014621495.2 Entosphenus tridentatus | reverse complement strand
ATGATGAAATTAATTCGTGATAAAAAAGAAAAGTGTAGCTGTTACATTTTTCACGAGTTTATTAACCCTTCTTTATCTGATAAAATGTGGATTAACTTGTGATACAAAGAAAGGTATTTAGCTTTTACTTTTTATTAAGTTACAGCTCTTAATTGTTGAACATCATGAAGTGATCGTGTAATAAATAAAGTAAGAAACATTTTTTAGCAGTTAAGTTTTGATGAGTTAAAGCACTTTATTGTTGATGAAAATAAAATGAATTTGTAAAAAACGGCAAAAATTGGATGTTATATTTTAAGGAGTGCTTTAAGCTTTTAATTGTTGAAGAAAACGAAGTGAAATATTTGAATTTAAATTAATTAAAAACATTAATTAGCTGTCGCGTGTCGCCAAAGAGTCCGGGTTGCGTGTGAGTGTGCCCTTGTAAATTATTAAACCAAACCAAAGCGAACTATAAATTTTGAAATAACCTTAAGGGGTGCTGATCAAAACGTTGACATTTGGCGGAATTCAAGTAATTACCAAAGACATAATGAAGTAGTTGAGCTGTTGATACCGAAATCTGAATGTAGCAAGATATTTCAAGAATTAAAGAGAGCATTTGTCGGTAAGAAACTGTGAATTTCATTATTAGCATAATTATAATCACGATCTATGGGCAGATAGTCCGATAATAGAGACCAAAAGACCCACACAAAGACACATATACTCACACAGAGACCCATAGACTCACAAAGACATACAACGACTAATAAACTCGCGCAGAAATCCACAGACTCACAGAAACACATACACTCACAAAGAGACACTTAAGCTAACACAGAGAACCATAAATTCACACAGATACACAGACTTACGCAGGGGACTCATAGACTTAGGCAGAGACCCATAGGCTCACACAGAGACCCACATATTCAAACGGAGACACATAGACTAATACATAGTCAAAGACTGACACATTGACCCATACGCTCACACAGACACAGACTCACACATACACCCATTGAGTCACACAAAGACCCATACATCTTACACAGACCAATAGACTCACACAGAGACCCATAGACGCACACAAAGATCATTCGAAATCCATAGACTTACACAGAGACAGAGACTCACATTTCGACTATTAGACTCACACAGACCTATTAACTCACACAGAGACCCCTAGACTCACGCAACGACCCGCAGACTCACATAGAGACACATATACTCATACATAGACCCATAAACTCACATAGAGACCCATAAGGTGACGCAGGGACACACAGTCTCACGCAGCAACACACAGACATCTAATCTATCAAACTCCACCCGCTGAGGGGACAGCAGAGCCACAACTAATCAGATATCAAACAAATTCCACCCACCAAGTGGATGACAGCAGAGCTACAGCCAATCAGAGATCAATTAAACTCCGTTTGCTAAGTGGATGATAGCAGATCCAGATACAATCAACATAATTAAAACTCTGCCCACAAAGTGGACTCAGAGCCAAAGCCAATCAGACATCAATCAAACTCTTCCCCACTGTATGTAAAGATAGTTCAACTAATGTACTGGAGCAGAGGCGAGCACATAGATTTCGGATTAACCGGAGCAACGTTTTTGTTTGGTTTAAGCACCCTGTATTACTTGTACATAAATCATCTAACAAAATAACAACGTACATAACTGGATCTTTGAACTATTAATTCGGGCACAAGGGGACATCCCAAAAGTTATTCACTCACGTCAAAATCTGAGGCACTCCACGGTTAATCCGCAAAATGGATAAAACAAGCACGTGGGTAATGGAGAATCTAACTCTATTATGATCATTAACTTTCAATCGTAGTTGGTAAATTGATTAGATTTTCGAGTCCAGCGCAGGTAGATTATCTTCCTCTTAACGACGGTGAATGGTTCCCCCGAAACCAGCCGTTGAGTAGTTTGACCGTCAAGCGAGTGTCTGGAAATGAACGTCCATGGCATTGAAAGTTACACCGCCGTTTTTCACCCAGACCAAACATACTTTATAATTTTTACACAATGTATTTTAAAACATGAAGATACTAACAAAATAATGAACACGACGTTAAAGGAAACGTGGTTAATATATGCATTAATTCATATTATATGAACCTTCAACAATGGGAATGGTCGGCAAGCTAACACAGTGGTCTCTATTGAGGCACTGCACTATACACTTCTATAGAATGCATTACTCTATAGTCTATACACTACTATGTGCACTACTGTATACAACGATACTATGCACTAAACTAATATACACCACCATACACTACACTACTATACGCTATGCTATAAACTACTATTTGCACTACTATATACAACAATAATATGCACTAAACTACGATACACTACACGACTAAACACTACTGTACACTAAACTACTATACACCAAGCAAACTATACACTACACTACTATACATTGCACTATACACTACACTACTATACATTGCACTATACACTACACCACTATATACTACACTACATGATTATACCCTACGCTATACACCACCACTATAGACTAAAATATACACTATACGCTACTCTACAATACACTACATTATACACTACACTACGAGATAATACACTTTCAAATACACTGTATACTACGATACACTACTCTACACTACACTGCTATACACTACACTGATATACACTAAAATATCCACTACACTATACACTACACTACTATATGCTACACTATACACTACACTGCACTACTATACACTGCTATTCAATACTACACGAAACACTACTATATGCACTACTATATACAACACTACAATGCACTAAAATGATATGCAATACCAACGTTATGCTACACTACTATACACTACACCACTATACACTACATGACTACACACTACACTTTACACCACATTAGTATACACTACACTATACAGTACACTACACACTACACCTTTATACACTACACTGTAAACTACGATACACTACACTATACACTACATTATAAACTACACTGTAAACTACGATACACTACACTACTATACACTACACTAACTGCTAAACTATAGACGACAATACTATAGACCACTACAATACTATACACTGCACTGTTTACGCCACTACTATATACCACACTATACACTACACTACACTATTCACTACACCGCTATACACTACATGCTACATTATAAACTACCCTACTATATTATACACTACACTATACACCAAACGAAACACTCCACTACTACACTATAAGACTTACACTACAAAACTATACACTACATTTCTATGCACTACACTATTCACTGCACGATACACGATACTACTCATTACACAATACACTACACTACTTTCCACTATACTACTCTACAATGTAATGATTTACATTGCACTACTATACACTACACACTACTATATACTACACTATACACTACACGACTATTTACTCCAGTGTATACTACAATTTACACTACACTATACACTACACTTATATACACTACAGTATACAATACACTAAATACTAAACTTCTATCCACGACACTATTTACTACACTAATATAAACTACACTATACACTACACTATATTACAATTATCCAATGAGGTAATGAAGTTATGTTTATAGAAACGACCTGGTTATCACGAAAAAAAAGCTCAACATAGTGGCTGATAACATTCATCATCACGTGGACATTCATAGCATCTACTCTACAGACTCATACAGACCCACAGGGACCAATAGAGACCTATACTCTTGTAATAAAGGACTCTCTCTGTGTCGATCTCCGTTGTTCTTTATTGGGTTCGAGGAATCTCCCTCATACGGCGTCCGCGCTCAGGTTCGATACCGCGTCCACGTACAGGTTCGCGTCTCCTAGGACGCTCACTCCACAGCCCCTCTGCTGCTCCCATCGCCAGTCTCACTGCTGCTCCGTCGGCAGCCGCTCTGCTGCTCCTTCGCTCCGCATTCCCCCAGCTGCTTCGCTCTACAGCCAGCCTCCCACAGCTCGCCAGCCCTTGACGATCTGGCACCGATGGCTGACAGTGCCGACGTCTTCCTCCGCGTGGCGATCGCGCCACTCTCCTCGTACTCTGCCCAGCATGGCCTCCTCTTCGTTCACTCCGTCGCAACCTCCCGATCCCCTTCCGGTTCCCTCCTTAAATCCTCTCCCCCACGTGACCTTAACTCCTCCCTCTCCCAAGTGACCCAGACTCCGCCCCCCTCAATCCTTGCTCGCATTACACGACCCCCCCCCCCCCCCGTGATGAAAACCCAGCCGTCCTCGGCTGCAATAAATAGAATAAAAATAATGCGAGCAACATTACAACCATCTGGCATCACCAGACAACAGAAAATATAACAACAATAACAAGAACGACAAGAACAAACACAATTATCGAAAGGTAAGGGATTTGGAACGCGTGTGGGTCGCCGGCCCGTCCCGAACGGCCGGCGGCCCTCCCACAGACCGAGAACGCGACGGGGTTTTAAGAGCGACGGGATCAAGACTGCCCACCGCTGGTGGAGGCCCGTCAATGCCAAGGTCCCGTTCCCCAGTGAACCCCAAGTCCGGGGTCTCCTGCAACCGTGTCTGTGGTGGGGTTGGAGGGGCAGCGGGGTGAAGTGACCCCGATGCCGTGGTAGGCCCACCCAGAGCAGGATTCGCCGCATCCGTCAGCGTCACAGCTGGTTCGTCTGTAGAAGGCACGACAGGCGCGCTTGCAGGGTCTACAGGCAAAGGCAGAGGTGCGTCGGGTGCAACAGACACCGGCAAGGCAACATCAGGAGATGACACATCAGTCCGCGGGGCCACCTATGGCTTCAACCGAGATGTATGGACGTACCAGTGCCACGATCCGAAAAGAACCCGCGCGGACTGTGGGTTATGGACCTCAATGAGCATGACCGGACCCTGCCATGGTTTGTGAAGCTTAGGGGAGGTCTCCGCCCGCACCTGCGGGCAGTGCAGCCAGGCCACGTCCCCCACTTGCCAGGGGCATTTACCCTTTGAGCGCCGGGCGCAACGTTCGTTTCGCGCCTGTGTCCTGGCAGTAGCCAATCGGGCCCCCTCCCGTGCCTCGAAGATGCGTTGAACAATTTGCCGGATGTAATCGGGGAGAGGCTTAGCAGGACCCTTAACCCCCATACCCAGCTGTACGTTCACCGGCGGCACATTCTCGCGGCCGTACATGAGAAAAAATGGAGAATACCCTGTGGACGCATGAGGCGTCATCCGATACGCGGAGAGTACCCCAGGAATATGTAAATCCCAATCAGCTTGGTTCTCATCAACCCTGTGACACAGCATGGCCGACAGCGTCCGATTAAGCCATTCCACCATACCATCCGTCTGCGGGTGGTAGGGAGACGTACGGACCTTCTTGGTTCCCAGAGCAGCGCACTTCCGCCAACAATTTAGAAGAAAAATTCCGGCCCTGACATGTGAGCAGCCTTTCCGGCGCCCCTTTATCCAGTACATATCCAACCAGAAAGGCGTCCGTGATGGACGCCGCCGACTGGTCGGGTAAGGGCCAGGCCATCGGCCAGTGGGAAAAATATTCGACCCCGACCAGCAGAAATGTATTGCCCCTAGCGGATGTCGGGAAGGGTCCCAAAACGTCCAACGCCACCAACTCGTTAATCCGAGATACTTGTATAGATTGCACCAGCCGTACATATGGGTTCTTAGGTGGCTTTTGCCGGGCACACGCAGGACACGCCCGAACATGTGCGACGACATCTGTCGTCATGCCGTGCCAGAAGTAGTCTCGCTGCAACGTTAACAGAGTCTTCTGCACTCCGAGATGTAATAACGTCTCGCAGTGCAGAGTCCGAATCAATTCGTAGTGTAAAGACGACGGTACCCCCAGACGCCAGCGGTCATGCAACCCCTCTCTCCACATGAGCAACCCATCCTGGAGAGCGGCCCCCGGCAACTGCTCGCGAATCCATACTGAGCACGGCAGGTTCAGAACCCCATCGGCCAGTCCTGGGCACACCGGAGCCTAAGGCACCTCGACAGCTGACACAACAGGCCGAGGGGGTAGCTGAACCGGCGTACACCTATTCGTTCCCGACGCGCAAGCGCAAGGGGACCCCTGCGGTAACCTCGAAAGCGCATCCGCGTTGGCGTGACGCGACCCCTTCCGATATTGAATTTCGAAGGAAAATTCCTGCAAGGTTTCCAACCATCGTGCCAGTTGGCCAGATGGTTGGTCAACCCTCAGGGCATATTGCAGAGCCGCATGGTCCGTGCACACGATAAATGAACGGCCGTATAGATAGGGCCGATATTGGCGGAGAAAATAGACAATAGCCAATAGTTCGCGGCGAATAACACAGTACCGGGTTTCCACCGGGGACAGCACGCAGCTACTGTAGGCTACCACGCGTTCCATGCCGCCCTTAGACTGTGACAGAACGGCCCTGATCCCGGTGTCACTAGCGTCCATATCCAGAATAAAATGTCGATCAAAATCCGGATAATCCAATGTCGTCGCCGTCGCCAACTGATCGCGTAGGCCCTCAAACGCCGTTTCCTCCGGCGATCCCCAACTAAACCTCCGACCCTTCCCTGTAAGGAGGTGCAAGGGCCTCGCGATCATAGCAAAGTTGGGAACAAACCTGCGATAATGAGGCGAACCCAAGGAAGCGACGTACGTCCCCAACCGAGGCCGGGGTTGGCCAGTTGCGAACGCACGCCGTCTTCTCTGGGTCCGTGGCCACCCCGTCCGCACTGACTATGTGTTCCAAATAATGTACGGATCGTTGCAGTAGGTGACACTTTTTGGGTTTAAATTTGAGATTGGCGGAGTGCATCCTAGCAAACACCGTTTCCAATCTCTGTAAATGTTCGTCAAATGTGCGGCTAAAGATGATGACATCGTCTAAATAGATCAAACATGTCTCCCACTGTAACCCCGTTAACACCAGCTCCATCAAGCGCTGGAAAGTGGCGGGGGCAGCGTTCAACCCCATCGGAAGGCAGTTAAACTGAAATAAGCCCTGCGGTGTACGGAAAGCCGTCTTTTCCCTCGAGGACTCATCCAGGGGAAGCTGCCAAAACCCCTAGGAGAGATCAAGTGTTGAAGAAAACTTCGCCCCGGACAAGGCATCGAGGGAGTCATCCATACGCGGCAGAGGGTACGCGTCTGCCACGGACACCTTATTCAATTTGCGAAAATCGACGCAAAATCGCAGTTTCCCGTCCTTTTTCTTTACAAGGACTACCGGCGCACCCCATGGACTGTTAGACGGGGATATTATGTCAGCAGCCATCATGTCCTCTACCGCCCCGCGAACATGATCCCGCTCCATCGGACTCAACCAATGCGAGTTCAGCCTAATTGGAGCGACGTCCCCCGTTTCGATGTGGTGGGAAAGCAAGGAGGTGCGTCCCAAGTCAAAATCGTCCGAGCTGAACACGTCGGAATAGCGTAGCAACAGCGCGCGAAGCGCGGATCGTTGTTCCCTAGTCAGGGCTGAGTTCTCCCCGCACAATTCGGCAACCCAACGATCATCCTGCCCCGTGGGCTCCGAAACCCCCCCTATTACGTCCCGGCGGCCCTTCCCGTCATGGGCCGTGAATGCGGTCGTGGCATGAGCCAAAACCGTTCCGGCCGGTACACTAACATTCTCGCCACTCCCGTTCAGCACTTGTAAAAACGGAGGCTGTCCCGGCCGGACAATCGTTTGTGCCCCCACTAGCACCGAGCCGCCTGTTATAGTTGTGGACGGCGATAACAAAACCCCTACTGCTCCCTCAACGCCAGGTACTGGTTTCCGATATCTCAACGGGATGAGCATCTGCGAACCAGGTGGAATGTCAACAGATACTTCGGACACCGCCTGCACCTGACAAACAGGGGCAGGCTGGCCCCAGGGCGACGGCAAGAACAAAATTTTCTGACCCCCCGGTAATTCAATGCAATTTTTATTTACCCTTATTTGAATGGGCATTTTCGCCAGGAAATCAGTCCCCAACAAACAGGGTACCGCGAGGGACCTAGAGATTAAAACTGTCCCTGAAGCCGACACCCCCCCCAATTGATATGTTGGCGTCCACCTGGCCCAAAATGCCCATACTTCCCCCATTTGCCGCTATGCAAGAGTCATAAACCGGTCGCACCCTCCCCGGCGGAATGCGCAAGAGATGGAAAATGACATCCGAGATGATAGTCGCGGACACACCGGAGTCCACCAAGACGCGCACCTCAACCCCCTGAATAGAACCCGGCACCGTGGACGACGCAGTAGCAGCCGCAACCACCCTCCGTGCCAATTTGCGCCATTGCGTGAGCGAATGACACACGTCAATCGGCGGCCCCCCATTGTTAATGACACGTGGACCCCGCGGCGATGGTGATGCATGAGGTGACAGGCCTTGCCGGGTGTCTGATGCGCACTGACTTGCCTGTCCCGGATGGTCCTTTGGCGCGACGTCCGTGGTCGAGACCTCCTGCCGGGGCGGCCCCGGAATGCGGGCCCAGCAGTCCCTGGCGAAGTGGCCTTTTCGACCACAGTGGAAACACTCAACGTCGGTCCGGCGCGTGACACTCCCTCTGTCCCGACACTCCCGCCTCGGCGTCCTGGACCTCGGCCCCGCTCCCGCCCGAGCAGGCCACTGGGCAGAGGCGGCCGTCAACTCCGCAGATCCTTGTCGTCAGGAATGTAGAGCGCCTTTTTAGGATCCCACCCCGTAGCACCGCCTTCGACGCTGGGGCCCCCCTTCCACACTGACATCTGTTTCCAGCGTCGAAGGTTAAATTGAGCGTCCAAGCATTTAGCTGCAGCCCGGGATGTTCATTTGTCATGGCTGCACACTGGCATGGGAATCCCCAAGTCTCTAGATAGTTCGAGCATCTTGCCCAACACAAGGGGTTCCAACAGATCCGGCTCCGTATCGGGGTATGCAGCCATCGCCAGTTCCAGAACAGCGCCCCGAAATGCCACTGGCGATTCTTCGGGCACCCACTGCCGCTGTACAAATCTACAATGGGCATCGTCCGGAGGCTCATACGCATCCGCCATTTCCTCGAAGACCCCCTGTAGCGTCTTCTTCTTGTCAGCCTTTATGGAGCGGAAGAACCTGACGGATTCATCGTCGAGGAGTGTTGGTAGAACTTCCAGGGCCTCCGTGTCCGTCCATTTAGCAGATCGTACAGCCGCTCTAAAGCGGCAGGCGAAGGCACTCCAATCGCCACCGATGGAGAACTCCTTGACAGTTGTCAAATGATGGCTGCGGGTCCTCACTCCGCCGTTCTCCTTTAATGGTGTCTCGTTCATTGGTGACAAGATGGCGCCGCTCCGCAACGTGTTGAAGATGGCGGCTTCCCACGGTGGAGAACGCAAGATGGCGGCTTCCCGCCGTTCCTCCGTGACCACGCCCAAGATGGCGTCCTCTTGCCGTGTGGCGGAGAGGACTGAAGGCGACGGCAAGGCTCCAGGCCGCTATTCCCCCCCGGGCCTCACCAAAGTCGTCGCTGGCGTCACAAGGTCGCACAACCGCGCCAACATCGTCCTCAGTGCCTCCAGTTGGGCCGCCACATGTCGCCATCCGTCGTCAGCTTCCACCTGCGCCGGTGGACCCCCCGAAGCGGCAACGTCCTGTACGCCCGGGCCGTCACTTGTTCCTGCGTCGCTTCCCCCCTCCATCATCAGTAGCACCACCGCTGGAGGGAGGTCGTCGTCAGAAGATGCCGCCGAAGATGCTGCAGGAACATTCTTTCTTCTGAGTCGTTTTGACATGCCGTTTCACTTCCAACACCAGTGTAATAAAGGACTCTCTCTCAGTGTCGATCTCCGTTGTCCTTTATTGGGTTCGAGGAATCTCCCTCATATGGCGTCCGCGCTCAGGTTCGATACCGCGTCCATGTACAGGTTCGCGTCTCCTCGGACGCTCACTCCACAGCCCCTCTGCTGCTCCCGTCGCCAGTCTCACTGCTGCTCCTTGCTCCGCAGCCCCTCAGCTGCTCCGCTCTACAGCAAGCCTCCCACAGCTCGCCAGCCCTTGACGATCTGGCACCGATGGCTGACGGTGCCGACGTCTTCCTCCGCGTGGCGATCGCGCCACTTTCCTCGTACTCTGCCCAGCATGGCCTCCTTCTCGTTCACTCCGTCGCAACCTCCCGATCCCCTTCCGGTTCCCTCTTTAAATCCTCTCCCCCACGTGACCTTAACTCCTCCCTCTCCCACGTGACCCAGACTCTGCTCCCCTCAATCCTTGCTCGCATTACATTCTTAGAGACCCACAACGACCAACACACACCCATACTGATGGAGACTCATAGAGACATAAAGAGACCAATAGAGACCAATAATCATAGAGGCCCATAGAGACCCATAGATACCTATAGAGTCCAACCTAATATATAATCATACTCAACGAGCCTGGCACAGCAGTCAACCCATAGACATCCACAGGGTCTGTCCCATGGCCTCCTTCTCGTGCAGCTAGCCTGGTACAGCAGTCAATCTTTGTTCAGAAGCAGACCTGGCCTATCACAAATGATAGCAGCTCAACCAAGTGATGTCATCATCATCATCATCACGTGAACACTCATAGCAGCAGCAAGATACTCTAAACGCGTGGTTCTATAGACTCGTAGAGAGACACAGAGACGCATAGAGAACCATAGAAACCCACAGTCGCATAGAAACCCACAGAGACCCATAGAGACACATACAGACCCATAGAGACACATACAGACCCACCGAGACCCATATTCATAGAGACCCATACTAAAACTAAGCTACGTTTATAAACGCGTGGTGATGTTGATTCTAAATGTGGAAAGAGAAAAACCGAAGGAGGACCCAGAGAAAAAAATCCATGCAGTGACCACCATTGGGAGAGAGACGCAGACTCCAAATATACAGCAGCAGCAGGCATCGTCTGGGTCTGGGATCGAACCCATCCACATCCTGTACACCAGGCGAGGTAGTTGACATCTCCTAGCTACCATGGGCGTCGAGGTCGTGATCATACTCTCACGAGCCTCCCACCTACTAAGCGAGGTAGTCACCATCACGACCTTTAGCATACCAGGCGAGATAGTCAACATTACGATATCCTGCGTACCAGGTGAGGTCGTCAACATCTCGATTTCCTGCGTACCAGGCGAGTTGGTCAACATCTGGCCACCGTGGGCGTCAGGGTTGTGATCGTACTCTCACAAGCCTCCTGCATACCAGGCGAAGTAGTCAACATCTCCCGTGCGATTCCTACGGGGGTTTCCCCGCATTCACTTGCTACGGCTCTCCTTTTGCAGGTGGGTGGGGCTCACGAGACTGTGACTCGTGCGCCCCACGACTGCTTTTTGTCTCTTTTGAACTTGGCCCAAAGGGGCAGTGGCCTCCTACCACAACCCCCTCCCTTCTTCCTTCCTTCGTTGGGAATGCAAAAACGAAATTCAGCAGACCAGATGTGGGCCAGGCCCCGATAAGAAATCCCACACCGCAATCTGGAGATCGTCTGGTCAGATTGGTTTCCCCACCAAAACCTCGAGTTGCTCATGTGTGCTAGGAGATGTTGACTACCTTGCCTGGTGTGTAGAAGGTCGTGGGTTCGATTTCTGAACATAACGCCCAGGTGTGCTATGATATGTTAACTACCTCGCCTGATATGCAGGAGACCGTGGGTTCGATCTCCGACCCTGGTGCCCGCTCTATTTGAAGTCTGTATGTCTCTTTCTCTCTCCATAGTCGCATTTTGTTTTCCTCCGGGTGCTGTGTGTTTTTTTTCCCCTTCCACATTTAGAATAAACATCACGCGTTTATAAACATTGCTTAGTTTTTGTATTGGTCTCTATGACTATGCGTCTTGGTGTGTCCGTATGAGTCTCTATGGGTCTCTATTGGTCCCAATGGGTCTATGTGAGTCTCTACGGGTCTCTATGGGTCTATATTGGTCTTTGTGGGTCTCTATGAATCGCTATGGGTTTCCATTGGTCCCTATGGGCCTGTGTGTGTCTCTATGGGTCTTTATGGGTCTCTGTGGTCTCTATGAGTCTCTATGGGTCTCTGGGTCTTTGTGGGGTCTCTATGGGTCTCTGTGAATCTGTAAGAACACGCGTTTAGAGTATCTGACTGATGCTATCAGTGTCCATGTGGTGATGATGATGAGATCAGCCACGTGGTTCAGCTGCTATCAAGTTGTGATGTGGAGGTCGCTTCTGCAAAAATAATTACACAGCAGTTCTAAGGGGCCTTACACCTGGCAATATAAACACTGCTTAGTTTTAGTGTAGGTCTCTGAGTATGGGTCTATGAGTATGGGTTACCTTGGGTCGGTATGAGTCTCTGTGAGTATGGGTGTCTGTGGGTTTCTATGGGTCTATGTGGGTCTATGTGGGTCTCTATGGGTCTCCGTGGTCCTCTATGGGTCTATGTAGGTCTTTATGAGCATGTGTCTGTGGTTCTCTGTGGGTCTATGTGGGTCTCTATGGGTCTATATGGGTCTCTGTGGTTCTTTATGCGAGTTTATAGGTCTCTGCGTGGGTATGTGGGGTTTCTATGTGGGTCTCTGTGACTCTGTAGGTCTCTATGTGCATCTGTGGCTCTTTACGTGAGTGTTTGGGTATCTTTGTGTGTGTCGGTCCCTACGTGAGTCTATGGGTCTCTGTGTAAGTCAGTGCATCTCTATATCCGAGTATGTAGGTCTCTATGCGAGTCTGTGGGAATCTTTGGTTGAGTCTACAGGATATGGCTCGATGTACCGTAAGTGTACATGAGTCCCCATGTCCCAGGTCAGCCTATGGGACCTGGGATATAGTCTAGATGTCCTGTTTAAGTCTATGGGTCCTATATAACTGCATGGCTCGTAATGTGAGGCCACGTTTTCACACCTGGCCTCAACCCCAACCCATACCGGTGATGGGCGGACGGGTTTATGCTTTTTGAAGCAGCTGCGTCAAAGGCTCCGACGCAAGTCGAGTTTGGCCGGCTGGCAGAAGTGGCTGCCGATAAGGGTCCACGAGGGAGATTGTGCCGTGCGATAGGTTTCCCGTGGTCACTTTGAACGCCAAGCGTTTCACCTTCACACAATGGAATGCAACGCTACATTTGAGCCATGAGGATTGGGCACGTGGCAACTCAGTTGTTTTATTGATGTCGGGTGGCGAAAGGTTTTGTATGTACGTATGCATGTTCAACTTCTTTTGCACCGCACGTAGCCAACCCTGCGCTTATTGGAGGTGCAGGAGAAATGACGAAAAAATAAGCACAAAGAATCAGTTCTAAAGAATTGAGTTTTCTGTTTATATTTCAAAGTTTTATAGCTCCAGTGGCTTCCTAAGACAGCGGCAGAAGCAAATCCGAAAGCACCGCGTGATGATGCAGTGCCCTCCGTCTTTGTTCTATGATCGGCCAAAAGGGGCTGCTGCGAGGCTGACTGGAATTTACGTGATGATGGTTTATTGCTCTTTGACGAGGGTTCGGCCAGATCACGAAGTAAGACATCGCTATATTAAATCGAAATTTAAGACATCGCTGTTCGACTACATCCACGCCGTCAATTCTCAAATTGTGCTCGGACGGGCACCTGCGCCGCCGATTTGACCACCTGGACAACTCCCAGACCGGTTCAAGATGGCGCAGGTAACACCACTCCTGACAAAAAAAAAAGAGTTGGCTTGAGCCACAGTGAGCCCGCAAACTATCGCCCCATCTCAAACCTGAATGCCATTTCAAGGGTCGTAGAGCACCTTAGTGTGAATGGGTAAAGGTGACCCTCCGACTTATGACAGCTCGCCTTGCGACCCCCCTCTTCCCCGCTTTTACGACCTTTATTTTTGTAAGACCCCCACAGTATAATATATAGATTGTAGTGTATTGTAGTATATAATAGTGGAGTGTATAATGTAGTGTATAGTAGTGTGGTGTATCGTAGCATATAGTGTAGTCTATAGTAGTGTAGTGTATCGTAGTGGATAGTGTAGTGAAAAATAGTGGAGCGTATAGTTGTGTATAATCGTGTAGTGTATAGTAGTGTGGTGTATCATAGCATATAGTGTAGTCTATAGTAGTGTATAGTGTAGTTTATAGTAGTGTAGTGTAAATTAGTCTGTAGTAGTGTAGTGTGTAATAGTGTAGTGTATAATAGTGTAGTTTATAGTGGTATATTGTAGTGTATAGTGGTGTAGTACAAAGTGCATTGTATAATAGCGTAGTGTAAAGTAGTGCATAGTAGTGTAGTGTATAGTGTAGCGTATAGTAGTGTAGTGTATCTTAGTGTATAGTGTAGTGTTTAGTAGCATAGTCTAGTCAGTAAGACTCCCACAGTAACGACCAAAACTAGTATCTACGACCTCCTGACGACTACCACCGACGCCGAGTCAATTGGCACTGAGTGTGGGTGGTGCGGCTTTGCTCATCTGCCATATGCGTATGTACAGTGCTGTACAGTATCGTCCGACGCTCTTCGTGTCTTTGTAAATGTTATTTTGCTTGGTCCAATAAGAGGAAATGTCATGCACATGCAGAAAAGTACTTGAGGATTTTGTTTGCTAGGGTTATTGTAATTTATTTTCGTGATCAATTTTGGTATGTTAATGGTACGTAACAGGTTTATAGGAACGGAACCTCAATCTATAACATTGTGCCCTATGGGAAATAGGGAATTTGACTTGCGACGGCCTCGACTTGCGACAGTTATTGTGGGTGTGGGGATTGCCTCTACTTCGCCACGTCTCTGCATGTTCAAACCGTTGCAGTCGGCATACCGGAAGTTACACAGCACGGAGGTGGCTCTTATTATAGTTCACCGATGACCTCTACAAGATCATGGATGAGCGGTGCACCGCAGCATTCGTTGGCCTCGATCTCTTGGCCCCCTTTGACAACCATCGACCATGAGATACTTATCGGACGGGAGGATCCAGGAATCAGTTTTCTACTCGCATCGTAAGAGCCTCGGCACCATACTCGACCAGAATCTTTCATTTGATCACCATGTGCTAAATATCCTGCGATTTTTCATATCAAGGCTTTTCGATAGATTTGACCACGATTGAGTAGTGACGTGGCCAACACGGTGGCATGCAGTGTAGCATCGACAAGGCTCGATTATTGCGACTCACCACATCTACGGGAGGTCTGGCAACAATCATTACCGAGCTGCTGCGATTTAAATATAAAGGCATTAATATATCCGGTGGATCAGTTATATAGAAATGTGATAATAGTACAGTTTTTATCATGGGACCATTTTTATTGCCTAACACTGGTGAGATTAGGCCATAAAGAAGCTTGCGTTCTCTGGAGTAGGCCAATCAGTTTCAAAGAGAATGGCCATATTTATCAGAGCATATTTGTTTGCATGTTGACCACAAGTAAAATGTGTGGTTAATGCAGTAACTTGATTTTTAGCAAATGGCATAATCTTATATTCTTGGGACTTTCGGTAACGTCACGTAGATAGGTTCAAATAAAATAACAAAACCTATCTACGTGACTTTACCGAAAGACCAAAGAATATGAATTGCTGCAGTCACGAAAGCTTCAAATCAAAGGTATAATCGGCTTGGTGTTTTAACATTTTAACACAACTCCTGTTTTATCGCCAGAAAAGGTAAAACCAATTCTTATTTTTGGAACACATTTTTCACAAAATGTCCCTACTGAGGTGATTGAACCAACCGTTTATGCAGATTGTGGGGGCAATTGCTGTCTGCGAGCACCCGTTTAGGCAGTCATGGCATCTAAGGCGGTGGCCTGGTCAGCACCATGCCTGGCCGCGTTTGTCTCCCCACATTGCTGATGTTTACACATTGCACCAGATACTCACTTAAGGCTGAGTAGACCTAAGAGAAGCCCACAACCAGGTCAGAGATTCGCCACTGATCTTGGGAAACAGAATCAGAATGTGTGCAATATATATATTCTGGAGGTATCCGACGAGCTATAAAGCCCTTTTACACAGATGTCCAGTATGGGCAGTTAAGCCAGTGATGACAAAAACAACAACAAACAACCAGTACGAGTTTAAGATAGAGGAAAGGAGAGAAAGTCACGATAAACAAATTAACACAGTATACAAGTACAAACGGCATAAGTACATACATTATTGTGCCGCGATGACTAGAGATGATACCTGCCTCATCTGGTATACAGGAGGTCGTGAGTTCGATCCCTACCCTGACGCCACAGTGGCTAGGAGATGTTAACTACCTCGTCTGGTATACAGGAGGTTGTGGTTTCTATCCCGACCCTGACGCTACGGTGACTACGAAATGTTAACTACCTTGTCTGGTATGCAGGAGGTTGTGGTTTCTATCCCGACCCTGACGCTACGGTGACTACGAAATGTTAACTACCTTGTCTGGTATGCAGAAGGGCATGGGTTCGATCCGAACCCTGACGATGCCTGCTGTATATTAGGAGTTTGCTTGTCTCTCTCTTCCCGTGGTCACATGGATTTGTCACTGGGTCCAGTGATTTTTTTCCCCTCCACATTAAGAATAAACATCACGCGGTTCACGAGGGTTTGGTGACCAAACACACACAGAGGGCGACGCCACACATAGGTCATTTCCTGAGGAATGGGAAAAAAACTTCGCCAAACGAGAAATGAAATGAATACAGAAAATAACGGTCACAATTTAATAATGAAGTAGCGGGACATGCCTTCAGCTCCAATGGTGTGGCGTTCGTTTAAAGATGAAGCCGATAGGTGTGGAAAACAAAGTGGCGGTTACACAGGTGGAACTGGTGAGAGATGTGAGGAGGGGGAGGAGGCGGTACAGCGATAACCTTGAACTGGCGGGATGCTTGGGGCGCAGCAGTGGCTAGGAGATGTTAACTCCATCGCCTGGCATGCATAAGGTCGTGGGTTCATTGCCAACCACCCCGCTCATCTGAATTTCCAGCTATCTAGAGCTCGGCACCACTCTCGGTTCATAGCGGCTTCCTCGGCGTTGAACCAGGGCAACGTAAAACTACAGAGTCGGTGTTCAGCCACCGCTTTGCAGAGCGTGGCGCTAATCCTGATGATAGAAAAACCCCACGAACTTACTGATAGGTTACTGGAAAGGTACTGGTACGGTATGTCTATGTGAATGTAGATAGAGAAATATGTACAGGGTGGCCCAAAAATCAGGACACATAGGGGTATTATTGGTATACAGGGTGGCCCAAAAGCAGGCCATGTAGGATTATGACTGTTTTACAGAGTGACCTCAAAAGTCAGGACACGTAGAGTTGTATTTATTTTAACAAATCACACAGGGTTATTTCATTGATCTTAACCAATGTTCAACACGACTTCCACGAGCATGAATGCACAATGCATGACGTCTCTTTTGAAGCAAATTCAGGGCCTAGCTTTTACAATCGGAGTTGTTGGTGTCGTGTTTGTATGTTCATCGGTTGAATCCTTTGTCGTCTCAAGGAATAAGAATAAAATAACCACAATAGATGCAATCTTAACATAGAGAGTAATCAATTTTAAAGCATCTTAATTCCAGTGTTAAAATAAACGAAATATTCCGATGTGTAATGACTTTTAGACTACCCTGTACTAGATACAGACACATTATATACACAGTAAATACATTGCATGTGGTGTATATCTCCATAATAAAGGTTTATGTTGGTTTAGATCGCGTAAAAATCAATGTGTCGTTCAACCCGCCACCACCCGACATAACTAATTAGTGACGTTTGCCACGTAAACATAACACGCAAATTGGTTACTCGGACATCACACTGGTGTGTTGGAGAGTCAATATGTTGTGGATTTACTCTCCAACACACCGGTGTACTGTACTAGTAACGAATTGGTATGTTGTGTTTACGTGACAAACCTTACTGATTGGCAATGTCAGGTGGTGGCGGGTTGTAACGACACATTTATATCTACGCGATCTAACGCAAAAAACCTGTATTATGGATCATATTGGGCGCGAAAGCCTGCGTGTTAGTGTGCATATCTGTGAATGCACATTTAAAAAAGATTGCCCGATTTTGTATTCATGCTAACGCGTTTAAATTGTATATGTCTAGGATGTGTGTGTGTATATACTGAGTACACGTGCGCCTGCATCTATTCGTGTGTGTATTCGTCAGTGGTGCTCTATCCACTGCTGGATGAAGGCCTCCCCGTATCCATCGCCGTGACGTCGATGAAGAAATCCATTCCGCACCTCCCGCCCGTGAGCTAACCTTAAATGCTCCTTCTCCACGGCGTGCGTCCACAAAGTACGTATTCCCTGCTTTGTATGTGCGACCGTATGTTGCATGTACCGTACGTTTTACGCACGTTGAACTTCCATCACACCGTACGTAGCCAACCATGCTGACCGGAGGTGCGGGGGGAGGAGGACAACACACTAAACACACAAAGTATGTGGGTGCATGGGAGAGTGAGTGAGTGGTTGGGTGAGTGGGGTGAGCTTGTGGATGTGTGGTTGGGTGAGTGGTTTGGTCAGTATGTGGGTGTGTGGGTGGTGTAGCAATTAGCGCTGCGCTACAAACCCGGCGACCTGGGTTCGATTATCGTTCACGGTCAACACCGGTTACAATTTTCTCAACCTTGCTGGGCCTCGTCTAGGTCGACTCGGCCTCAAATGATTACCTGGTGCGGTGTATAAAAATCGCCACTTGAGTGACAAAGGCGGCCAGCCGTGGTGCTGGCCACCCACGCCCAGTGCCACGGACCGGTCTTCATAGGTGCTACTCGCTAACAGCAATTTCCCCAACAGTCTGTTTAGGTTAGACAGGGGATCTTTTTCTTTTTGTGTATTTATGCGTTCATGTATGTTAGTCTACGTGCATATTTGCTCGTGTAAATATATATGTGGCTATATGTGTACGTACATGCGATCTTTGTTTAATTTGTACTTCGATATGTACAAATAGGTACGTGTGGTTTTATATATGCTATCTATATATAGTGTGAATGTGTTAATATATTTATATATACATATTCACGTGTATGTTTGAACATTTGAGTACATGTTCACGTGGTTATTTGTGTATTTACGGTATGTGCACATGCGTGTAAGTATATGTGGGTATATGTTGCCCAAAAGTCAGGACACATGGGGTTATTATTATACAAGTTGGCCAAAAAGTCAGGACACATGGGGTATTTCCACACCTCCGATAAGCTTAGTTGTCTACTTACGGTATGAAAGAAGTTCAACGTGCAGTCTGTTATTCTCCTATAACAGCGTTAGTAGTTGCATTCCTCAATAACACCGCGTTATGGGAAAATTCCGTTATAATAATACATGTGGTATAGGAGGTGAAGCACAGTCCGCGATAACACTGAGATGATGACGTAACGTCGGCTGAACAATGACTGAGGAGCGTGATGGGTAGCAACTACCAGAAGCATCCAGCAGCATCCCAGTGCCTTGTGTGGTGGTGGTGATGATGATGTTATGTCGAGGCAGCGGTACGACCACCACTGGTTCCTACTCGCTCTGTGACATAGCTCCGTTCACTCGATCACGTTATATTCAATTCACGTCTGCGTTATATAAAAAAAAAAATGTTCTCTATGATACCTTCATCATCGCGTGATTATATCCAATTCGCGTTATGCAAGCAACACGCGGGATTTACAGGAGAACGGACTGTGCATACGTACATTTTCGTTTATGTTAACAATGGCATTAAAACATGTTTCATCGTGCCTTTTTTAAGTTAAGAGTGTCTATTATCGTTACTGATATATATTTTATTCCTGTGGCCGTCATATCAAAACTGCCGTTTTACTAAAACTCGACCAAGAACCACTGAACGCATTAAGGCAACAACAAACAACAGCCAATAAACGTTACCAAAGATTACACCCACTGTAATTTAAAAAAAAATCCTAAATTAATTTCAACAGATAACGCGTCACCTTCTTGGTTCTTTAGGTAAAGTCACGTAGAAGGGAAATAATAAAATAATAAAAATAGAACAGAATTCAGACGCTGTCTTCCCGACAGACCTGTTCTTCACCTGAGGACGGCTGCTTGCGTTGTGGCCGAAACGTCGTGAGAATAATTTTATGTTTTATTTCTATGATTTTATTATTTCCCTTCTACGTGACTTTACCGAAAGAACCAAGAAGATGAATCCCTGCAGTCACGAAAGCTTTAAATCGAAATATAACACGTCACATCATGCATTCATGTTCAGACGTCATTTTTTAAAATTTTTAAACAGAAATGAAATAACCCTATGCGATTTGATAGAATAACAATAATAACAACGTATCCTGGATTTTGGGCCACTCCGTATAATAATAATTCTATGTGTCTTGACTTTTGAGCCATCCTGTATAACAATAATCACCCTGTGTCCAGACTTCTGGGCCACTCTGTGTAACCTATGCAGTATACATTGCACGTCTGTGTGATGCGTGAGTATGCGATAGCCAAGCTGCCCAGTACCTTGTTCAGCTGATGTGAGCAGCGGTAGAGCGAGCAGCAGCGGCAGTAGCGGCCAGGCAGCCGTCGCGATCCCCACACGCTCCCCCATCGCTTCTCTCACTGAGCCCATTCAGTGAACCACGGAGGGGGCTCATTGAGCGACACAGAGAGGAGAGGGAGGGAGAGTAGGAGGTGGGGCTATAGGGGGAGAGGACGGAAACGTCATCGAGAGGGCGGAGCTATGGGTGGAGAGGGCTGGGCTATATATGGGGCGGGCGGGGCTATAGCGGACAAGGCGGGGTTATGGAAGGGAAAGGCAGGGACAGTAATCGAGAGGGCGGGGCTATAAGGAGAGAGGGCGGAGACAGTCATTGAGAAGGCGGAGCTATAGGGGGAAGGCGGGGCTATTAGGGAGGAGGGCGGTATATATTGCGAGAGGGCGGGGCTATAAAGGGATATGGCGGGGACAGTCATTGAAAGGGCAGGGCTATATGTGGAGAGGGAAGGAGCAGGGTGAAGAGGGCGGGCTCGGCGAGGAACAGGGCGGGGTAGATGTTGAGAGGGCAGGGCTAACTGATATAAGGGGAGGAGCTATATTTTATCCACGTCGTTTTGGTGATCTGTGCCTAACGCCTGACACAATGTACTCCACGAGGCTACGTGGATTTTCAAGCAATTTGCATTTTTATTTTTCATGAAAAGTTTATTGTTGAATTGTAACAAATTATTAGTTTGTTGTTACAAGAATAATTAAATTTCTCCCAAAAATGAACAGAGTGCTGCTGTGTTTTTGTATTTATCTTTTCGTTTTGAACACACCGTCACAGAATAATAATAATGGATGGTCTATTCAGTTAATTTGTGTGCGTGACAGTAGTTTATTTTCATTATTGGACATGCAATAGAAATTGACATGAAGAAGCAGAATCCACTTTTAATTTGAGCTCAGCGCAGTTTCATTTTGATAACTTTTGCTCACACTTCGAGTGGAAATTTGTGAGAATATAGTGAACACCAACCTCTCCTCCCCTTCTGATCAATAACAAAAACGTTTATCTTGTTTTAAATTCACATAAATTCAGAATCCAGTAAGTTATAGTAAATTTGTTTTGGTAAAAAGCGAGCTTCTGTTTATTTTTTTCGCTAAATTTGTGAAAATGAGTGAACACCGATCCTGTCCTTCCGGTTTCTAAAGAGTTTATTATTTGTAATCACATCAATACAGAATCCAGTAAGTCGACACTTATGCTAATTCAATCATCCCCACAACAATTCAAAATTTGCAAAAACACAAGTCGAGAACAAAGTGTTGATGTATGTTTTATTCACTCTCAAAGGTGATGGAAAACATAAGTTTGGAAAACCAATTTTTATTTAAACATTTTGTTTACTTTTTTCCTGATGGTAAGGGAACTCAAACGGTTCTTGTGATATAACGATGAAGGTAACTTACTATTGTAAATATTTACAGGTTTGTAATAAATTAAACTCAAAAAGAGTAAATTACATTCACTACATTACATTCCGCAAAATATATTTCATTGGGATGAATCCAGAAGAGTCTGCAGATGAAGGAAGACGTCCACAAAGCAGAGAAAGACAGCAGTGATAGCCTAATCGACAAAGTCTAGAAACACTGGATCGTTTACGACGTGAACAAAACTGAATGTCCCAGCAACGAGCTCAGGAAACTGCTGATACGTCACGAATCAACAATCAATCACCATAGTCCATTAAGCAGAGAAAGATAGCGTAGATGGTGTTATCGAAACATTCAAATAATTTCAGAAGCAAATCGTCGAGATATTGTCTTCATTCCCAGCAATTGATCTGGCACATTTACTTTGACGCGAAGATAGTTTACAATCATTCCTGCTATTTGCTATCACTATCAATAAGTCACTAAGAATTTTTTTTAATGTTTGTTGGACTTATCTGAACGAACCCTGTTTTTTCCCTATGGACAACTTCATTTGGCTTTGTCAAGATGCAAACATCCAACAGACATCAAATTGCCGATTCTTGAAAATTTATTTCAAGGAAAACTTTTGTAAGTTGATCGTCAATTTATACCAAATTGTGATAAAAAAATTCTATACAATCTTAAAAATGTAGTCTTTTACGTTAAATTGAATCCGTAATATGACGCGAGATTACGTTAGTTTTAATGTAGAAGTGCAGTGTTTCCACTACAATATTGTGGAGCGCCACGACATTCTAAACTGTGACTGTGTCTGACCACATATAGCGAGCCCCATGCATGCATAGGGGCGCCGCAGTGGCGAGATGTCAACTACCTCGCCTGGTATACAGGAGGACGTTAGTTCGATCCCGATCCCGACGCCTGTATATTTGGAGTTTGTGTGTCTCTCTCCCCGTGGTCGTGCGGATTTTTCTCCGGGTCTTCCCGTTTTTTCCGCTCGAAATTTAGAAACATGCGTTTAGAGTAAATGGCTGCTATACATTTCCCCTTGATAAGCCACATCGTTGAGCTATCTAAAAAAATGCTCAAATTCCTGGTGGGGCTTTACCTGGTCAAATTAAAATAGTAAACAGTAATAGTTGAAAAAAATGCGATCTAAACGTATCCTTATTCCATACAGCTTCGGAAACATCCACACCAAGAACCTCACATCATCTTGTCGCCGGTGTGTCCGACATTTGCAAGACACTGCATCTCTCGCACTATTTTGTCTTTGTTTAGAAAGTCGGTGAACAGAATTTAAGCAAATTCAATGAAGCACTCCTTTAAAATGTCCGCGTCACTCAAAACCTTCTTGTTTCAGTAAAATCCGTACATTTCGAAAAGATGCTTCAGCAGCTACAGATTCTTTGCTCAGTTCTTTGAGTTTTAAGCACTGCTCCTTTGTAATTCCCTGTATGGATAATCGTCGTACACTACTGTTGTAACATGCATAGCTGTCAAACAATACGGTTTACCCAGTATTCTTGTACGTTTCAATACGGGCAAAGCTTTTCTTGTCTATTTGTTTGTGTCTCCTTTGCGATGGGACTTTGTAGGATTAATTTAAGATGTATAAGGGGCACGGTGTGACCAATAAGGTCTGAATTGGTCTGTAATAAGGTAGGGCAGTGATAAGGGGTTGACAGGTATGAAAACGCCCTTTCAGATTTTTCCATTTCATAACTGACATGGCTTGCTGGCAAATTAAACAGATGGGTTAATTTTATAACTCCCAAAAAAAAACAAATGCATCTTCTCGGGCAGAGTAAAATTGTCTCCAGTCATTTTCAGGAGCATCTCTATTTTGTATTTTCATCACGACGTTGTTATGGCCATGTGTAGGGTTGACGACCTGCAGCATGTGGGCAGTCTCGATAACTCCTCCTCAGTTTCGGTTATTGCTCGTTTTTTTACCACCTAATAAACCTTCCAAGTTGTCTTTCTTTAAGTGTGCATCAATCCCTTGGCAATTGTGGATGTTAGGTTCCTTAAAACCCCCGTGGTTGGCAAAACCGTGGTTGTGCAAGACTCAAGGCTTATGGGATCATATTTTTTACTGGCAAATGAGGTTCCAATGGTGTAAATGCTTACCCCGAGCTCTCATACTCTGATGGTGCATTGTCTTTGAGTTGTGCGCCTTTTGGCCTCATCTGGTCCAACACCATGTGAGACTAGGCTCTAAGGAAAGCTGTCTCGGGTGTGGACCAATCAACTTCAAGGACAGTGCATACATTATCAGAGTTATGTTTTTTGTTTGTATTATGACTGCAGGTATTGTGGTCTTTGCAAACATGACTCCTTGTAAAAAAAAGTGTCAGTTTTGTTACCAGATAAAAGGGTAAAAAAACTACTATCATATTTTTTACTGGCAAATGAGGTGCCAATGGTGATGATGATGATGATGTTAGGGGAAGGGGGGCTTGGTTTCAGGGATGAGGGGCTGTCGTATCCTCAGACCTGGGAAACACGGGAAGAAAGATGGCATCGAGAGTTGACTGCTTCACCTCATCAACGGACTCCTTAATGTGTGTGATGCAGTTTGCAATATTATAAACATTGCGTCTCCGTCAGTGTTGAATCACTTTAAATGGCGTCAAAGATGCCTGCAAAAGTGCGCCGTATATATATAAAAAAAAAAATTCTAGATTTGAAGCTTTCGTGACTGCAAGGATTCATATTCTTAGGTTTTTTCGGTAAAGTCACGTAGGTAAAAAATTCAAATTAATAAAAGTAAAATAAAAAATAAAAAATATTTTTTTTTTTACTTTTATTAATTTGAATTTTTTACCTACGTGACGTTACCGAAAAAACCTAAGAATATAAAAAATTTTTTTACCAATATATAGTGTGTTACTTAACCAATGGGTAAATTACAGCAGAATGTTATCTAAGCAGGCAAACTTTATACCGATTTTGAATTTAAGAGTTTAATCAGTCTAGTCACTGGCTCTGAGATGTATTTGTTTTGTAGACATTGTGTGTGCCAAGGTCACGTCTCTATACGATGGGTGACCTCGTGTGGCCCCCAGCCTGTGGCATTCACTTCCACGGGACGTTCACTCTGCTGACTCCTCCCCTCGTTTGATTAAATTCGCGCCCTAAGAAGCGACTTAATTTTAAGGGCGTTTTCTACTTATTGCATCCTTTTTTTGGGGGTTGGATTGTATTGGTATGAGCCTGGGTGTGTGGTTGTGCAACGCCTTGTAATCTCGGCTTGGAAGACGCTTTAGAAGTGGTAATTATTAATATCATTGTCTGCACTTATTTGTGTACATTGCATTACAATTTGCCTTATTGTCTATTGTAATAGAAACGTTTTATGGTATTGGATATGTCTATTTTTACGCGATTAAATACGGCACAATCCTCTTCAATCCGGGATAAATATGGTGAGAACCGTTCCGGTAATGGGAATCGTGCGACAGGGGCAGACACAACCTCACCCAGCACTACATTCTTGAGTGCACTGCTCACGCATTGGCAGGTTCAGTTAGAATGATGGCTTTAATCTAAGTTGTCTTGTGGTGTTGTTGTTTGACTTGCATCCCACTGGGATTTTTGCACAGCGTTGGTGTAAGGTGCTCTTTTTATGGAAGACTTTGAATTTTTTTCCTGGATTTTTCTGTTTGCGCATAGTCACTTTAAGATGTTTTCTTGTTCATGTTTTTAGTTTTTTGTTTGTTGCCGAATGGCTCACAGGGCTATACCAAATAAATGAAACTGAAAAAACTGAAACTGAAACATTCACACCAGATCGATCTTTCTTCATTGCCAAGTCTCAAACAGTGGACCAATCAGTTTCAAAGACAATGCATATATTACCAGACAATGTTTTCTGTTTGCATGTTCACCACAAGAATATATGATTAATGCAGACATGATTTCTTGCAAAATGTTTGTTTGGTGATTTAACATCGTAACACCTTCTTTATTTCGAGAAATGGTAAAAACATTTATAATATTTTTATACTGACAAGAAAGGTCCCACGATACCAATGCATTATAAGAGAACAGACTGTGCATGTGCGATGAGGCAAATGGGTCGGTAGCTCTATAACCGAATCCCACTCATCGAATGCAAGAAAGGTTGAAGCACGTTTAAAATCTTACTTAACTGTAGGTATCTGCAGATTGTCCTGTGTCACTCCACAGACCGTGTTTATGCTTCTTAAGATTTAGTATGAATGCCAAAGGCTCTAACAGCAATGGATATAGCTGTTTAACCCGAGTTATTATTAATTGCGTTGATATTTGCATCGCCTTTGAGCTGTTTGACTTTCGGAATTGTCCTCTAGTGTAACGCTGGTGTAGAGACAGGGAAATACAGCAGGAGGGTGTAGCTCTGTTGTAGGCCATCAGTTACAAAGACAATGCATGCATTACTTTTATTATAATTATTTTCAAAGCACGTTGGTTTGCATGTTCTACCACAAGCACGATGTGTGGTGCATGCAGTGTTGATGATGCCTTGCGATACTAGCTGTGTCTACTTCGTGTTTGAACATCTTAACACCCGTTTTGTCTGATCATTGATTAATCATTGCCGGTAAGGGTACAAAACAATCATTTTCTTATTTCATCACCCAGAACTAAAAGGCGATATATCGAAGCCACCTCATTGAGAGTTAGGTCCCGGCGATTGTCTTCAGATCCTCAGTGGACCCAACTTGGCCCTGGGGCAGTGCCACGGGGGAGAATCTCCACGTCCGAACCTGCGACAGCTCCACCTTGTCGTAGGTATTC
Organism: Entosphenus tridentatus; assembly: GCA_014621495.2. NCBI lineage: Eukaryota > Metazoa > Chordata > Hyperoartia > Petromyzontiformes > Petromyzontidae > Entosphenus > Entosphenus tridentatus. The sequence goes on along the minus strand of JAAXLI020001215.1, from coordinate 191,939 downwards.
TGCCGATGGCAGCGCAGCTTCTCGAGCCGAGCGTAATCGAGAGAGGCATCCTCAAGAGAGGTCTTCGTATTTGGGTGCTAGATCGTGTAAACATAGAGAACATTTATCAGTAAAACACCACCATCGAAAAAACGAAAACAAAGATTCGCCGTATAGACTTAATAGACTGTTGGGACAAGTGCTGTTAGGTAGCACCGATGAAGGCCGTCACGGCGCACAAGTAGGTGTATGTCCAGCACCACAACCGGCCGCCTTTGTCTCCCCAGTGGCGATGTATCCTACACACCGCACCAGGTACTCATTTGAGGCCGAGTCGACTTAGGGGAGGCTAAGGACCGGTTCAGATAATGGTCACTGGCGTTGGCCTTGAGCGGAAATCGACCGTGGGTATCTGCCAGGTTCGTAGCGCTGTGAAGTGCTTACCGCTACATTACCACTCCCCACGAGGAAAAACAAAGAGAGGCAAAGATCCCCCGTATAGCCTTAACAGACTGTAGGGGCAAGTGCTGTTAGCGAGCACCTATGAAGGCCGGAACGGTACACGAGGGGGTGGGTGGCCAGCACCACGCCCGACCGCCTTTGTCTCCCTAGTGGCAATGTTTACACACCGCACCAGGTACTCATTTGAGGCTGATTCGACCTAGGGGAGGCCCGGGACCGTTTCAGATAATCGTCACCGTGGTGTTGGCCGTGAGCGGGAATCGAACCCGGTGGGCGTCCGGTTCATAGCGCTAACCGCGACACTACCGCTCCCCACAACGAGGAAAGACACACACATACATACACACACGTGACAGCAATGTTTTCCCCATTTGAACGTACTGTCCAGACTTATTGAAATCACAGTTGCTTGGACAGGCCAAAAGGTAAAAAAAAAGCAAAGCAAAAGCAGCCAATAACAAAACGCTCCCTGATTAAAGTTGTGAAAGACAAGCGTCAATGTACGCATGCATGTCAAACTTATTTTGCACCGTACGTAGCCAATCGCGCTAATCGGAGGTGCGGGGGGTGGAAAGAAAACAAACAAAAAAACAACTAACTCAAAAATGAAAAAAATTTGGTTTTATCCTTTCTGGCAATAAAACATGTCATTTTTTTTGGTCTTTCGGCAAAGCCACGTAGATAGAAAAAAATATATCACGACGTTTCGATCGCAACACAAGCAAACGTCGTGATATTTTTGTTATTTTTTCTATCTAAGTGGCTTTACTAAAAGACCCAAAGAATATGAATTCCTGCAGTCACGAAAGCTTTAGGTCAAGATAAAACAGGAGGTGTTAAGATTTTAAAACACCAAAAAGAAACCTTTTGCATGGAATCATGTCTGCATTAACCACACACAAGTACTTGTGGTGAACATGCAAACAAACTGGCTCTGATAATAATACATGCATCGTCTCTAAAATTGATTGGCCTACACCAGAGACAGCCTTTTTCTTAAAAGAAGAACATCTTAACTCCTCCTGTTTAATTGGCAGTAAGGATACAACCTATTCCCATTCATCATACTTTGATCCTGGCAAAAAAGGTCCCATGATAAACCAACAGTGCTGAAGACCATTGGTGCATATGCATATGTACATCCTGCATGCAGTGTATCGTCATCAAGCATGATTAATGCACTGATTTAACGTTGATAAATTATCAGAAAGGTTGAGAAATGAATGATTACATTCACATTCCCTCCGTACGCGCACGTGGAATTGAAATAATGACATTTTCGTTATTTAATTTGACATGTTTTCCTAGAATTTGGTGACCCCATCCCACCCCTTCTACGTAATTTGGGGGCCCCTAGGCCACCGCCCTGGTTTGCCTGTATGGATGAGCCGTCCCTGGCGTTTCCCCGCGTCAACCCAACGCGTATAAAATACGACTAATATTTTTCCCGTGCTAAATATAACTTGTGCGGTAATTGTAGTGAATGAAAAAAAATAGAAAAGCGTGTGTCATTGTACAATAACTGCGTACACTGTATCGGTGTACGTCAGGGGTTTCTATGTATAACCTGGGATGCAGCACGCACGACCCTGGGAGTGCGTGCTGCCCTTTTTGGGGTGCGAGACATGGACAGACTATTTTCAGAAGGTAAATAATCGAAATACAAATTAAGCACGGGCTATATAAGTATAATTTACTTTGTTTCATTAAACCCTATGCATTTAATAGCATTATGAATGTTTTATGATTGAGAACCAAAGCGGTGCAAGGCTGTTTGCAAGACTCAACTGAGCGATGGGGTGGAGAGGAGCCGGAGTGCGGAAAGTTCGTCTCCTGGATTTGCGACGCTTCGGTGGTGCTCTGTACGGAGTCCCATGGGCCAACATCGTCATACTGCACGGCAACACGTACACACACACACACCTGTATCCACACACACAACTCTATCCAGCCACACACACACACACCTGTATCCACACACACAACAACAACCGCCATTCGCCGCTAAGTAGCGGTGATGTAACCACGGTTCTTGTGCCAGGCTATGTGCACGTTGAGGCCACGCAAAGTGTCGAACGCCCGTTGACAGGAGGTCACTTGCTGTGTTTTAGCTGCCTGGCGCTCCGCGCGTTGTGAGAGTCGCTCCTTGTTGTTGGAGGGCGACTGCCTCCAACTGCCCGGTAGCGTCCTTCACGAGCCCCCTCCACAGAGGCTGATTTTGACACCGCTGGTATACGTCATCGGCAAGTCCACTCAGCTCCACATCCTCCTGTACCACATCACTCCATCTCTTCTCTAGCCCATGCCGCACCCGTTTAGCCCCCTCGATCCGGCCGAACAAAAGCTGTTTACGCATGCAGTCGCTGGGCTTGCAGCCTTGCCTGCCGGAGGAGTTAACCGATGGGACTTTGTCCAGATCTTTAAAGGATATGTGAGCTCCTCACACAATCCAGCCTAGTTAAACCAAAGATGGATCTTAGGCAGGCCAGTCTAAATGTTTCTAACCGGCGAAGATGTTCCATTACGGGGTCCACGTTTTGCAGGTATAGAGAAGGGAGGGAATAACTGTGGTCGAGAAGACCTGAAGTTTCGTGCGGAGCGACAGACCAGGTAGCTTCCACACAGCGTTATGAAACCAATGAAAAGATAATGCCACTCGACTGATTCGGAGTGATACCTCTGCTGTCAAACCGGAGCCGGTCTGGAGCACACTGCCCAGGTATGGGAAGCTCTCCACTGTCTTCACAACTGCCATATCACCAATTGGGAGTTGTGGGGGTGGAGTGTCCGATGGTACAAAATACCCAGGCAGGTGATAATTTTGGAGGGGATGATGGTAAGTCCCCACCTCTTAGTGGCAAGCTCCAGGTTCAGCAATTACCAGATCATTGGCATACATAACATGGTTGAGCAAGAGGGAGCCATCCCTTGACCACACCCTGGCATCGATCAGCCTCCCATTGTATCTGTACCAGATGGAAATTCCTCCGGTACAACCATTGAAGGCTTCATGAACTACGTGGTCGAAATATATGCTAAATAATGTGGGAGCCAGAGGACATCCCTGTCGCACCCCAAAGTGAACAGGGAATGGCTCCGACTCCTGGCCACGTAGTTTTACCCGGGGCTACTCACCATCATGAAGGTCCTTAAATGATCGTGAGCAGTGGGTCAGGGACTCTGAAAGCACGAAGAACAACCCAGAGCCCAGGCCTACTGATGGTATCATAGGCCTTGGCCAGGTCAATAAAGCAGAGATGTAGGACTTGTTGGAATTCCCTACACCTCTGCTGCAGCAGACGGACAAAAAATATGGCATCTGTGCAGGACCACCCTTTCCTGAAACCACATTGGGGCTCCGCAAGCCTCTCCTCAGCGTGCCTGGCAAGGCGATGTTGAATAATCCTTGCCAGGACTTTTCTCGGCACACTGAGGTGTGAAATGCCCCTGAATTTGTTAGTCTGTGCGGTCTCCCTTCTTAAAGAGGGGAACCACCAGGGCATCCTTCCAATCCTGCAGAATCTATCCTGTGGTCCAGGTGTATTATGATATCATTTAGGGCAGTCTGTGCACAAAAGCCACCCCCCCTCAGCATTTCGCTTGGGAGATCATCTCTGCCCAGTGCCTTTCCTGGTCTCAGACTCTGGATCGCCTTTAGTGCTTCCTCAACAGATGTCACCTCAGCCAGCCACTCACAGGGGTGACGTCTTCTTCCAATATTTGAGGCACCACAGCCTCAGCAGGGTCATCCACAATTTGTCCCATGATGTTTTCCAGGCTGAAGGATTTCCCCTCCCCCAGGACCTCACAGAAATGCTCAGCAAATCTGCAAACCTGTTCCTGGGGGTCGGAGATTGGATCACCATTCTTTCCCCTAATGATGGTAATAGGTGTAGCGCTGCAGGTTACTTTTTCATGGAATTAAAAGCAATTTGTGATCGTAGGTCATTGAGTCAGACTCCATCTCCTCAGAAACCCGCGACCATCAACCATCCTTGCAGCGCCTGTTGTAGTGTAGTATGTCGTATATAGTAGTGTATAGTAGTGTATAGTGTAGTATATAATAGTGTGTAGTGTATATACACTACACACTGCTCTACACTACACTAATATACATACAATACTATTGACTACAATACACTACACGACACTACTATACACTACACTACAACCCTAAACTATACACTACACTTTACACTACAATATAAATTACACAATACCCGACAATACCATTCACCACACTGCATACTACACACTTTACTACACACACTCCACGACTTTACTAAATATAAAATGAATTTCTTTAGAACTGCTTGTTGTTGTGTTTAGTTTGTTGTCCTTACCCCGCACCATCATTTAATACAGTTGGCTGCGTTGCGGTGCAATGGAATTTCAACGTAATACAGAAAAGGCAAGAAAAAGCACGGTGATCCAAAGAAAATTGGCAACTCACCACATTCTCGATACGAGTCCTCTGTCCACCTGTTGGTCACATGTAACACAATCAAAAACTGCAACTACAGTCAAAATGCACAAACACATCCATACCCCTCGTTTCACACCCAGGGTGCGTTTCTGAAAACCAAAATGCATGTGGACATTACTTAAATAAAAGATAAGAGATGGTGGATTCTAACGTGGTATAGAACCAACAATTACTCGTAGTATAACCCTATATGTCCTGACTTTTGGGTCACCCTGTATAACAATAATAACCCTATGTGTCCTGACCTTCGGATCATCCTGCATAATAGCAATAATAACCCAATGTGTCCTGACTTTTGCATCACCCTGTATAATAATGTAGGATTCTCAGGGCAGATGTGATGAGCCTGGCTGTGATAATCTGGAATAGGAAAGCAGCACGTAGCTGATAGCAGAGCCTCACAGCTCTCCCTTTGGAGGATGAACCGCTGACCCCATGGCATGCTGGAGGAAGGGCCCTAAGGAGGATATGATTTGAGGAGAGAGAAAAGAGCGGGAGTTGCGGGCGGAGAGAGAGGGAGATGGCTGTGTAAGGGGAGCTGGAGAAGATAAATGAGGGTTGATACTTACCTGTCTCCCTCGTGGATCTTATTACAATAACAATAAAAACCCTATGTATCGTGACTTTGGATCACCCTCTACAACGTGAATAGTTTCACAGCAACAATCCCACCCCCCAGCCCCACCTACTCCTCCCCACGTTGTAAATGGCATTGTTAGACGTTATGGTGACTCGCTCGCTCACGTTTGAAATAAATAGCCAGGAGGGAGACCGCCAGCACCAAGACCAGGATCGTCACCCCCGATAGAGCAGGCGCAATGTACCCGTGACCTCCATCTTCTGTGAGAGACAATGAGTTAAGAATCAGTTGTTTATTTATACTGCAAGAGGAATCCTGAGCGCTATGAAGCTCTCTTTAACATACGTCCAGTTTGAGGGGCGCGGGGGTCAAAATATTACAATACACAGACATCATAGGAGTGCAAAGTATTGTGAAGGTAGCCATCCCCCTTAACAAAATATATACAAATAAAACTAAAAAATGTTTTATCTTACCAGGTAAAGGCCCAGAGCTATTAGCTTCCTTTTCATAAGCTACCTAGCCACTAATGACAGCTCAACGAAGTGGCTTATCACGTGGAAATGTAATCGCAGCCAAACACTTTAAATCTATCTAAATGTATGACGTTGCTGATTCTAAATGCGGACAGAAAAAATATAGGACCCGGAGAAAAATCCACGCGACCATGGGGAGAGAGAGAGAGAGACACGCAGACTCCAAATAAAGGAGACCATACTGTAACTATACTGTATGCCAAATAAACTAAAAGCAAAGCAATTTCAATGAAGGCGTTAAAACTATGTACCATAAATAAAACACATTCATAAACAATCAAGAGTAGTAGTACTCAATGGCGGGAGGATAAAAGCTGGTAAGTCATCGATCAAGTGAAATAAAACAGGAGGAATTCTCCACAATTCTGGCTATCGCCTGATGAAGCTGGTTGTTGTTGTTTTCATGATCAGCGAAACCTCACTAGCTACTCGAATGTGTAAATGTTGCTGTGGGTTTACTCTCCAACACACAACAGCCCGTTAGTGCTGAGCTAGTCACTCATTGGCACGCTCTGTTTACATGACAAACCTCTTACTGATTGGCTGTGTTGCGTGGTGGTGGCAAGTTTAATAATACTTACGCGATCTAAGCCAAAATAAAAGCAAAACCCTTTATTACGGATAATATGATCACGAAAGCCCTCCTACTACGTGTCCAACTAAAAGATATTCGGCTGCAAAATGGTCCAAACTAACGAATGCGTGAATCACGCCCACGGTTTCTCCATGCAAACAAAGGTCTCTTCTTCCCCAAACCCCTTCTTACCTGTTGTTGTTGTTGTCATTGTCGTGGGTGATGTGGGCACTTCGGTGATCTTGTCTAGGCGAGAAAGATATTTAAAAAAACGAATCGTGTTAAAATGACAACTCCCGCTGGAAGATGGCAAAAACAAACGCACACCTGAAATAATAATAAAAAACAGACCTTAATATCCGTGATCGATATCGTGCCTTGTTGCTATTCCATGTCAAGACAACCAAACCTAATTGTCACGTGATTAAGATTATTTTGGGTTAGATTGTGTCGGTATTACGCCATTTTTACTGCAACCGGACACAGAAAATTAAGTTGTACACGTGGGAAAACATTACAATTGATTTGTTCTATCAGGAAACAATATGAAAAAAAAAACGAAGCGGTAGTTTGCGGTAGTCTTCAAGAAATTTGCAGTAGTTTGCACTGCTTTGAGTTACATTCACAGTAGTTTGTGGTAAATCGTGCATTAGCTTACGATACTTCATAGGTCCTCTCCATTCATCTACAACGTAAGCCGATTTCAGGCCCTTGCTGGTCTACTTTTTTTTGTATGTACATTTTACTTATTTTGCACCAAACGTAGCCTGCTCTATATTTTGAGTTTGCGCGTCTCTCTCACTCCCCGATGGTGGTCGTGTTGATTTTTTATGTGGGTCCTCCGGACTTTTTACCTCCACAGTTTAGAATCAACGCCACGCATTCAAGAGTGTAATGAAGCTCCTTGGAGACGTCCATTTATTAAAAATGTGGAGTCTTTATTTTCTAAGTAATTTGTAAATACTTTCCTGCAAACTGTCAGCCCTTCCACCTTGTAGTTTCTGGTCCAAGGCAAGCGCACCGAATGGACGCGTCGCTCTGGTTTATGTACCGTCTCGGTCCCACCCTTAATTGGACAATGCCCTCCACCCTAACTGTGGCATGTGTCTTTAATTATCTCAACGTGTATCGCTGTCTGCTCTAAAGTCCCAATGGTCACCTGTTCCCAATCATCTCAACGTGTACTCTTTACAATTTCTCTATAGTTCCCTACAAGAGTATCTGGCTGCTGACGTACATTTTCATGTGGTGATAAGTCACTTCGTTCAACTATAAACTATTTAAAAAGAAAACGATAAACTATTTTTTTTATTGAATGAGGTAAAGCCCCACTGAGCTGTATAGTTCTTTTGCAAAAGCGGCCTGGCCATAAATGATAGCCCAACAAAGTGGCTTATCATATCGTGGACATTTATCCCAGTCAAATTTTTGAAATGCACGTTGATTCACTCGACCACGGGGAGATTAGAGAGAAGGCACATATACTCCAAATATACAGCAGGCACCAGGGTTGGGACCGAACCCACGACCTCCTGTATATCAGGCGTGGTAGTTAACATATCCTAGCCACCATGGCACCCACCTATCATCTGCGATGGCCAGGTGGCTTCTGAACAGGAAATACATAGCACAGTGGGACCTTACACCTGGTAAAATAAAAAAAAATAGTGTATCCTCTTCTGTTGAAATAGTTTATAGCTCAACGAAGTGGCTTATCATAGCAGTAGCTAAAAATATTATTTTGGTAAAGTCACGTAGGTATAAAATAAAATAAAACAAATTAAATCACGACGTTTCAGGCGCAACACAAGCGTCCGTCATCAGGTGGAACAACCACAGCAAGAAACAATAAACAATCGTTTGTGTTGTGCCCAAAACGTGATTTAATTTGTTTTATTTTATTTTATACCTACGTGAATTTACCGAAATAACCAAAGAGTATGGATCCCTGCAGTCATGAAAACTTCAAATCTAGATTAAAAATATTCTTCATTGTAAAATGTTGAAGGAAAAAAAACTAGACCCAGAGAAAACATCTATACGACCCACCACGGGGAGAGAGAGATGCAAACTCCACATATACACCAGACTACGTACACCAGGTAAAATAAAAAAAATCTTTATTGTTTTAATAAACATTTTTTTGCGGCCTACAGGTTTCCTCCAACGGGTCGTGATCGTGCACGCACTCACCTTTGGTGACCGTGAGCGTCATTTCGGAGACGCTGAACTTGAATTCGCCTCCCTGCCTCCACTCGTGTTGGCACTTATATGTGCCGGCGTCTCTGAGGCCGACGTTGGCGAGGACCAGTGATGCGTCGTCTGGACTCGACCACAACAGCCGGACATCCGCTGCCCTGCCCACGAAGTTGGGTCCCAGGTGGCTCGGGTCGCTCCCGTTGTGGAGTAGGATGAGCTCGCGATCTTGCATCGGCAGGACCCTGAACCACGCGACCATCTCGAGGGCGCAGAGCGGAGAGCGGGCTCGGCACAACAGAGTCGCCGTCTCGTGCCAAGCGGAGCGAAGCGACGCATGCTGGGTCCGAACCTCACAGGCTACAAAATAGAGAGCATAGGGGGGGATCACAGGAGACAAACCAAAAAAAACGATCCTCTACCCCCCCCCCCCGTCACCCCCACAACAGTATAGACATATACTGTCACCTCGGGGTGATGAGAATAAGCCAGGGTTACGTGATGTAAAAGGAGGCGAGTGGTTATGGGGGAAAAAAACACCCTCAAACCCTCTAATCTCCGGAAGCCAAGGCGGTGCCACCACGGAGTCCACCCTTGACCAGGGGCGGGGCACAAGTTGGGCAGTCAGTGCGGGCCGCTTGGTGTGGGGTGAGGGTGGTAGTTGATGGGGCTATCCGTGATTGGTGGCAAGCGAGGTCAACAAAAAGTCAGGGCTTATGTAACGATGTTATGAGGCTCCGATTTGGAGGGCGCTGCACGAGCCAAACTGATTGACAGAGGCGGGACCAGATTTTTTGTATTTTAGTGAGTGCTTCCCCGTGTACAGGGGAAGAATGATCAGCACAAACCATGACCAAGGGACTCCTGGAGAAGACCAGATACCGCGAAGTGGTTAACCAACCCGGAAAACTCAGCTGTCTGAGCCTGGGCATGTGGAACCCCTGGTGGAGGAAATTCCACCAAAAGGGTCTTTGGAACTTCCACTACAACCAGGACCATCTCCAGTCGTGTTGACTACGTCTTGTCACTGGCTACAGATCGGGCTGGTAGAGAGAGTGAGATTGACGCCGCGCAAATCAACTTCACTTAAATCCAAGTTCTCTGCGCAAGTCATGGCACTTTTTATCATCGCCATTATCCAAGTCCTGCGGCGATGGGTGAGTGACAAAGCGGCAGGCATGGATATGCTGGAAGCTGTAGCCGCAAACCTGCACACAGGTGGCTCAGGATATTGGTCGTTTCCTCAATGGACCGAAGCAGCAGTGAAGTCTGGCAGCACCCTGAGTGACTGAGCAGCCCTATTCAGGATCACACTGTTCACCAACCTAGTGAGGAAAGGGTTAGAAAAGGTACCCTAACCATTGTCTGCTTCAAAACATCCTGGCCAGCCTACCGCAGCTGGCGGGATCCCATACCTGCGGTCGAAAAACAAATAAAATGAAAAAGACCAAAGTGATACCACTCACTGTTGGCACCTGGAATGTTCGCACTTTGATGGACACATCTGGACCAAAAAGACCTGAGAGACGCACCGCCATTGTGGGCAGAGAGCTAGCCAGATACAATGTGGATGTTGCTGCCCTTAGGTGAGACCCGACTGGCCAATACTGGACAGGTGACTGAAGTGGGTGCAGGTTACACATTCTTCTGGAGCGGACGAGGCCAGGAGGAGAGACGTGATGCTGGTGTTGGTTTTGCAGTTAAAACCACCTGGTCAACCAACTGGCAAGCCTACCCTAGGGTATAAACGACCGTTTAATGACCCTAAAGCTCCACCTAAATGGGTAAAAAGGAGGCCACCATCATCAATGCCTATGCCCCTACCATGACTAACTCTGACGAGATCAAAACCAAGTTTTATAATGGCCTGGAAGTGATTATTGCTGCCACAGCCAGCTCTGACAAACACCTGATACTTGGGGACTTCAATGACAGAGTTGGAAGTGACCATCAATCATGGAATGGAGTCATAGGTGCACATGGCATTGGAAAATATAACAGCAACGGCCTTCTGCTGCTGAACACATGCTCTGAATTTGACCTGCTCATCACCAACACGATATTACAACTACCAAAGCGCAAAAAAACGTCATTGATGCATCCTTGTTCACACCACTGGCAGTTGACTGACTACGTCATCATGAGGAGGAGCGACCGGCACGATGTTAAGGTGACCAAGGCAATGTGTGGTGCTGAATGTTGGACTGACCATCGTCTCATCATCTCCAAACTTAACATCCGGATTAAGCCTTCAAGACTTCCATAAGGAAAAAGACGTATCAAGCGTCTTAACATTACTCGCCTACAACAGGAACACACCAGACTGGCCTTTGTTGAGGCTCTAGACCATCACCTGGAGTCTCTAAGCTTCGAGCATACAGACGCTGAGGCAGACTGGACTACCCTCAAGACCGTGCTGCATTCTATAGCCCTTGAATCACTTGGTGTTCCCATACGTACACATCAAGATTGGTTTGATGAGAATGATGCAGAAATCCAAGCACTCCTTGACGAAAAACATCGCCTGCATGAAGCATATCTGAATGACAGCAGCTCAAGCTTACAGAAAACTGCCTTCCTCAACATTCGTAGGGTTGTCCAGTGGAGTCTCAGAGTCATGCAAGACACCTGTGCGCAAAAGCTGAGGAGATTCAGTCCTACGCTGACAGTAACAACACCAAGTGCCTCTATGATGCACTCAAGCAGGTCTATGGTGCGCAACACTCAAGAACTTCACCTCTCCTGAATGCAGATGGAACAACATTCCTCACAGAGAAGAACAAAATACTTGCAAGATGGGCTGAACACTTTAGTGCAGTCCTCAACCAGCCATCATGCATAAATAAGGAAGCAATTGCGAGACTGCCTCAAGTTGAAATAAACTAGTCCCTTGCTGTTCTACCATCCATCGAGAAAAGCAGCACAGCCATAAGCCTCCTCTCATCAGGCAAAGCTCCAGGGTCCGATGCCATTCCAGCAGAAATCTACAAGGCTGGAGGGCCTCGCTTAGTCGAGAAACTGACCAACCTCTTCCAGTCTCTGTGGAAATTAGAAGCCGATCCCCAGGAGCCCAAGGATGCCTCTATACTCCATCTCTATAAGAGGAAAGACAATCGGCAGGCCTGCGACAACCATAGAGGCATCTCCATACTATCAATCCCTGGCAAAATCTTGGCAAGAATCCTTCTGAACCACCTAATTGTCCACCTAGACCAGGGTCTGCTACCTGAGAGCCTGTGGTATCAGAAAAGACCGCGGAACCACTGACATGGTATTTACTGCCTGGCAGTTACAGGAGAAATGCCAATAACAAAATGCTCATCTATATATAGCTTTCGTTGATCTAACAAAAGCATTCGACACAGTTTGCCTGGAGGGCCTATGGAAGATCATGGCCAAGTATGGGTGTCCAGACAAGTTCATTGGCATCGTGCGAAAACTCCATGATGGCATGATGGCCAGCGTCAGAGACCAGCAAGAACTCTCGGATCCGTTCCTAATCACAAATGGGGTGAAGCAAGGCTGCGTTCTAGCGCCAACGCTCTTCAGCATGGTATTTTCTGCCACGCTGCAAGATTCATTCCAGAACCACAACACTGGGATTAGCTTCATCTACCGATTTGACGGTGGGCTATTCAATCTGCGGAGAATGCAAGCCAAAACTAGAGTGGAGGAAGTCACTGTTCTAGAACTTTTGTTTGCTGATGACTGTGCTCTGGCTGCGGGCTCAAATAAAGATCTACAGGACAATATGGACCACTTCTCTTCAGCTTGTAATAACTTCGGCCCAATAATCGGCACAAAGAAGACTGAAGTCTTCTTGGCTCTTTCGGTAAAGTCACGTAGAATGGAAATAATAAAATAATAAAATAAAACATTATAAAATCATTCTCACGACGTTTCGGCCACAACGCAAGCAGCCGTCCTCAGGTGAAGAACAGGTCTGTCGAGACGACAGAGTCTGAATGACACACCTCAGGCTTGGAGCGTATATTTAAGCTGGGAGGGAGGAGGAAGAGCGCATTGACAAAATAATTTGCATATCAAGAGGAATTTTAGCATATTTATGGGAAAGGCAGATATGCGATTAGTACTACTTGTGAAATGCGTAGGAGGTTTGGCGAGCGGTTTCAAGTTATGTTTTGCCCGTGCATTATGCAGGATTAGCAGCATCAAAGGGAGGGGATAGAGGGAAGCATTAATAAAGGAAAGGAATGTTAATAGTATGTAGCTGCAGTAACTAAACCACCACATAAACAACTAAAGTTTAAACTACATAGTATCATCAGTATACTAAATATACTCTCCAATAAGCTGAGCTACTAACAGTAAGTAATACATTACAATTCTATGTCGCAAAAAATATAATATGCTTCTAGCTAAACTTTATTCTCTTACATCACACGGGTCTCCTCCGTACTATATACTGCCATAGACAAACCCAACATTAAATTATATACTGTATTACTATACACCACCCTATACCTTATACATTGTAATATTACACTATGTATTATTCTACCCACCCTACTGTATATCACACTGGAATGGAACTTTCTACAAACAAACTGAGGGCATCCCAATGGGCTCTCCCCTATCTCCGGTTGTAGCCAACGTTTTCATGGAGAAATTTGAGACTGACGCCATCCAGACTGCCACTCTACGCCCGACCTTATGGAAGAGGTACGTAGACAACACTTTTGTCATCTGGCCACATGGCGGCCTGCTCTAGACCAATTCCTCGACCACATCAATTCCATACACCCAGCCATCAGATTCACCATGGAAGTCGTAAAAGATGGCAAGCTACCCTTTTTGTATGTCCTAATTAAAAGGAGACCTGATGGTTCAATGAGCCATTCTGTCTACAGGAAAGCCACCCATACGGATGCTTACCTAAAACCGGATTCCCACCACCATCCATCCCAGAAGAATCCCCTCATCAAGACTCTATACCATAGAGCCAAATGCATCTCCGACCAGGAACACATTGCCAGTGAACTCAAACACATACGCCAAGCTCTTAATGCTAATGGTTACTCCGACTACATAATCCGTAAAGCCATCACTCCAACCATCAAGAAGGATCCTGTTGAGGAGCCTTTCAAAACCATCACCTTACCCTACATTTCTGGGGTCACAAAAAAGATCTCCAAAATCCTGATAAAACACAAGATCCAGGTCCGATTCAACACAGTACATAAATACCGTGATCTGGTCCCGTCTGTAAAAGATGTGGTTCCAGACATACAGTACCCTGGCGTCTACAAACTAAGTTGCCTCTGTGGTAGCAGTTACATTGGAGAAACCAAACGACATGTCTCGGACCGCATCCGTGAACATAAAGCAGACTTGAAACACGGTAGGACAAACACCTCAGCCATGGCAGATCACTGTTACAATTCAGTGGGCTCACATGATATTGACTTCTCCAAGACAGAGGTTCTCTGCAAGCCATCTGGCTACCATGAGAGATTCGTTCATGAGGCGATCCACATATACAAACACAGAGACAATTTCAACCGAGAAGATGGATTCTGGCTCAGCAATCATTGGAAGGACGTAATAAACCATTTCGGATCTTAACTGAGTGTGTTCACGTTTACGGTGACTTTCAAACCGCAGTCCACTCATTGGCATTGACTATATCTTGTATTCTCCGCAGGGAATGGATTCTTTGCTCCGCTGCAAGTCTCCTACCACCACTCTCCCATTGACATATTTCGTTGCTTCCTCTTAGTATCTTTCACGCGACGGTCAATGGTATAGTGTATAGCGGATTGTATAATAATAAATAGTTTTAAATTGTAATGTTTAATACAATGTACAAAGTAATATATAGTATCGTAATTGTATAGTGAATATACCGCAGTGTGATATACAGTAGGGTGGGTAGAATAATACATAGTGTAATATTACAATGTATAAGGTATAGGGTGGTGTATAGTAATACAGTATGTAATTTAATGTTGGGTTTGTCTATGGCAGTATATAGTACGGAGGAGACCCGTGTGATGTAAGATAATACATTTTAGCTGGAAGCATATTATATATTTTGCGACATAGAATTGTTATGTATTACTTATTGATAGTAGCTCAGCTTATTGGAGAGTATATTTAGTATACTGATGATACTATGTAGTTTATACTTTAGTTGTTTACGTGGTGGTTTAGTTACTGCAGCTAGAGACTATTAAGATTCCTTCCCTTTATTAATGCTTTCTCCAATCCCCTCCCTTTGATGCTGCTAATCCTGCACAATGCACAGGCAAAACATAACTTTAAACCCCTCGCCAAACCTCCTACGCATTTCACAAGTAGTACTAATCGCATATCTGCATTTCCCATAAATATGCTAAAATTCCTCTTGATATGCAAATTATTTTGTCAATGCGCTCTTCTTCCTCCCTCCCAGCTTAAATATATGCTCCAAGCCTGGGGTGTGTCATTCAGACTCTGTCGTCTCGACAGACCTGTTCTTCACCTGAGGACGGCTGCTTGCGTTGTGGCCGAAACGTCGTGAGAATTATTTTATTATGTTTTATTTTATTATTTTATTATTTCCATTCTACGTGACTTTACCGAAAGAACCAAGAAAATGAATCTCTGCAGTCACGAAAGCTTTAAATCGAAGACTGAAGTCCTATACCAACCTGCTTCTGGGTAACCCTACCCTGAGCCTACCATTTTTGTGAATGGGTAAAAGCTTTCAAGCCATTGGCAAGTTTACTTACCTTGGTAGTACTCTGACTCGCGCTGTGCACATAGATGAAGCTAACATCAGGATTGTAAAGGCCAGTGCAGTCTTTGGACGTCTACGTGACTCGGTATGGGAAAGGACTGGTATCAAGCAGGAGACAAAACTGAAGGTCTACCAGGCTGTTGTCTTACCAACTCTTCTGTATAGGTGCGAAGCCTGGACAGTCTACCAGCGCCATGCCAAGAAATTTAACCATCTCCACTTGAGCTGTCTGATGAAACTGCTGAGGATCAAGTGGCAAGACAGAATCCATGACATGGAAGTCCTCAAAAGGAAAATATCCCCAGCGTCCACACCTTGCTTTCGAAGGAACAGCTTAGATGGACTGGCTACGTGACCAGAATGCCCTGCGCGATTCTCATAAACAAGTCTTCTTTGGCGACTTGAAGAATGGCAAGCAAGCACAAGGTGACCCCAAAAAGCGCTACAAGGACACTCTTAAAGTTTCCTTGAAGAGCTTTGGATTCGACCTGAAAAGCTGTGAACCCCTAGCTCAGGACCGACCTGCCTGGATAAGAAAAGTACAGGATGGTGCAGTCCTCTGTGAGAGCAGGAGAAGCTCCTATGCTATCATGAAGAGGCAGCAGCGCAAATCTACCAAGGAAGGACTTGTGGCTGCACCTCGGAGCTTTACATCCTCCCTCACCTGTCCAGAGAATTCAGGGCTCGGATTGGCCTGTTCAGCCATCTGTGCACTCATCAAAACCCAACAAAATGACAAACGTGCCATGGTCATCATCAACTATGATGGACGAACAAAAGAGAGAGAGACTGCAGGGCGGGCGGCTCAGTGACCGAGACTGCCGCTACGTGGTGTCGCTCGGAGTGCGGTCGTGAGCGCAAACCAAGACTGAGCTTATTTCTGCATTGAATGCTGCTAGGTTCCCTGTGCTACCGTTTGGTTTGGGAGGATTTGAGGCTGCACGTGACCTGGAGAGTGTATTTGAATACCCTGGGCTTCTGCTGTGTCGCCTTGTCACCCAAGAGTGGAGCGTTCGTGATAATTGGTATAAACGGCCGGCGCAGTGTTCTGTATCTGGGGTCGCTGTGTTGAACTATGCGGTCACGTAAATGTGGGCTATTACTGTCGCCCGAGAGTTTTGAGGAGCTGGTTGTACTTGGTTGTCAAGAAATTGTTATCTGCCACAGTTGGTTCGCGTTCTTGTGCATATTGTGTCAATAGTGCGGAACGAATCAAGGCACAGTTAAATACATTCCAAGTCTTGTTAATATTCCCTGTATTCTGGATCGAGTTATTGTCCATCTTTCTTTCGCCGTTAAAGCACGTTCAAAAGTATGCATTGGCATCATATATAAATAGAGGGAAATGCAGGGAAGAGAAAATTAATCCAAATTCCTCTCCTATATTAAAATAAGCAACCCTCACACTCCCCGAATAGCCTTAACAGCAGACTGTCTGGGCAAGTCCTGTTAGTAGTGAGTAGCAGTAGCATCGCCTATGAAGGCCAGCACTGTGGCACACATGAGTGGGTGGCCAGCAACACGCACAGACACACACAAACAAAGATCTCCCGTGTAGCCTGAACAGACTGTCGGGGCAAGTCAAGTGCGTGACGGATTACTCGCTATAAAGTGAGTCTCGCGTGAAACAGACTATTCGCTA
This sequence comes from Entosphenus tridentatus, assembly GCA_014621495.2. Classification (NCBI taxonomy): domain Eukaryota; kingdom Metazoa; phylum Chordata; class Hyperoartia; order Petromyzontiformes; family Petromyzontidae; genus Entosphenus; species Entosphenus tridentatus. The sequence continues at coordinate 174,742 of JAAXLI020001215.1, read as the reverse complement.
TAAGGCGAGTCTAGCGTGTGATGGACTACTCACTACAACGTGAGTCTAGCTTGTGATGGACTACTTACTATGTCAATCTAGCATTTGATGGACTACTCACTACAATGCGAGTCTAGCGTGTGACGGACTACTTACTACATCAATCTAGCGTGTGACAGACTACTCACTACAACGTGAGTCTAAGGTGTGACGGACTACTCACTACAACGTGAGTCTAGCGTGTGATGGACTACTTGCTACAACGTTAGTCTAGCATGTGTAGTGAAATAGCACCGAATGCTGTCCAGCAGCGGCATCTACGGTGGACAAACAGTACACACGCCGGTGAGCATATACATGGGTGTGTCGGCAGGGCAGAAGAACTGGGACAAGGGTTATGGAAGATCCCATCTGAAAGCCCCTGGAACCTGCTAGTGGTTTTGAGAAGGGAGGCGCGGCCAGGGCGGAGCCAGGCCACGCCAGGTAGCATAAAAGCAACTGAAAGCGGGAGCTCAGGGCTGCCGGTTCTGGGAGTGGACTCGTCTCGTCATCGCTAGATATTGCGCAGCCGGATAGTTGTTGGTTGTCTCGGTCAGTGCCGTTAGTGTTACATGGTCAGGGTTGTGTTTAGGCTAGGCTAGACGACTAGGGAGAGTACGAGGGCGAACATGAAGTGTGAAGGTGTTTATTAAAAAGGTGCCTCCTGGAAACCCTTGTCTCCGAATCGCTGACACTACACATGTGACAGACTACCCACTCTCACGTGAATAGAGCGTGTGATTTACCACTAACTATAACGTGATTCTAGCATGTGATGGACTACTCGCTATAACATGAGTCTAACGTGTAATGGATTACTCAGTTTAACACCACTTTTATAATCACAGTTTGCGTGTTTCTCTCTCAGCGGTCGCGTGGATTTGAGCAGCTATCATTTGTAATGGGCCAGCTCTCCTTACACCTGGTAAAACAAAAATAAAAAATATTCAAATAAAATTGTAGTCCTTTCTCACCGCTGTACTAATAGCGCACACACACCACGACTGGGCTCTATAGACTCACCATAATGAACGGACAGCAGCTGTCTGCTCTCAGACTGCACCTCCCCCTCGTCCGAGCCCCACGTCGCCGTGACCAGGTAGAATCCGGAGTCATATCTCGTGAGGGACTTCACGGAGAGCCAGGACTTGGAGGAGTTTCCGCCATAGAGCCAGGCCCTGCCTCGGTAGCGTGGGTGCACATGGGCCGAGCCGTTGAACGCCGCGACCTGGAGTTGAGCTTCGGGCCTGGTTGTGTTTTTGTCACTGTACCGCGCCTTGACCCACACCACGCTCGCGAGCCTGCACCTTGGAGCCGCGGTTATTTGAGCTGAAAACAGAACCGATCCTCCCACTTCTGTCTGAATGGGATTTCTGGGCATGGAGATTCTGCAATCTGTAACAATAAAAAAGACAAAGATACTCCCCACCGTGTAGCCTTTAACAGACTGTTGGGGCAAGTGCTGTTGGTAGCGAGTAGCAGCAATGCCTATGAAGGCTGGTATTGTGGCACATGATCGGGTGGGTGGCCAGCACCACGCCCGGCCGCCTTTGTCCCTTACAGATGTGATGTTTACTACACATCGCACCAGGTACTCATTTGAGGCTGATGTATAGGGTGGTGTATAGTAATGCAGTATATAATTTTATGTTGGGTTTGTCTATGGCAGTATATAGTACGGGGTAGACCCGTGTGATGAAAGAGAAAAAAGTTTAGCTGGAGGCATATTATATTTTTTGCGACATAGAATTGTAATGTATGACTTACTGTTAGTAGCTCAGCTTATTGGAGAGTATATTTAGTATATTGATGATACTGATGTAGTTTATATTTTAGTTTTTTACGTGGTGGTTTAGCTGCTGCAGTTTCTTACTATTAAAATTCCTTCCCTTTATTACTGCTAACCCTACTCCCTCCCTTTGATGCTGCTAATCCTACATAATGCACGGGCATAATATGACTTTGAACCCCCCCCCCCACCTCCTACGCATTCCACAAGTAGTGACTAATCCCATATCTGCATTTCCCATAAATATGCTAAATTCCTCTTGATATGCAAATTCCTTTGTCAAGGCACCCTTCCTCCTCCAACCCAGCTTAAATATACGCTGCCAAGATTGGTGGTGCTCATTCAGACGCTGTCTTTCCGACAGACCTATTCTTCACCTGAGGATGGCTGCTTGCGTTGTGGCCGAAACGTCGTGAGAATTGTATTTTATTATGCTTTATTTTTATTATTTTATTATTTCCCTTCTACGTGACTTTACCGAAAGAACCAAGAAGACTGTACTCGGTTTACATCCAAGTAATTATATATATATATGTATCTCATTCCTCAATGATGTTTGCCTTGACCAGGACTCAAACTCGGGTTTTTGCCGGGTGAGACTCCGAAAGGAGAAAATCTCCTAAGCAAACGGGCCACCCAAATGAGCACGAGACGGAGTCGAGTCCCACGGGGCCTTGGCTTTTCTAGAGATGTATCCTCGACCCTCACGTCCCAGTCACGAACGCAGTATTTCACTTACAGTGAGTGAGTGGGTGAGTGATTGGGTGGGTGGGTCAGTCGGTCATTGGGGGAGTGGGTGAGGGATTGGGTAAGTGTGTGGGTGAGTAGGTGGGTGAGTATGTGGGTGATTAGGTTAGTGGGTGTGTGAGGTGAGTGGGTGGGTGGGTGATTAGGTTAGTGGGTGGGTAAGTGAATGGGTGAGTGGGTGGGTGTGAGTGAGTGATTGGGTGAGTGGGTGGGTGGGTATGTGAGTAAGTGGTTGTGTGAGTGAGTGGGTGGGTATGTGCGTGGGTGGTCAAGTGAGATGGAGTCGAGTCCACAGGGCCTAGGGTTTTCTAGAGATGTATCCTCGACCCTCATGTCCCAGTCACCGACGCTCTTTTCCCACTTAGAATTTCACACGCATCTGGGCTCGACCAACCTGGATGTCAAATGTCGTCTATGGCTCTGCATCTACATCAGCAGCCATACGACGTTTTCTTGTCCTTCCCCCACACCTTCTATTAGCACGGTTGGCTACATACAGTGCCAGAGAAGTTCAACATGCATACACTACACTATGCACTACAATACACACTACACTATACACTACATACCACACTATAAACTACACACTACACTACATTAATATACACTACACTACCATACGCTACACTATACACTACACCACAATGTTGTGTACAGGGGGTGTGAAAGATGTTCATCCTACGTACTGTGTACACACATTGCACTTTGCTCATCCCTCGCCACCAAGTTCCCGCATCCTTACCACTGCGGACAGAGAGAGGCTGTGTGCTCTCGGACTGTCGAATCTCACTGGGCGAACTCCACGCGGCCGTGACCGTGTAGTATCCCGAGTCGTATATCGTGAGATTTTTGATGAGGAGCGAGGCGTTGGAGGTGCCTTCGCCGTAGGTCCAGGCTTTTCCCCGGTACTTCGACTCCACGATGGCCGAGCCGTTGAACGACGCGACCCGCACCCCGTGCCTGCCGTGCGCGCCTCTGTCCGCCTTCGGGCTGACGGTCCACGCGATGCTCTTGAGTGCGAGTTGGCATCTTGGAGGCGTCGTTGTCGCGGCCGAGAACAGGACCGAGCCTTGCGGCGTTTTCTGAATCATTTCACCGGGCAAGGAGACACTGCAATCTGCAACAACAACCAGTATGAATAAACTTAAACAAAAGACAAAGATCACCCCCGTTATATAACAGACTGATGGGGCAAGTGCTGTTAGCGAGTAGCAGCAGCGCCTGTGAATGTCGGAATGGCACACAAGGAGGTGGGTGGACAGTACCATGTCCGGCCGCCTTTGTCTCCCCCAGTGGCGATGTTTACTTCGCACTGCGCCAGATAACTCTTTCGCGGCTGAGTCGACCTATGGGAAGGCCCTAGTACGAGTAAACATAATAGTCACTGGCGGTGTTGTCTGTGAGCGGGAATCGAACCCAGGTCCGTCGGGTTCTTAGCGCAGCGCATTAACTGCTAAACTACCGATACACACACACACATATAAATACACTGCCCATTTAGCTTCTGAGAGTGTTGGCGCAAGGACTGATAGCGATCACCAATTAAGGCGATTGGGGGTGGTGTAGCCAGAAGCAGTTTCCCCTTTCTCCCTATAATGCTGATATTTGTCCTCATTTAAGGCTGAGTTGACCTAGGGGGAGGCCCAGATCAGGTTGACATCTCATAAAGATGTTATGCCTTGTGGAGAATCGAACTATATGTTGCTGGGTCTTCTAAAAAGATAGACAAATGCTGTCGCCCTGGAGTGATGCGGGGTGGCCGGGGTAACGCGATGTAAGAGGATGGGTGCGCGGTTATGGGAGTAAAATCCCCCAACCGCTTTCCCCCCACCCTCAGGAAGCCACCGTGGCATTACAGTCGGGGATCGAATCCAAGACCTCCTGGAGGTGAGATGTTACCTACCTCGCCTGGTTTGCAGGAGGTCGTGGGTTCTATAACGACACTGACAACTTCTGTATATTTGGAGACTGCATGTCTCTTACCGCGCGGTCGCATGGATTTTTCTCCGGGTCCTCCGGTTTTTTCCTCCACATACAAAATCAATGTCACGTGTTTAGATCATTTGGCTGCTGCAATAAATGTCCACGTGATGATGACTATGATGATATTAGCCACTTAAGTGAGCAAACATTTGTGAGGGACACGTCGCTTCTGAAAAAGAGCTACGTAGCTCAGTAGTGGGCTGTACCTGGTAAAATAAAATAGTTTATAGTTTTGTAAAGCTTTCACTACCAATATTATCCATCATAGAGGGTTAGATGGCGTAAATTTATATGTGTAGAGGAGTAGTGGGACGACGTCATGTCATTTATCGAGCAGTGGGATGACGTGATGTGATGACATTATGCCATCGAGGCGGTGGGGTACTGAAGGGGGCCCCCGGGACGAGACCGGGGTCGCTGTGGGGAGAGTGAGGTGGCCGCCATAGGCGAGTGAAAGAGAGGAGAACAGGAGCCTGCATGGAAGATATCCCAGCCGCCGCTGAAGAAGGGCTAGAGATGTAGAGAGAGCCCCCGCCCGGGGCAGATGAGGAGATAGACATAGGGGAAGCCGTACTGGGACGTAGATAGCTGAGGGAAGTTCGCATAAAGGACAAAGTTCTGACGTGTGCCATGACGGGTGTAAACGTCGAGTGTAGAGAGTGTAAACAGAGTGTATAAGAGTGTGTAAGAGTGTGAATAAACGGCAAGCGCCCTATGTAAGAATCCTCATCTCCATCTGGCTCTACAAGTCTCCTGGGTGTCAAGAGTTATTACACTACATTTGGTGTCGGAAGTGGCCATCGAACCTTCGTTGCTTAAATTCAAGGAAGCTGGAACCCTTCGCTGGCGTGGTGTGAAAGCCAGCAGTGGAGTGCAAGACTCAATCGGAGGAGCAGATGGACGGCGAGGGCTGCACCAGAGCTCTCTCTGCGACGACCCCGGAGTCCTGGGCCCTGGTGATTTGCCCCGGGGGGAGGGCGACTGCAGCCTGCACGGGAAGAGGCTGTGGGCCCAGTCTGGCTGCCATCGACGGAGAGCTGGGGCGACGTCGCCGGCCGACTCGACCAGCTGCTGGTGTCGAGGGAGCAGCCGGGTGTTGGTGAGTCGATGGCGGAGCTGCAGGGGGACGTGGCCACCATCGGGTCGCTGCGGGCGTTTTGGCGTTCCCGCTGCTGCGGTGTTCCTGCTGTCCCTACGGCTGAGGCGTTCCCGCAATTTCCGTGGCTGCGGCATTCCCGCCATTCCCGCTGCTGCGGCATTCCCGCTGTCCACGCGGCATTCCAACCATCCCCGTGGCTGCTGGTCTTCCCGCCATTTTCGCCACGGCGGTGTTCCCGCCATTTTGCATGCGGCTGCGACGCGGCCGTCGACCGCTATTGTTGCCGCTGGAACCCAGCGACTGTGAGTGGGGTGTGCCTCCCTCGTCGTCATTGAAGAGGTGTGCTCCGACGTCTGGAGCCTGGAGAGCTGCCTGCTTCGTGCTGGTGGAGCGAGCCGGCATGCAGGAGAGCGCCTCGCTACTGCGTAATGGGCCTGCTACTTGTGGGGGGTGCAGTCCGCATCGTTGGTGTGACGGGCACAGTGGGACATTTCTTCGAAGGACTTTGCAACGTCGGCCGTCAAGTGTTCTGTTCCTCGCTGACGTTCTTCCCTCCTTGTTTTTTTTCTTCCATTTTTTGGATTGTTGGGGGTGTTATTTTGTTGTTACAGTGTTGTTATGTTGTGGCTATAGGGATGATAGCTTGGAGGTTTTAGTGTTATGACGTGTTGCTGTTTTTTTGACGTTTTTTGCTGTTTGTCGTTGGAATTGTCTAGATTGTTTACTTTATTTTTTATAAGGGGATGTTGACAGCCAGGACGGCTGATTTTTCTTCACAGGGGGGGTGATGTAGAGGAGTAGTGGGATGACATCATGTCATCTGTAGAGGAGTGGGATGACGTGATGTGATGACATCATGTCATCGAGGCGGTGGGGTACTTAACGGGGACCCCGGGACGAGGGCGGGGTCGCTGTAGGGGAGTGAGAGAGAGGGGAATGAGAGCCTGCGTGGAAGACATCCCAGCCGCCGCTGAAGAAGGGCTAGAGATGTAGAGGTCTCACCACGTCGCCGGGCGGTGATGGGTGAGCCCCCGCCCTGGGCAGACGACGTGATAGACATAGGGGAAGCCGTACCGGGGTGTAGATAGCTGAGGGATGTCCGTGTTAAGGACAAATTTCTGACGTGTGCCATGACGGGTTTAAGCGTCGAGTGTAGAGAGTGTAAACAGTGTATAAGAGTGTGTAAGAGTGTGAATAAATGTCAAGCAGCCCTATGTAAGAATCCTCATCTCCGTCTGGCTCTACAGGTCTCCTGGGTATCAAGAGTTACTACACTACAAACGTAAAAACCCGCCACCACCACCCGAAACAGGCAATCAGTAAGTGGTTTGTCACATAACACAAAACGTAGCCAAATAGTTTACTAGTTCAGCACTAATCGGTTGTTGTTGTGTGTTGGAAAGTTAAACCTACAGTCACATTTACACATTCGAGTAGCTGGTGATGTCACGCCTGTAATTACATCAACAACAACCAGCAGCCTCATCAGGCAACAGCCAATAACTCTCCAACACGCAACAACCAGTGAGTGTTGACAGTAAACTAAGTGGAGTATTGTGTTTTACGTGACAAACCCCTAACTGATTAGCTGTCAGGTGGTGGTGTGTGTTTAACGACACATCAATATTTCTGAATCGAACCCAAAAATAAAATAAAAAACAACCCTTTGTTACGGTTAATATTGATCATGAAAGCCCTCCTACGTATCGAAATAAACAATATTTGGCTGCAAAATGGCCCAAACTAAAGAATGCCTGAATCACGCCCACGGGTTTTCCATGCAAACAAACGACTCTTCTTCCCCAAACCTGTTCTTACCTGTTGAACGAAGGGGAACATCTTCTTTTGTTGTTATGGTTGTATTATTGTAGTGACAGGGTGCCATCTGTTGACCATGGGGGCTAACTACGGGTATGGATGCGTTATAAAATGGCACACATATAGGCAACCATAAGGGGGGCGTAACTCGGCCAAGGGTCAAGGCGGGGATCAATCGGGAAGGTCCTGGAACCTTCGAGAGAGTTCCAGAAGTGGGACATGGCCAGGGGCAGGGCTTGGCCACACTGGAGGGATATAAGGGAAATACAAACGGAGGTTTGGGTCTTGGCTTCCATCACTGTCGTCGCTGCCGTCTCTTCGTTATCATCGTCGCTGCGTAGCAGGCTAGCTCTACAGCCCTCATCATTGTCGTCGTCACTATATAGTCAGTCAGCTATATAGTGTGTGGCGAAGCTTCGTCGCGTTGTTACAGCCCTGCTCGTATAAACCACTCCCCGTCTATCCGACCTGCTTCGACATGACCATGGGGATTCTGATTGTGATGCAACACGACCGCCGCTACCAGCACCGCCACCACCCACCACCATTCACCACCCACCACCACCCCGCCACCACCGCGAACGGACGGAAGAAGCTTAACGACCAAATCACTTAAACGACCGGTTTCGTGGAACCAATCGCCGTCGTTAAGGGGAAGGGGTTCTGCTGTGCTCATGTTCTGCTTTGTAGATTAACAGGCCAGCTGAGTGAAGCTTCGACGAGTCTGACCGTGGGCATGGCTCTCTCTAACTCAGTGTTTCCCATAGGGCACCTCCCCCTGCACTGTATCAACCACGGATTTCATACCTGTCAAACTCTCATCAGTGCTCTACCTAATTACAGACCGATTAAGACCTCATTGGTCACTCCGTGCCCCTTATAAATCTCAACGTTCATTCTACAAAGTCCCATCACAAGGGGGAAACAAACAAATAGACGCAAACTTTTTTTTATTGCCCGTATTAAAACGGCTGTACACCGTATGGACCTGATAACTCAATTTCCCTTGTACATTATTACGGGGTAAACCGTATGGGTTGACAGGTATGGTATTTGCCTACTGTGGAATTTCCTAGGAATCTACACTCTCCACCCCTCTCGTGGTTGGCAAATGATCGCTCTACCTTCTAGGGGAATGGGAGGGGGGCAATGGCTCCCCCTCCTCATGTCAATCAAAACGATCGAACTGCCATGCATTTCCGTGGTCGTCTGGAAAAAATTTAACGCGCCAGAATCGCTACCGTGTATGCAGTAAAGTGTAAAATAAAACGACAGTCAAAGAAAATAACCGCACGAGGTTTGTCAAGCACTGAATACAATAAAATTAAAAGCTACGTTTCCGGTGAAGGTGTCATTCGGTTATGCACGATGTTCATTCAGAATAGACCTACGCCCTTTCTGAGATAGCGATCTAGTCAATGTTGTATTTGCTTCAACACGAGGGTGGGTGAGTGAATGAATAGATGTGCGAAAACATGGGTGGGTGGGTGAGCGGGTGGGTAGGTGAATAGTGAGTGAGAGGGTGAGTGGGGAAATTGGTGGGTGAGAGAGTTGGTAGGTGAGTGAGTGAGCGAATGAAGGGGTGAATGGGGGAGTGATGGGTGAGTGAGTGGATAGCGGAGTGAATGGGTGGGTGAGTGAGTGGGTTAAGTGAGTGAGTGGGTGGCTGAATGGTTGGATGGGTGATTGGTTGACTGGAAGGGAGAGTGAGTAGGTGAGTGAATGGGTGGGTGCTTGGGTGGGTGATTGGGTGGGAGAGTGAGTGGATACTCTTAGGTTTCTATCAGATACTCTGCTTCCCTTCACTGGAAAAACCTCTTCAGCAGTACTTAACTCAACCCAATTGGTCTCTATGGTCAAGGACATGGTACTGTCTCCTGACGATATCCTCGTCAGTTTTGATGTGGCATCTCTGTTTACCAAAGTCCCAGTGCCTGACACCCTAACAATAATTGAAGACTTGGTCCAACATGGATTGAACTCGGATGTACCTGCGCTGGTTAGGCATTGCCTCACCAACACTTATTTTACCTAGAATGGCACCGTCTACAAACAGATTGAAGGTACCCCTATGGGCTCCCCCTTGTCACCAGTGATAGCCAATGTGTTCATGGAAAAGCATGAATCAGACGTCATCCAGACGTCCACCCTGCGTCCTTCTCTGTGGAAGAGATATGTGGATGACACTTTCGTCATTTGGCCACATGGCCTCCCAGCATTGAACCATTTCCTGGACCACATCAATTCCAGACACCCATCCATCAGATTCACCATGGAAGTGGAGAAAGATGGCAAACTAACTTTCTTAGATGTTCTGTTTTAAAGGTGACCTGATGGATCCTTGGGACATTCTGTCTACAGGAAAGCCACCCACACAGATTCCTACTTGAAACCTGATTCCCACCACCACCCGGCTCAAAATAAGTATCTCATCAAAACACCATACCACAGAGCTCATGGCATCTCTGACCAACACCACCTGGCCAGTGAATTAAAACATGTACATCTGGCCCTCAAGATGAACGTATACTCTGACCGCACTATCCGCCAAGCTGTTTCTCCTACCATGCAGAAACAACCACTTGAAACTCCGATCAAAACAATCACGTTGCCATACATAGCAGGCGTAACCAAAAAAATCTCAAAAATTCTAGACAAACATCAGATCCAAGTCCTATTCAGTACAGAACATAAAATCCGTGATCTAATCCCATCTGTGAAAGATGTAATTCCTGACTTGCAATACCCTGGAGTCTATAAACTGAGTTGCATCTGTGGTGATTGTTACATTGGGAAAACGAAACGTCATGTCTCCGATCGTGTCCGCGAGCACAAGTCAGATCTGAAACACGGCAAAATTGAGTTTTCCGCTGTTGCCGATCATTGTTACAACGCTGTGGGCTCTCATGATATTGTCTTTTCCGAGACCAAGGTGTTCTGCAAACCTTCTGGCTACCATCAAAGGTTTGTACACGATGCTATCCAGATATACAAACACAGATATAACTTCAACCGTGATGATGGGTACAAATTGAGCAATCATTGGAAAGATGTTATTAACCATGTAAAAAAAGATTTAACCACATATTTCTACCATCTTATTTGACAGGTATTAGTCTACTTTATCGAGTGTTGAGATCCCCAGCGTTTAACAGTACTGCTATTTTGTATTTTAGATTTGTCAGCCAACATCGACCGTAACCTCGGGCTGAGGTGCACTAATTGTTCCCTTTTAGCCCGCCCCCACCGTGCCATTCCCTGGCTACCACATTCAGATAAGCCCCTCCCCCATAACTTGTATTTAAGAGCTTGTCTCTTGGATTTTTCCTCACTTGATACAGTAAATTTCGCTGTGACGGTCCCACCTGAAGACGGAGACTTGTGTTGCCTCCGAAACTTCGTGATTTATTATTTTATTTCTATTATTTCTTATATTACTTATTTTTATTATTTATTTTTTACCTACGTGACTTTACCGAAAGAACCAAAGAGTATGGATAAGTCATTACTTCGTTGACCTGCTATTATTTGTGATGGCCAGGTCGCTTCTGAAAGAAGCTACACAGCAGATCAGTGGGGGCTTGCACCTGGTAAATGAAAGTGGTAGTGTTGCAAAATCGGCATGAATGTATGCACTTGTGTAATTTGCACTCATATACTTTATTTATTTTATTTGGTGCGACGTAAAAAAATATATATCCTGAAGCAGAAGTTTAGCACTGGACAGAGAAACCACAATTTGCAAACGTGATTTGTAACGTTGATCCTTAACCTCGATAGTTCAATTGGACTGAGGGTCTGTTGTTTCCTTGATGATGCCTGAGAATGTTGTTGTTGTCTTGATGTGATCTGGAACTGTTGTTGTCTTCGTGTGGCCTGGGTCTGTTGTTGTTGTCGTCTGTGTCTGTTGTTGTTGTTGTCTTGGTGTGCCCTGGGACGATTGTTGTTGTTGATGTTGTTTTGGTGTGGTCTGGGACTATTGTTGTTGTCATGATGTGCTCTGGGACTATTGTTGTTGTTGTCTTGGTGTGGTCTGGGACTGTTGTTGTTGTTGCCTTGGTGTGGTCTGGGACTGTTGTTGTTGTTGTCTTGGTGTAGTCTGGGACTGTTGTTGTTGTCTTGGTGTGGTCTGAGACTGTTGTTGTTGTTGCCTTGGTGTGGTCTGAGACTGTTGTTGTTGTTGTCTTGGTGTGGTCTGGGACTGTTGTCTTAATATGGTCTGGGTCTGTTGTTGTTGTCTTGGTGTGGTCTGGAGCTGTTGTTTTTGCCTTGGTGTGTTCTGGGTCTGTTATTTTTTCTGCCTTCTAGATCATTTTAAAATACTGCTTGTTGTTGTTGTTGTTGTTGGTCTTTTTGTATTTAGTTTGTTGCCCTTCCCCAACACCTCCGATTACCCCCTTTGAGTATGTACGGTGGCCAAATAAGTTCAACATGCACAAACATGCATAGACTCATCACACATAGACCCATAGACGACTCACACAGATCATAGACTCACACAGCGACCAATAGACTCACACAGAGATCGACAGTCTCGTACAGACACATATACCCATATACTCACACAGAGACCCATAGACTCACACAGAGATCCATTGAATCACACATAGACTTCATGTCCCAAACGTGCAGTTAAGTGTTGGGACATCGGCAGGAATGTTACTTACTTATGTAATTCGAACTAATACACTTTATTTATGTTTCAGTGGCTTGGTTAGCTTTGCTGTAGACTGCACACCCGCTTAAAGGGTAAAAACAAGTTAAAGGCGCAGCCCCGCAATTATCTGCTTACAACCACTGGTGGTGGAAGGGCATTGACTGGATATCACAAAGTGAGTGGATGGGCGGGTGAGTGGGTTGGTGGGTGTGTGGCTGAGTGGTTCCCTGGTTGATTGAGTGAGTGGGTGGATGGATGAGTGGGTGAGTAGGTGGATGAATGCATGAGTGGGTGAGTGGGTGTATTGATGAGTGGGTGGGTGGATGAGTGGCTGAGCGGTTGGATGAGTAATTGGGTGATTGGTTTGGTGGGTGAGTGGGTGGGTGAGTGGCTGAGTTGTGGGTGGTTGAGTGACTGAGTGGTTGGGTGGAAGAGTGGGTGGATGGATGAGTTGGTGGATGAATGGATGAGTGGGTGGATGAGAAAGTGCGTGGCTGAATGGCTGAGTGATTGGGTGGGTGATTTGGTTCGGAGGTATATTCCCACTATGCACTTATTTTAATTGTACTTTAGTGCATTATTTGTGACTTGCTCACCATTACCTCTATTGTGCACTCCTATCGTTAGTCGTGTATTGTGTGCTTATTGCTGTATCGTATGCTAACCCCGTGCCCCCTAACTGGACATCTTGGAGTAAAGAGCTTTACAGCTCCTCGGATTCCCCCTGTTGCAGCCTAATTCCGGAGTCTGAGTCTGGTTCGGAACACCACCACCACGTCCTAACCAGAACCCCAACACGGCGTTTTAACCGCAACCCTAATCACGACCACGGCGCGTGAGGTAGAAGTTTTGATGACACACGGAACGGACACTTGTGAATTACATATCGATGACAACGAATACAATAAAAAATGAATCCACACCGAGCCATGTAGCTCGCTCTCAGAAGCGAGCTGGCCATCACAAATGACCGGACAAACGAAAGGGGCTTGTCGTCCCGTGGACATTTAAAGTAACAGCCAAAAATAATCGAGATCGATATATATACAGCATATCTTTTGCGAAACTATTTTACAACATTACACACATATCATGCATAGTTTGTGTAACACAAATGTCTAACTCCATGTACGATTTTTGTGTTTAGTTGGTTGTTATTCCGTCGCACCTGCGATGAGCACAGTTGGCTATGTACGGTGCTGAAAGAAGATCAACATACATTCATACAAATACAAAGATCCCCCTTATAGCCTGAACAGATTGTTGGGGCAAGTGCTGTTAGTGATTAGCACCTATGAAGGTGTGGGAAGCCAACACCACGCCCGGCCGCCTTTGTCTCCCCGGTGTAGATGATTACACAGCGCACTAGGTACTCATTTTAGGCTGAGTCGACCTAGGGGAGGCCCAGGACCGGTTAAGATAATCGCTATAACTGGTGTTGGCCGTGATCGGGAATCGAACTCGGGTTGCCGGGCTCGTGGCGCCACGTAGTGCTAACCGCTGCACCACCGCTCCCACATACAATGTGCGTACTGCCTGCAGTCACGTGTGCTCTGTGTGTGTAGTTACCCGCGTGCCTGCCTACCTTGTTGCGCCGGTGCGAGCAGCGGTAGAGCGAGCAGCAGCAACGGCCAGGCAGCCATCGCGGCGGGGCTCATTGAGCGACACAGAGATAGGGAGGGAGGGGTGGGGCTATACCGGGAGAAGGCGGGGACAGTTATTGGGAGGGCAGGGCTATAGGGGGAGAGGGCGGGGACAGTCATTGAGGGGGCAGGGATATATGGAGAGAGGGAGGGGCTCTATGGAGAGAGGGCGGGGCTATAGGGGGAGAGGGCGGGGCTATAGGGAGAGAGGGCGGGCTATATAAGAAAAGGGCAGGGTAATAGGGGGAGAGGGCTGGGGCAGATACTGTAAGTCTTCGTTTAACGTGGTAGATGGGTTCCGAGTTATAACGGTGTACGTTCCGTGTCCGGCGACCTTTGTCTCCCCAGTGGCGATGTTTTTACACACCGCATCCACGTAATCATTTGAGGCTGAGTCAACCTAGGAGGTCACGGGGCAGACCCAGGTGCCACGGGTCGACTGACTGAGATGACTGGCTGATGCACAACCTGTGCCCCCTACTGTGACAACTTGCTTTGCTTGAGCCACCCGGCGCTCCGCTCGTTGTTTTGAGCGTCGCTCCTCCACCCTCCGTTGTTGTTGGAGGGCAACTGCCTCCAAATGCCCAGTAGCGTCCTTCACGAGCCTCCTCCACTGAGGCCGATCTTGACACCGCTGCTACCAGAATTAGCAAGTCCACTCAGCTCCACGTCTTCCTGTACCACATAACTCCATCTCTTCTCTAGCCCATGCCGCGCTCGTTTAGCCCCCTCGATCCGGCCGAACAAAAGCTGTCTAGGCATGCGGTGACTGGGCATGCGGGCTACATGACCCAGCCAACGCAGCCTTGCCTGCCGGAGGAGCTCACCGATGGGACTTTGCCCAGATTTTTCAAGGATTTGTGAGCTCCTCACACAATCCAGCCTGGTTAAACCCAGGATGGATCGTAGGCAGGCCAGCCTAAATGTTTCTAACCGGCGAAGATGCTCCATTAGGGTATCCACGTTTCGCAAGCATAGAGAAGGGCGGGAATGACTGTGGCCGAGAAGACCTGAAGCTTCGCGCGGAGCGACAGACCAGCCAGCTTCCACACAGCGTTACGCAACCGATGAAAAGATATTGCCGCTCGACTGATTCGGAGTGAGACCTCCGCTGCCAAACCAGAGCCAGTTATGAGCACACTGCCAAGGTATGGGAAACTCTCCACTCCCTCCACAACTGCCCCATCACCGATTGGGAGTTGTGGGGGTGGAGTATCCGATGGTACAAAATACCCAGGCAGGTGCTTAGTTTTGGTGGGCCTGACGGTAAGGCCCCACCTCTTAGTGGCACGCTCCAGTTTCAGCAGAAGCGTCTCCAACTCCTCTTCTGAATGAGCACCAATTACCATATCATCGGCATATGTAACATGGTTGACCAATGGGGAGCCATCCCTTGACCACACCCGGGCATCGATCAGCCTCCCATTATATCTGTACGAAATGGAAATTCCCCTGGCACAGCTATTGAAGGGTTCACGAACTACGTGGTCAAAATAGATGTTAAATAATGTGGGAGCCAGAGGACATCCCTGTCGCACCACAAGGTGTACAAGGAATGGCTCTGACTCCCGGCCACGTAGTTTTATCTGGGCCCGTTCACCATCATGAAGGTCCTTAATGATCGTGAGCAGAGGGTCAGGGACTACGAAAGCACGAAGAACAACCCAGAGTCTAGGTCTTCTGATGGTATCATAGGCCTTGGCCAGGTCAATAAAGCAGAGATGTAGGTCTTGTTGGAATTCCCTACACCTCTGCTTTAGCAGATGGACAGAAAATATGGCATCTGTGCAAGACCGCCCTTTCCTGAAACCGCATTGGGGCTCCGCAAGCCTCTCCTCGGCGTGGCTCGCAAGGCGATGTTGAATACTCCTTGCCAGGAGCTTTCCCGGCACACTGAGGAGTGAGATGCCCCTGTACTTGTTACAGTCTGTGCGGTCCCCCTTCTTAAAGAGGGGAACCATCAGGGTATCCTTCCAATCCTGCGGAACCCATCCAGTGGTCCAGACTGTTGTTATGATGTCATGTAGGGCAGTCTGTGCACAAACGCCACCCTCTCTCAGCATTTCACTTGGGAGATCATCTCTGCCAAGTGCCTTTCCTGGTCTCCTCAACAGATGGCACCTCAGCCAGCCACTCACAGGGGGTGACTTCTTCTTCCAATATTTGAGGCACCACAGCCTCAGCAGGGTCATCCCCACTTTGTACCATGATGTTTTCCTGGCTGAGGGATTTCACCGTTTTAGATCACCGTTTTTTTGCCTAATGATGGTAATAGGTGTGGCGCTGCAGGTTACTTTTTTAATGGAGTTAAATAGGGATTTGTGATCGCGAGCCACTGAGGCAGACTCCATCTCCTCAGCAACCCGCGACCACCACCCATCCTTGCAGCGCCTCGAGGCTCTCCAAATCTCAGAGCGAAGGCTGCGGTAAGCCTCCTCATTCTCTGACATGGGATGCTGTAGACGATTAGAGTGGGCCTGTCGCTTTTTTTCAACTATCCTGAACACCTCCTCTGTCAGCCAGGGTCTCTGGGGAGGTCTGGACCGCGTACCCAAAGCAGCCATTTCAGCTGCATGAGTCACAGTCCTAAACCTCGCCCATTAACCCTCGACATCAGAAGGAGTAGGGGACGATGCCAACCCCAGCTGCAGGCGATGATAAAATTCTCGCTTGCAACTTTCATCAGCTAACTGAGACCAGGCCACCTTAGGTTGGAAAGGGGTCCTGGGTGTACACCCACTACCAGAGAGGAAGAATGGCTGGCGCCTCTTACAGATCACAAGTCGATGGTCAGAGGGCAGATCAGCTCCACGGTAGTTAAGGACATGGGTTCGCATCTCCTGATCCGTCACTATCTAGTCCAGCAGATGTTCTTGCTTGGACACAGCATGCATCCATGATGTTGTGTGGAGGCGCCAATGCCAGAAAAGCGTGTTGGTAATTACAATCCCATGGGCTGCACACAAATCTAGCAGCCTCCTACCGTTGTTATTGAGGTGATCTGGCCCATATTTTCCAATCACTCCAGACCAGGTGCCAGCATCATGACCAAATCGGGCATTGAAGTCACCCAACAAGATGACTCTATCCCGAAGGGCCAATATAGCCAGCACATGTGACAGGAGGTCATAGAAGGCATCTGACTCATCGGTCTTTCCTGCATCCCTCCACGAATGTTCGTCTTCAGGGGGGAATAAGAAAACACGACCACCACTCCTCGCCTCCAGTTGATGGGAAGGCGAGCCCAAAGTAGCCTGGGGCTTACAGCTTCCCACACCTCACACCGCCATGCTCCCACGCCCCCTTCATTTTGTTCAGAAGAAGAGCCACACCCTGTTGTTTGGCAGTCTCCTGCACCGAGTAAAGGACTGTCCATCCCTCATGGTGACAGGAGCCAGAGCCAGTCCACCGGACCTCCTGAATGCCACAGAGATCCAGCTCCCGACAGAGGAGTGGCAGCCTGTCCTCCGCAGTGAGTGTTCAAATATTCCACGTGGCCATCCATAGTGGCTTGTCGTTGTTTCTGGCTCCGCCAGATGGGGTGTGGCCAGGAGACGTCATAGACGCCTGGCCCCCCGGGGCCTCTGGCACAAGCTTATTAGTTACATATTTAATTCGTGGTTTAGTGGTAATTAATTGAAGGTGGAGGGGTTACCAGCCCATCGCACCCGTCCAGAGCCCCCATTTATCTACTGTGGTGGTCACAGAGGGGAGAGGCCAATCGGAATTGGCCCTCCCCCCCACTGCACTGTCCACGACAGCGTTGTCCGTCCGGCACCGCGAGGAGGTAAGGGGTGGTTTTTGCCGGACTGAATACACACACACATTGGTACACACACATACATTGTAATGCACACCCACACATTGGTACACACACATTGGTACACACAGGATGGTGATTCGACACGCTGAGGGAGTTGAAAGCTATCTGTGTAAGGCAGCGTAGAGTTATTTTGTTCTGATGTATGTTGCGGTGCCACGGAGGATAGGCGATGTTAACTCCCTCGCCAGGTATGCAGGAGGTCGTGGCTTTGATTCCGACCCTGACGACTGCTGTATGTTTGGAGTTTGCATGTATATCTCTTTCTCTCTCCCTGCGGTCGTGTTGGATTTTTTCTCCGGATCCTTCGGTTTTCCCCGCCCACATTTAGAATCCACATCGCGTGTTTAGAGTATTCGGCTGCTGCTAGAAAATGCCACGTTATGATGATGATGCTATTAGCCACTTCCTTGAGCTATCATTTGGGATGGCCAGGTTGCTTCTGAAAATAGCTAAGTAGGTCAATGGGGCCTTAACTGGTAAAATAATAAGTTTAACCTTGGTAATTATAAAGGCCTTACCCTCTCTGCCAATCATACAGCGGGTGTTTAGATGTTCACATACAAAACAGACACCCATTACAGTGAGGGAAAAAAGTATTTGATCCCCTGCTGATTTTGTACGTTTGCCCACTGACAAAGAAATTATCAGTCTATAATTTTAATGGTAGGTTTATCTGAACAGTGAGAGACAGAATAACAACAACAAAATCCAGAAAACGCATGTCAAAAATGTTATAAATTGATTCGCATTTTAATGAAGGAAATACGTATTTGACCCCTCTGCAAAACATGATTTAGTACTTGGTGGCAAAACCCTTGTTGGCAATCACAGAGGTCAGACGTTTCTTGTAGTTGGCCACCAGGTTTGCACACATCTCAGGAGGGATTTTGTCCCACTCCTCTTTGCAGATCTTCTCCAAGTCATAAAGGTTTCGAGGCTGACGTTTGGCAACTCGAACCTTCAGCTCCCTCCACAGATTTTCTATGGCAGTAAGGTCTGGAGACTGGCTAGGCCACTCCAGGACCTTAATGTGTTTCTTCTTGAGCCACTCTTTTGTTGCCTTGGCCGTGTGTTTTGGGTCATTGTCATGCTGGAATACCCATCCACGACCCATTTTCAATGCCCTGGCTGAGGGAAGAAGGTTCTCACCCAAGATTTGACGGTACATGGCCCCGTCCATCGTCCCTTTGATGCGGTGAAGTTGTCCTGTTCCCTTAGCAGAAAAACACCCCCAAAGCATAATGTTTCCACCTCCATGCTTGACGGTGGGGATGGTGTTCTTGGGGTCATAGGCAGCATTCCTCCTCCTCCAAACACGGCGAGTTGAGTTGATGCCAAAGAGCTCCATTTTGGTCTCATCTGACCACAACACTTTTACCCAGTTGTCCTCTGAATCATTCAGATGTTCATTGGCAAACTTCAGACGGGCATGTATAGGTGCTTTCTTGAGCAGGAGGACCTTGCGGGCGCTGCAAGATTTCAGTCCTTCACGGCGTAGTATGTTACCAACTGTTTTCTTGGTGACTCTGGTCCCAGCTGCCTTGAGATCATTGACAAGATCCTCCCGTGTAGTTCTGGGTTGATTCCTCACCGTTCTCATGATCATTGCAACTCCACGAGGTGAGATCTTGCATGGAGCCCCATGCCGAGGGAGATTGACAGTACTTTTGTGTTTCTTCCATTTGCGAATAATCGCACCAACTGTTGTCACCTTCTCACCAAGCTGCTTGGCGATGGTCTTGTAGCCCATTCCAGCCTTGTGTAGGTCTACAATCTTGTCCCTGACATCCTTGGAGAGCTCTTTGGTCTTGGCCATGGTGGAGAGTTTGGAATCTGATTGATTGATTGCTTCTGTGAACAGGTGTCTTTTATACAGGTAACAAGCTGAGATTAGGAGCACTCCCTTTAATAGTGTGCTCCTAATCTCAGCTCGTTACCTGTATAAAAGACACTTGGGAGCCAGAAATCATTCTGCTTGAGAGGGGGTCAAATACTTATTTCCCTCATTAAAATGCAAATCAATGTATAACATTTTTGACATGCGTTTTTCTGGATTTTGTTGTTGTTATTCTGTCTCTCACTGTTCAAATAAACCTACCATTAAAATTATAGACTGATCATTTTTTTGTCAGTGGGCAAATGTACAAAATCAGCAGGGGATCAAATACTTTTTTCCCTCACTGTACAAAATCAGCAGGGGATCAAATACTTTTTTCCCTCACTGTACATTACCAAGGCATATTTGTTTTGCACATGGTTAAAGCAGACTTGATGCCTTGCATTGGTGTTTGAACACGCTTCCTCGATTTGTTCGGGAATAGGGCTAAAGGATTGATCTGTGTTTTTTTTCCTCATCTTCTTGAGACCGATTCACGTTGTGTTGGTTCTCTCCCACAATTTATTAGAAAAACGTTGGCAATGCGAATTGTGTTTGTCAAATCTCTTGTTCCCCTTTCTTCTCAAAAATTACAAATTGTAATGTTGTGAATGCTATCTCTCCAAAGCGTCTGGATCAGTTGTAATTGTGTAACTCTGTGGTCAGACGTTACTTCCTTTTTATTGTACAGGGCGTCCATAAAGTTCCTAAATCTATCTGTATTGAACTAAAGGTACATGTATACTATAAAGTATGAACTCGCACGCATACATACAAAGACAAATATCCCCCGTATATCCGTTGCAAAATGTTGGGGCAAGTGCTGTTAGTGAGCACCTCTGAAGGCCGAAATGGCACATGAGGGGGTGGGTGGCCAGCATCATACGCACCACACCAGGTAATAATTTGAGGCTGAATCAACTGAGGGGAGGCCCAGGACCAGTTCAGATAATTGTCACTGGTTTTGGCCGTGAGCGGGAATCAAAATCGGGTTGCCAGATTAGTAGCGCAGCATAGCGCAGACCGTTGCAATACCACTCCCCACTGTTACTCTGTGGTCACACACACGCACAAAACTACTAACTTATATATATATGTAGCGACATCGTGGATATCACGAGGTAATGCCGGCACTAGCGAGGCACAGCGTGCGATGCACTTACATCGCGGACACCTCGTATATGTGGGTGTAGTACCAGCCCCAGAGGGGGCTCGGTGAGTGCTGGGTCATAGCGCTCAGTGGCACCACGCTTAGCGTGCAGTGCCGACCCCTACAGGATGGGGTGTGAGAGTGTCAGCCATGGGAGGAGGTTACCCCAAACCATGGCACTCTGGTTTACCCGGAAGGCACGTGACAAGTAAGATCTACACAGAGGCCCAAAGTGGGGGCTGAGGGTGGTCACGTGCCAGGGCGAGACCCTGTTAGAGAGTTCGAGAAGGTGGTCATGGCCAAGGGTGGAGCCAGCCACGGCCAGCGAGCATATAAACCGGGTTCCCGAGAGGGGCCAGGGTTCTGCTTTGCTGTTGTCATCTAAAGATCTACGTTCTACGTCCAAGAAGAAGTTACCAACACGTGGACCTGGACCCAAGCTGGGGTCCGGTCCATTGTAGCTACTCCCAGTGTAATTAGTGTAGTTAGCCTGGTGGTCCACCACTATAGGTTGTTATCTGGTAAAGGGGCAGTTACCTCTTTGTGTTAAGTGTGTTGGTGTTAATAAATGTGTTGCCTCCAAAGAGTACATCTGCAATTCAGTTGAATCCACTACATATACATGGGAGACTTTAACATCGGAGTCTATGGGAGCCTTTAACATTGAAGTCTATGGGAACCTTTAACATTGAAGTATATGAAAGCCTTTGTATTGAAGGCTATGAGAAGCCTTTACCATGCAGTCTATGACACCCTTTAACATTTAAATCTATGGCAGCCTTTAATTTTGAAGTCTAAGTGAGCCTTTAACATGGAGTCTATGGGAGCCTTTGAGATTGAAGTTTATAGGGAAGTCTATAGGAGCCTTTTACATTGACGTCTTTGGGATACTTTAACATTAAATCGATGGAAGCCTCATACATTGAAGTCTATGAGACCCTTTATAATTTAAATCTATGGGAGCCTTTAACATTGACGTCTATGGGAGCCTTTAACAGAGAAGTTCATGGGAGACTTTCACGTAGAAGTATATGGGAGCTTTTAACATTGAAGTCTATGGGAGCCTTTAACAATGAGTATATGAGTGGCTTTAACATTGCAGTCTATGGGTGCTTTAAACATGAAATATATGGGAGCCTTTAACATTGAAGTCTAAGGGAGCCTTTAACATGGAGTCTATGGGAGCCTTAACATTGAAGTTAATGGGAGACTTTAGCATTGAAGTCTATGGGAGCCTTTAACATTGACGTCTATTGGATACTTTAACATTGAAGTCTATGGGAGCCTTTGAGATTGAAGTCTATGGGAGCGTTTAACATGCAAATCTATGGGAGCCTTTAACATTGACGTATATGGGAGCCTTTATCGTTGACGTCTTTGGGATACTTTAACATTTAAGTCTATGGGAGCCTTTAACATCGAAGTCTATGGGAGCCTTTAACATTGACGTCTTTGGGATCCTTTAACATTGAAGTCTATGGGAGCATTTGGCATTGAAGTCTATGTTAAAAGTAAAGTTCGGGCATTAACGAATCTTTAAATATATTTGGCTTTTTCAGCAAACGATATTTTAACTTAACTGTGCTTTAATTGACCAGGTGTTAAGCCCCGTTACAAAGCGACTGTGTAGCTCTTTTTCAGAAGTGATGTGGCCATCACAAATGATTGCAGCCCAACAAAGTGTCTGATATCATCATCACGTGGACATTTATAGCATGCAAATTACTTTGAACACGTCACGTTGATTTTAAACGTGGAGGGAGAAACCAGAGTGACCCGCAGAAAAATCTACGCGACCACGGGGAGAGAGAGACACAGGCTCCAAATATACAGAGTCGAGGTAATTAACATCATCTAGCCACAATGACATCAGGGTCAGGATCGAACCCACGACCTCTTACATACCTGGCAAGGTAAATAATATATCTCCGCAAACCCCCTCTATGCGTGGTGAGATAGTTAACATCTCTTCGCCACCATGGCGTCAGGATCCGGATCGAACCTATGAGCTCCTCTCTACCTGGCGAGGTCGTTAACATCTCCGAGCCACCATGGTGTCACGGTCGAGATTGATCCCAAGACCTCCTGTATATCAGACGAGGTAGTTAACATTTTCTAGCCACCATGGCATCAGAGTCGGGATGGAAATCATGACCTCCTCTGTACCTGCCACGGTAGTTAACATCTCCAACCTACCATTGCGTCAGAGTCTGAATGGAATGCACGACCTCCTGTATACCTGGCGAGGTAGTTAACATCTCCTAGCCACCATGGTGTCAGGGACGGGATCGAACCGACAACCTCCTATATGCCTGGCTAGGTAAATAACATTTCCTAGCCACAATGGCTTTAGGGTCAGTATCGAACCATTGACGTGCTGTATACCTGGCAAGGTAGGTACCATCTCCTAGCCACCATGGCATCAGCGTCTGGATCGATCCCAGACCCTCTTGTATACCTGATGAGGTAGTTAACATTTCGTAGCCACAATGGCATCAGGGTCGGGATCAAACCCACGACCTCGTGTATACCTGGAGAGGTAGGTAACATCACCGACCCACCATTGCACCCCAAAATACATCGGAACAAAACTCTACACCATCTAACAAACAGAGCTTTTAATTCCCTTAGCGTGTCGAATCACCCTCGTGTGTGTACCAATGTGTGTGTGTACCAATGTGCCTGTGTACTAATGAGGCGAGGGGATGTAGCGGTTAGCGCTGTGCTACAAACTTGGCAAACTTAGTTCGATTCCCGCTCACGGCCAACATCATTGATAGAGATAATCTGAACTGGTCCTGGGCCTCCTCCCCTTGGTCGACTCAGCCTCAAATGAGTACCTGGTGTGGTCTTTAGTAACATCGCCATTGGGGAGGCAAACACGGCCAGACATGGTACTGGCCAACCACCTCCCTTGTATGCCACAGTTCCGGAGCTCCATAGGTGATAGGTGCTCTTTAACATTTACCATCAACGTCACGCGTTTAGAGTATTTGGCTACTGCTATAAATGTGATTATTATATTAGCCACTTGGTTGAGCTATAATTTGTGATGGCCAGATCGCTTCCGACAAAGAGCTACACAGCTCAGTAGTGGGGCTTGCCGGGTAAAGTGATTTTTTTTTAATGAGTGAGTCTGTGAGTGGGTGAGTATGTGAGTGGGTGAGTGGATGAATAGGTGAGTGGGTGAGTAAGTCAGTGGATGAGAGGGTGAGTAGGTGACTGAGGAGGTAAGTTGGTGAGTTGGTGAGTTAGTGAGTGAGTGGGTGAGTGAGTAGGTGAGTAAGTGAGTCGTTGAATAAGTGAATAGGTGTGTGGGTGAGTAAGTAGCTGAGTAAGTGATTAAGTAGGTGAGTCGAT
>JAAXLI020001215.1:73043-150679 GCA_014621495.2 Entosphenus tridentatus | reverse complement strand
GGGTGAGTATGTGAGTGGGTGAGAAGGTGAGTAGGTGACTGAGTAGGTGAGTTGATGATTCGCTGAGTGAGTGGGTGAGTAGGTGAGTCATTGAATAAGTTAATATGTGCGTATGTGATTGGGTGAGTGGGTGAGTGAGTAGGTGAGTGAGTGGTTAAGTAGGTGAGTGGGTGAGTCAGTAGGTGAGTGAGTTGATAAGTAGGTGACCGGGTGATTAGTTGGGGGGGGGGGGGGAGCATGTGAGTGGGTGAGTAGATGAGTGTGTGAGTAGGTGAGTGGATGAGAGGGTGAGAACTAATTTTAAGTTTACGGATGGGAAAACTGAATAGCCTATTCCCACCGCGGGGCTTTAGGCGTGCTGCCTGGCAAACAAATTTCATACATTAATCCCACCATTCTAGAGCCAAATCCTTCGCAAGCGCGCGTCCACACAGAGACAGACAGACAAAGAATGACGTTTATAGGTAACTAGCGGTTAGTACCTGGCGTTGCCCAGGCGAAAAAGGCAGACACACATGTAGTTATACACGCAAATCGAATGACACCCACACATAGAGTTACACGCACAAATGGACTCACACATACATACATAGACTAAACAACAACAACCGCCATTCACCACTAAGTGGCGGTGACGTCACGACAACGCTTGTGCCAGGCTATGTGCACCTTGAGGCCACGTGAAGTGTCGAATGCCCGCTGGCAGGAGGTCACGGGGCAAACCCAGATGGCACAGGTCGACTGAGACGACTGGTTTATGCACCACCTATGGCCCCTACTGTGGCAACTTTCTGTGCTTTAGCCACCCGGCGCTCCGCTCGTTGTTGTGAGCGTCACTTCTCCGCTCTCCGTTGTTGTTGGAGGGTGACTGCCTCCAACTGCCCAGTAGCGTCCTTCAGGAGCCTCCTCCACAGAGGCCGATCTTGACACCGCTGGTACCAGTCATCCGCAAGTGGACTCAGCTCCAAGTCCTCCTGTACCACATCACTCCATGTCTTCTCCAGCCCGTGCGGCGCCCGTTTAGCCCCCTCGATCCGGCCGAACAAAAGCTGTTTAGGCATGCGGTGGCTGGCCATGCGGACTACATGACTCAGGCAACGCAGCCTTGACTGCCGGAGGTCATCGTTGAGACTTGTCTACATCTTTCAAGGATTTGTGAGCTCCTCACACATTGCAGCCTGGTTAAACCCCGGATGGATCGTAGGCAGGCCATCCTAAATGTTTCTAACTGGCGAAGATGTTCCATTAGGGGGTCAAAGTTTCGCAAGCATAGAGAAGGGAGGTAATGACCTTGGCCGAGAAGACCTGAAGCTTCGTACGGAGTGATAGACCAGGTAGCTTCTACACAGCGTTACGCAGCCAATGAAAAGATAATGCAGCTTGACTGATTCGGAGTGAGACCTTTGCTGTTAAACCGGAGCCGGTCATTAGCACACTGACAAGGTATGGGAAACTCTCCACTGTCTCCACAACTTCCCCATCACCAATTGGGAGTTGTGGGGGTGGAGTGTCCTATAGTACAAAATAGCCAGGCAGGTGCTTAGTTTTGGTGGGGCTGATGGTAGTTTTGGTGGGGCTGATGTGGCAAGCTCCAGGTTCAGCAGCGGCACCTCGAACTCCTCCTCCGAGTGAGCAGCAATTAGCATATCATCGGCATACATAACGTGGTTGAGCAATAGGGAGCCATCCCTTGACCGCAGCCGGACATCAATCAGCCTCCCATTGTATCTGTAGCAGATGGGAATGCTTCCGGTACAGGCATTAAAGGCTTAACGAACTACGTGGTCCAAATATATGTAAAATAATGTGGGAGCTAGAGGACATCCCTGTTGCACCCCAAGGTGTAAAGCAGTGGTTCTTAACCTTGTTGGAGGTACTGAACCCCACCAGTTTCATATGCGCATTCACCGAACCCTTCTTAATTAGAAAAATAAAATATGATTTTTTCAAATTCAAAATATAGGTATATGTTTTACTGGTGCACAAAATAAACCGTGCATCAACATCACTGTGTTCAAAGAACAAAACCAGCAAAACATGATTTTCACACAAAAACATAATAATGAATACTTACTGCAAATCAGTGTGACTTCTGCTGTTACCTTTCAGAGACCAGTTCAGAAATGCGCGGCTTCACCTTGGCAAGTGACACTCTCATGTCATTTTCGCAACAAAATCTGTTCCTTTTCTTCGTTTTTATGTCCAGCATCCTCGAAAAGGATTGCTCGCAAAGATATGTTGTAACAAACGGTATGAAAATCTCCAGGGCTTTCTTAGCAATAACAGGGTACGTTACCATTTGTTGACACCAAAACGTTGAGAGCGTTGTTGTTCTGAAGAGTTGCTGTTGAACCTGGCTCTGCTGAATTTCAATAATTTCGTCGAGGTATTCATCATTGACATCTGCTGTCTCAACACTAAACGTGAACGGCTGTCTCACCCATGCTGGATATGACTCTCTTGTAGGGAAGTATCCGTCGAGAGACTTTGCAAGCTCATCTAAGTGCGTGGCAATTGCTTGCTTCAGTTCCGCTGGTACAGAAATGTCTCCGATTCCAGATACATCTTCGATCTTACTTACATAGTCGTCCAGCAGGGGAAAGTTTGCGAAGTTATCGTTCTCTGTTCGTCGTTTCCATAACGGTAGCTTTTTTTGAAAAGCCTTCTGGTTTTCTTCCGCTTCAATGATGTTGACTCTACCGCCCTGCATCTGCTGATTGAGATGATTGAGAGCTGCGAAGATATCAGCCATGTACGCTAAAATGAGAATGAACTCAGAATTTTTGAAGCAATCTGCATGACAATGTTGGTGCTCTTGCAAAAACAGGGCTAATTCCATGCACACGCATGGCAAAAACACGATTCAGCACCTGTCCCCGGGATAACCACCGAACGTTAGAATGGTACAGAAGTACCTCGAATTCAGAGCCCATTTCTTTACACAGCTCACTGAAGATGCGGTGCCTCAGAGCACTATTTCGCACATAGTTCACGCATTCCACTACAATTTGTAATACTTCTGTCAGTTTTGGAGGCAAGGTTTTTGTTGCCAACGCGAGCCTGTGCAGAATACAATGCGTAAGAATGATGTGTGGTGCATCGGCTTTCACTAGCGCACCAAAACCAGACTTTCTTCCCAGCATGGCTGGAGCTCCGTCCGAACAAACTGCAGAAACATATTCACAAGTTTCTTCACATCGGCTGCCTTAGTTGTTGTTGTAAGAGGCTTACAAAATAAAACATCTTCCTTTATCACGTGGTCTTTCACATAGCACACGAATACAGCAAGCTGGCTTAGATTGGAAACGTCTGTGGTCTCGTCGAGTTGCACGCTGAATTTTGCCGGGCTTGAAATCAGATCTGCAACTACTTGAGCCAAGATGTCTTTGCTCATGTCCTCTATTCTGTCGCTGATGGTGTCATTTGAAAGAGGAATTTGGGATAACTTAACTTCAGCCGCTTTTCCCAGCATGATATTCGCCATCTTCAACACAGCTGGTTTTATGAGTGTTTCACCAATGGTGTGTGGTTTGCCCTGCTTTGCGATCAGGTAAGCAACTTCGTACGATGCTGTGAGGATCGGTTTGTTGATGGGTACAAAGCCGAGAACAGGCAGAGTAGCCTTTTCATCGAATCTGGCTCTCTTCACCTTGAATTCAGCGAGCGTTGTGTTCTTGTATTCCCCATCTCCATGCAGCTTAAGGAAGTGTTCCCTTAGTTTTGCCGGTGCTAGACTAGAATTGCTCAACTTGGCATTGCAAATCATGCAGTTAGGACGCTGACTCCCATCATGTTCCGTTATACATGTGAATCCATATTGTACATATTAAGAAAGAAATCACACGATGTACCATCACGACAGTCACAAGTCGACTACCGAGCGCACCAAATTCCCTGCAGCACAGATAGGCCAAGCGATGTAGCGTGATCACTTGCAGCCAATGATGGCCAAGCCGGACGTGTCATCACGAATCATTTGAGTCGGGTGTGTGTCTTAACCTCCGCCGAACCCCTGGGGTTCGATCGAACCCAGGTTAAGAACCACTGCGTCAGTCGCTCCGCTCCTCCCCGCTCCTCCCCGCTCCGCACACCGCTGGCCGACGGTGTGCCGAAGCCCCATCAGCCACGTGGCTGTTGGCGCGGCGGCCACCCAACATGGTCCCGCTTCTTCACTCCATCAACTGGCCCCGATCTCTTCCGGGCTCCCCTCTATATCGTCTCTCCCACGTGACCCTGACACCTCCCCTTCCGGATCGTCAGATCCGGCCTTCCCATACTGCCCTGCTGGCTCCACCTCCATTCACCTCGCTTCCCATTGGAGCCGAGGTGAACGGCACCCACACGCCCCCCATACCAGGCTCCGCCCCCAATACTCCGGGCTGTGTGATTGGGCCAGAGCCCAGCAGCAACCCCATTTATGCTCGCATTACATTTGTGTAACCCAAACCTGAGCATGTGGCTAGTCTAGGCTAACACGCTCCACCTGTCACCTTGTGCTCAATGGTGGACAAAGTCCCAGGCAACAAAAGTCTAAGACCTCATCCCCGCTGGCCTTCCTGGTCAAGGTGAGACTAAAGACCCTTGCAGGGAGGTAGAATGGAACTGCATCAGACTGTTCTGAAGAATATTGGGCGGCTATCTTGACGAAATGGAGGTAAACAACAGCCCTGCTTCAGCGTCTCGATGAAAAAGGCTGATGGGGGAGTCAGCAGGAGACAGAAGGGCTACACGGGAGGAGGCCTTTAGGACAGCGTCTCCAATGCCACAACAGTGGAGTGAGCAAGGTGACCCAGTCAAGACACACGGAGGCAAACCGCAGGAACTGGAGGAAGCTTATAACAAGCCAAGTGACAAGGGACGGGGATGTCAACTGAAGGCCCACGGCCTAGCGGAGGGTGCTCAGGGTAATGCTCACCAAGGGGACCCTCGCGCGGCTAGGAGAAGTTAACTACCTCACTTAGTATGCAGGCAGACGTGGGTTCGATACCGACCCTAACGCCGCGGTGGCTAGGAGATGTTAACTACCTCGCCTGGTCATGGGTTCGATCCCAACCTTGATGCTTACTGTACAATTTGAAGTTAACATGTCACTCTCCCCGTGGTCACGTGGATTTTTCTCTGCGTCCTCCGGTTTTTTTCCCTCCACATTTAGAAACACATTCCGTTGGAGGGAGCTGGTAGGAACGTTGGGTTGCTCGGTCAATGGCCAGGGTCAACGGCGGCGTGGTGTATTCCGCAAATATAGCCGACTGTGAGGGCGGGCACAAGCCGGCGTGAGTAGGTTAAACGTTTAAGGGAACCACGGGGTGACCAGCCCCTCCCCACCCAACCCCACCCCAAATAACCCAACCCCACCCCTCCCACCCCCTACCTAGCCCCACCCTCCCCACCCAGCCCCTCTCCACCCTCCCCTCCCCACCCAGTCCCTCCCCACCCTCCCCTCTCCACCCAGCCCCACCTCTCCCATTTTTGGATGCACGACGGACGGACGGACACAATAATCCCCTGTGGGCTGGTTTAACCAGGAGGTTCCTACCAGTATTAACATCTCTATGCGTTTAGTGTATTTAGACGCTATAGAGTGATGATGATACGCCATTTCGTTGAACTCTCAATTGTGATCGCCAGGTCGCTTCTGAAAAAGAGCTAATTAGCTCAGTGGGGTCTTACCTGGTAAAATAAAAATACTTTCATTTTTTTTAGTTTATATAAAAACCGACGCTCCTGCTCTTAGTCCCCATGCATGTGTGGGGAAGTGAGCCCAATCTCCTCCCAAATATTTTGCACCCCAGTTGCGGGTCTGTGCCTCGTGCCGGCCTCTTGCTGCGATTTGCTTCATTCACTCGGTGGGGACACCACAGCGAGCCCACTCCCCCCCCTACACATTCTTTAAACTCAGGGGCACAGTGTTCGGGACTAAGGTCCGCAGACTTTCTGTACCCCACACTCCTTATGTCGCGGTTTGTGCTCTGTACCTCATACCCATACCGTTTATCCGTATTCTTGTACGGGGAAATATAATTTTCAGGTCCATACTGCGTACAGCCGTTTCAATACGGGCAAAAAATGTGATATTTATGTTTCCCCCTTGTTATGGGACTTTGTAGGATGAACGTTGCGATTTATAAGGGACACGGGATGATCAAAAAGGTCTGAATTGGTCTGTAATAGCCCCGCCCTATCGATGACTTACCCCGCCTTCTCACAATATAGCCCCGCCCTTTCTCCATAAAACCCCACTTCCATCCTCCCCCTCTTCTCTGTGTTGCTCAACGAGCCCCACTTTGGTTCACTGCAGGAGCTCAGTGAGAAAGGCGATGGGAGAGCGTGCGGGGATCGCGGAGGCTGCCTGGCTGCTGCTGCTGCTCGCTCTATCGCTGCTCACACCGGCGCAGCAAGGTAGGCAGGCACGCGGGTAACTACACACACAGCCACTCACCCACTAATCCATCCATCCACCCACTCATCCATCCACCCACGTATCCATTCACCCACTCACCCAATCACCCACTCACCCAATCACCCACTCACCCAATCACTCAGCCACTCAACCACCCATTCACTCACTCAACCCACTTACGTACCCACTCACGCACCCACTCACCCACTTAGCCATCCACTCATTCACTCGCCCACCCACTCACTCAACCAATCCACTCACTCAACCAATCACCCACCCAACCACTCACCCATTCACTCAGCCGCCCACCCACTCAATAAGTCCACCCACTAACACTAACTCTCCGATCCACTCAGCCACCCGCCCACTCACCACCCACTCACCATCCACTCACTATAGTTTAGCATTGTGTATGTTTATAGGCACCGTATTAATGGTTGTTGTGGCTCTATTTTGCCTGCTGTGGTTATGTTGTTATACAGCGGTGGTGATACTTGCAGGGATTATAATGTGGTTAAGTTCGTGGTTAAAATGCAGTTGTGGCTGTAATTATATTGGCGGCTGATGTGGTTACGTGTCGTATTTCGTGTGGTTATAATGTGGTTGTAGTTATGGTTGTAGTTGTGGTTATATAGTGGTTGTTGTGGTTATGTGGTTGTAGTTTTGGTTATGTGGTTGTAGTTTTGGTAATAACGTGATTGTAGTTTTGGCTATAATGTGGTTGTAGTTGTGGTTATGAAGGCTATGGTTATATTTTGGCTTCGGTTGTGGATGTGAAATAGGTATATAGCTGTTGCTCATATTCATACACGCAGTGTCGATGACATTAACATCAATGTTGTTTTTGACAAGTCATTGTGAAAGATGGTGTTTATAATATATCACTAGCGGGAAGTACCCCCGTTGCCTGGGCGAAAAAGACACACACACATCGACTTACACATACACAGACATGGACCCACACACATAGAAACAAATTGACTTACACACACACACAACAACCGCCATTCGCCACTAAGTGGCGGTGACAGGCTATGTGAACCTTGAGACCACGTGAAGTGTCGAACGCCCGCTGACAGGAGGTCACGGGGCAGACCCAGGTGCCAAGGGTCGACTGACCGAGATGACCGAGATGACTGGCTGATGCACCACCTGTGCCCCCTACTGTACCAACTTGCTGTGCTTTAGCCACCCGGCGCTCCGCTCGTTGTTGTGAGCGTCGCTCCTCCGCCCTCCGTTGTTGTTGGAGGGCGACTGCCTCCAACTGCCCAGTAGCGTCCTTCACGAGCCTCCTCCACAGAGGCCGATCTTGACACCGCTGGTACCAGTCATCGGCAAGTCCACTCAGCTCCACGTCCTCCTGTACCACACGCACATACTTGGACTAACACACACAGACTCACCCACACCGACTCACACACACACACGTACTGACGCGCACACATCGACTCAAACACACATCGACTAACACACACACATATCGACTAACACACACACATCGACCTACACACGCACATACTTGGACTTACACACACCCACATCGACTCATACACACATATCGACTTACACACACATCGGCTCACACACACACATCGACTCGCATAGCAGCAGCCAAATACCATTAACGCACATTTATAAATCTGGAGGGGAAAACCGGAAGAACCACAGAAAAAACCACGCGACCACTGGGAAAGAAACACGCAAACTCCAAATATACAACAGGTGTCAGGGTCAGGATCGAACCCATGTTTCTGCCCACCCGTAGAGATCCATAGACCCACAAAGACTCCTAGAAACCCACATAGATGCAGAGCCTAATATCGGACCACAAAACCCCACGGAGACTCACACTCATCAAAACCCATACTGAAAATAAACTTTGAATTTACCAGGTAAGGCCCAGTGAGCTTTTTTTTTTAGAAGCGACCTGCACATCACCCACGACCTCATGCACACCAATGTGAGGAATTTAACATATCCTAGCCATGCGTGGTGACTCTCTCAGGGTGCACCAATGCCTGCAGGTTACAACCCGCACACGAAAATTTAACTGAAACTCAGGTGCCGGGATCACCGTTTGAACTCTCGCACCGAAGCAACTGTAACCCTCGATGTGACCTAACCATGAATTGGATGAACATAGCCCCGAATCAGAACTCCGTCCTTAGGGGTCTCGCGACGTTGTGAGTAGCAAGTAAGCCGTGTTTTGTGGTTACATTAAATATATTAGTACAAATTGCATAAGTACGCAAATTGCTGCTAATTTGTCAACACGAAATTGATACTTGGAGAAAGACAGAAAAACAACAACAGCAGTTGCAGACCACACCAAGACAACAACAACATCAACAGTTGCAGACCACACCAAGACAATAACAACAGTTCCAGTGGCTGCTGTAGCCAGTAGTCACTCTTTTCACATCAAGAATACGCCATCGGCAGGCATCACCAAGTGAGTTTGACACGCAGTAGTAGTAGTGCTTTCGCGACCAATATTATCAATGGCAGTCGTTTTTTGGGGTTAGATCGCGTCAATGTCAATGTGTCGTTAAACCTGCCACCACCACCCGACACAGCCAATCAGAAAGGGCGTGTTGGAGAGTAAATCCACAACATTTATAATCTGCTATTTGGTTCTTTCGTTAAAGTCACGTAAAAAATCTAATCAAATAACAATAGAATACGACGTTTGGATTGCAACACAAGCAACCATCATCAGGTAAGAATTAATGAGAAAAAAAATTAACATAGCAAACTTAGAAGCACAATGCAACACAACACAGAGAGCCGGGCAACACAACTGCCAACACCCCACCTGGTTGACCACGCTCCTCCAAAGAATGACAAACAGAAAAACAGCGCCACTGTGTCGAGGCCTTAAATAGAGAGAGGGGGAGGGGTTGGAGCAGAGATATAGGAGGGGGGGATTGGGGCAGAGGACAATGAGAGAGTTGTGTGGAATTCTGGACCATAGTGGCCGGAGGAGAGACAATGGACTATAAACAAAGTAGCACGGCAATATTGAGAGCAAGAAAATCGGAAGTTTGAGATAGCAAATTTAGTAAAAATTAAGAAGTTTAATGCAATGCAACACAGACGGTCGGTTAACACACAATTAACGCATAGCCTGGTTGATTACGTTCTTCCAAAGATTGCTAAATTAGAAGTTAAGTGTGAAACAGACAATCAAGAACAATTTTAGAGAGAGAAATAGGAAGTTTGATTACAAATTTAGTAAAATTAGAGAGTGTAATGCAATGCAACACAGAGAGTCGACTAGCACACAGTTAACGCATAGCCTTGTTGATTACGTTTTCCCAAAGATTGCTAAATTAGAAGTTAAGTGTGAGTTGTGAAGAAACCCTCGCCATAGAGGTGGTTCAAACTAGATTCAAAGATTTCGTGACTGCAGGAATTACTCTTTGGTTCTATCAGTAAAGTCACGTAGAAAATCAAATCAAATAATAATAGAATACGACGTTTCGATTGCAACACAAGCAACCATCATCAGGTAAGAATGAATGAGAAAAAATAAACGTAGTAAACTTATAAACACAATGCAACACAACACAGAGAGCCGGCCAACACAACAGCCAACACCCCAACCTGGCTGACCACACTCCTCCAAAGAATGAGTAGGTAGTTAGTTTGCTGTTGGTTGTGGGTCCCACGTTAGCTAGGAAATGTTAGGTACCTCACTTGGTATGCCAGGAGGTCGTGGGTTCGATCCCGACCCTGACGCCACAGTTGCTGGGAGATGTTAACTGCCTCGCCTGGTATACAGGAGGTCGTGGGTTTAATCCTGACCCTGATGCCAAGGTAGCTAGGATATGTTTACTACCTCGCCTGGTATACAGGAGGTCGTGGGTTCGATCCTGACCCGGACAGACGCAATGACGGTCATGATATTTTAACTACTTTCTCTGGTATCCAGGAGGTCATGGGTTCGATCCCGCCCCTAACACCACGTTGGCTAGGAGATATTAACAGCCTCTTCTGGTATACATGAGGTTGTGCTTTTGAGCCCGACCCTAACACCACGGTGGCTAGGAGATGTTAACTGCCTCACCAGGCATACAGGGGTCATGGGTTCGATCCAAATTCTGATGCCACGGTGGCTAGAAGATATTAACTACCTCGCCTGGTATACAGGAGGTCGTGGGGTCGATCCCAACCCTAATGCCTGTTGTATATTTGGAGATTGCATGTCGTTCTCTTCCCATAGTCGCGTTGCTATACGAGCTATTTGTCAGAAGTGAGCCCGAGAAAAACAAATCCACACAATCATGGGGAGTACGTGCAAACTCGAAACATATAGCAGCCGCCAGAATCAAGACCGAACTCACGATATCATGCATACCAGGCAAGGGGGATAACATTTCGTAGCCACCGCGGTGCCCCATGGGGCATTGGTCAGAGATGCAGCAGGCCCTATGGTGTAGTGTTTTGATGAGGGATATGTAGATTACACTTTTGTCATCTGGCCACATGGCCAGCGAGGAACTGAACCAAATTTTAAACCACATCAACTCCATACAACCATCCATCAAATTGACCATGGAAGTGGAAAATGATGGCAAGCTACCATTCCAGGATGTTTTGATCGAGAAGAGGCCTGATGGCTCGTTTTGACATTCTGTATGCAGGAAAGCCACCCACACGGATTCCTATCTAAAACCTGATTCCCACCACCATCCGGCCCAAAATAATTCCCTCATCCAAACACTACACCATAGGGCCCGCTGCATCCCCGACCAATGCCCCATTAACTCAAATATATATAACCCCCTCGTTGTAGCAGCTGTTTTCTTCCTTGTTCAGCAGTTCTGCTGCTGGATTTTTTCCGCCTGAGGACGACCACTTGTGTTGCGATTAAAACGTCGTGATTTATTTATTTTTAAAATAAAATTTTCTACCTACGTGACTTTACCGAAAGAACCAAAGAGTATGGATTCCTGCAGTCACGAAAGCTTCAAATAAAGTCTATGTGCATTGTCTTTGAAACTGATTGGTCCACATCAGAGACAGCTTTCTTTAGAGCAGACATGATTCCTTACAAAGGTTTCAGTTTGGTGTTTTAACATCTTAACACCTGTTTTATTTCCAGAAAGGGGAAAACCCTATTATCATAATTTATGTTTGCATGTTCACAAGTACCGTATGTGGTTAATCCAGACATGATTCCTTGAAAAAGGTTTTTATTTGGTGTTGGAACATCTTAATACAACTCCTGTTTCATTGCCAGAAAATATAACACCTATTATTTTTTCTAATCTATTGTTACTGGACATCTGTGGAAAACAGCTTCATAGTTTATTTCCACAAGTGGCGCCGAGATGTTGACTATCTAGCCTGGTATAAAGGAGTTTGTGGATTCAATCCTGAACCTGGAGTTTGTATGTCTCTCTCCCCGTTGTCGGGTGGATTTTTCATGCAGGTCCGTCGTTTTGTTCAGCTCCTCCGAGTCCTCCTCCCCTCTAAATAAATGATTGAGATCAGCTCGTGCCATCATCTGCACCGTCGTTTGTCCAATAATGGTGATGTCTACTGCCTCATTGCGATTTGCCCTGTCTCTCTGTCTGTCCGGTCTCCAGACACAGAGTCATCCAGAAAGGAAGCTCTCAACGCCAATGGAAACAGCTTGTCTAAAATCCTCTACAACGATAATGTCACCAGCAACGTAAATTACCGTGAGTCTGACGACCACGGTCTGCACGTGTGCGTGTGTACAAGTATGTGTGTGTTTGTGCACATGGCCTGGCACATGCACATGGCCTTGCACAAGCGTCGTGGTGACATCACCACCACTTAGTGGCGAATGGCGGTTGTTGTTGTTGTGTGTTTGTGGTACACGAGGATGTGGAGCTAGGTGGACTTGCCAATAACTAGTACCAGCAGCCTCTGTGGAGGAGGCTCGTGAAAGACGCTGCTACTGGGAAATTGGAGGCGGTCCCCCTCTAGCAACAATGGATGGCAGAGGAGTGACGCTCACAACAACGAGCTGAGCGCCAGGTGGCTAAAGCACAGCGAAGTGGCACAGTATGGGGCACTGGTGGTGGCGTATCATCCAGTCATCTCAGTCAGTCAACCTATGGCACCTAAGTCTGTCCTGTGACCTTCTACCAGTGGGCGTTCGACACTTTACGTCGCCTTAAAGTGCACCTAGCCTGTCTTGGGGGGGGGAGGGTGGGGGCGGGCATAGTGTAATGGTTAGCGCTACGCTGTGCTTTGAACCTGACGACCCGAATTCGATTCCGGCTCACAGCCACCAACAACAGTGCCGATTACCTGAACAGGTCCTGGGCCTCCCTTAGGTCGGCTCAGTCTCAAATGAGTACCTGGAGCAGTGTGAAAACATCGGCACTGGGGAGAGATAAGCCGGCTAGGCATGGTGTTGGCCACTCGCCCATTCTTGTGCCTTGCTGGCCTTCATAGTTGCTCGCAAATAGCACTTGCCCCAACAGTCTGTCTTTATCACTATTTGTCTCGGGGCACAGACACACTCTGGATGATGGGGGGGGGGTCCTAAGTCGAGCAGTTCCCCGTGGTTATCGGTTTGATGATGGGGACCCATAATATTCTCATGATAATGGAGCGGCAGGCTAGCAGCAGTCCACGACTCAAGTCCTCTATGCACCACGACACCAGTCGTCAGTACAGGTCATTTCTCGACTTACAAATAGGTTTCATTCCGGAGGACCGTTCATTAGTCGAACAGTTCATATCTCGGAACTCGACATTTAATTGTACTTACGGTCAGTATTATAAAATGTCTTAAGGTAAAAAAAACATGGGAAGCATTATAACCTCGTAAATAAGAAGACATATTGTTCATTTGCATGTGTAATGAGAGAGAGTGACATCTATCGGTTGGAAAAGGGAAGCGCGGATACAGGCACCATTATAACATAATCCAAGGGGAAAGGTATCTCGGCCAAAGGTAAAGGGCGGAGTCGGGAGGGATACCCCGAAAATGATTGGGAAGGTTCCACCAGGGGGCGTGGCCAGAGGCGGAGCCTAGCTACACCTGTGGCATATAAGCAGAGGCAGAGGAGGACTCGTGATTGGTGTGGGGAGCCTTGGGTCCGGACTGCATCGCTGCTCGCTGTCATCTCTCTCTGTCGTTGGGCCACATTGCGGATCATCTGCGGAGCTTCGTGCTCCTCACCGGCACGCCGGCAGCCAGTGGCAAAGCCGGAAGTGTGGGACGGAGCGCTCACAGCGGATCAGCCATGTGTATGTAGTTAGAGAACGTTTTTAACTAATACGAAGAGTTACGTTGTCTGAGTGGTGCCTGTGTATGTGAATAAACAGAAAGAGTGCCTCAACACGACCTGTCATCGAAGTCGCTTATTACATTGGATTTTTACAAGAAACACAAGTTAGCAAGAAATGTCAAAACATCAGAAGAAGCATAACCCACCTGTAGCGTCTTCCGACGACAACGATGAAAACGGGACCCAGGACCTGCCAGCCCCGAGAACCGTGGTCCTGGTGAAAGAAACTATGGCGGGAGGAGTCGCTGCACTGGAGACGGTCGGCGCTTACACAACAGCTCCACACCAGCAGCCTGAAGACGGCTGGACGAGGGTGACGGAATAGCTTGAAAAATTGCGGGCGGTGGTCTTGTAATTGGTTTCGCTTGTCACGATGTCTACGGTGGTGGGTCGCACTTCAGACGCATCGCCGGGAGACAGAGACCAGGTGGCCAGGACCGGAGTTCTGGCACATTCTTCAGAAGGTGCGACGGCCGCCATTTTGCACGCAGTGGAGGGCACACAGCCCGACGCCGCCATTTCAGGCCAACACCGGAGAGGTGCGGTCGGAGTCAGCCATTTCATGAGAGGCGCGTGGTGCGCAACGTGTAGCAGCCACCACTGGAGGTGGGCGGAGTGGGGCCGATCGTACAAGGAAACTTCCTCAAGTTAAATCATTTGTCGTGGGAAGCGGCAACTAGAGCGCCTTCACTTGGCGAGTTGAACCAGCTTTCCATTCAATACATTGGACGGAGGAGGAGGCGCTGGCTGCTCTGCTGACAGTTTTGGACAACGGCGCTCTTTCGCTCTACAGAGCTATACCTGCTGAAAAGAAATCCACACTTCAGGGTGCGTATGCCAAGATGGCAGATGTGTATTAGCCGCCCTCCGACAAGTGATGACAATTTCTACAACGAAAGCGAGGGGAATCCAAGACACCTCTCGCCTATCATAGCATGTTGTTGGCCTTCGCGGGAGCAGCTTACCCTGGTGAAATCAAGAGATCCTCGACTCCCTCATCATGGAACGAATGTTGGAACTGGCTAGAGACATGGGGGTGGTCCTACCGGTGTCTTCAAGCCCACGAGGAAATTAAACGGTGGTCCCATGTGGCGGCATGGACGGGAGACCCCAGCCGGGAAGAGGAACTGAAAGGATGGGCACCAAGCAAGGTCGGGGTGACTCCACCTGGCGATGAAGCTTGGGAAGGTGACATCGTGGAACCAGTGATGGGGAGACGCTGCGCGACAGCGATGGAGTGGGAGGCCACGTCAACGCGAGGACAGAGAGGCGCAGAGGCAGTCCCTGGCCTGCTTCTGTTGCGGCCAGCTGCGGCACTGCACAAGGGGATGTCAAACTCGCCCTCCGACATCGAATTCAACCGCTGCCCTGGCATCCGCTGCCCCTCCGGCGGCTCAACAGCCATCTCAACAGGCGAGTACACATCAGACACCCGGCCCATTTTACAATCTGAAGCGTTTGTTTATTCGGGGTTCGCTCACTCTCGGCATGATACACATGTTAATACTACGCAGCAGGATCCAGTCACGATAGGGTGGCCTAATTCGAGGACACAGTGGAAGAAATTGGAGCGTCGCGTAGTAGCAGCGGCTGCAGGTTCTTCAGCAGTATCTGGTTCAATACAAGGTGTGGATGTGCGTGTTTGGTAGACACGGGAGCTTCAGCTACCATTATTTCAAATGTTATATTTCAATTGCTATCGATTCCGGCTCAACAAATACGATCAGTTGTTAATAATTGCGTAGGAACAAATGGGGGTAGTATGGGCATCATTTGTCAGGTAGAAACCCGCATCGAAATTGGTGAGGTGGCTGTGCTGGGGCCTATCCTAATTTCGAAATCGCTAGCTGTTCCTTGCCTCTTGGGTGATGATTTCCTTAAGAAGATGCCCATAAAAATCCTCATGGACCAAGGTTGTTTGGAAATACCGTCGGCTCGGAAATTATTTTTTTTGCCATCAGTGCTACGTCATTCAGTAGCATGCATTATGGTGCAGGGCCTTATTGACGTCACAGTGGAGATCCCACCAGGATCCCAAATGCTCGTACTGTTACGCTAGGGGTCCTTTTAACACTGTCAAATATGGCGACTCGTGGACTGGGACTGGTTGGTGCACAGACAGTTCTTCGCCCTGACCAGGCGCCGTTTTTTCAAGTAGTTAACACGGGTCTGGACGCGGTTATGGTACCAGCAGGTACAGTATTGGCTCAAGCCACCACCACATTTTGTGAACGTGATGCCATCACGCCGCAACCAGTTGTGGCCGCTATTGACTGCATGAGGACCACAGCCAATTGCGCCCGGAACCATTTGTGGTTGCTTTTGCTCGAATTCTCTGACGTTTTAAGTAAAAGTTAATTTGATGTTGGTCGTTTCCTCGCTGTTGCATTACTGTATTGACACAGGGAACGCTGGGCCTATTCGGCAGAATTCGTATTGGTTAAGTCCAATAGATGACATGTTAGTTACTGATATTATATCCCCATCTACTAGCCCTTGGGGAGCGCCCGTTGTGCATGTTAAAAAGAAGGACGGTAACCTATGATTTTGCGTTGACTTCCGTAAGTTGAACAAGGTTTCTGTAGCTGATATATACCGACTCCCGCGTATGGACGACTCCCTGGATGCCTTGTCCGGTGCACAGTTTTTCTCTACACTCGATTTGTCTTCGGGGTTTTGGCAACTTCCCCTTGATGATTCATCAAAGCCAAAGACTATGTTCTGCACACCCCAGGGACTCTTTCAGTTTAATTACCTTCCGATGGGATTTAATTCAGCCCCGGAAACCTTTCAGCAGCTCATGGAACTCGTCCTGACTGGATTGCAATGGGACTCGTGTCTTATTTTTCTGGATAATGTTATTGTGTTCAGCGGCATCTTTAACGAACATCTTCGGTGTCTGCATGCGGTTTTCACCAGGATGCGATCAGCAAATCTAAAATTCAAACCAAATGTAATTTATTACAAAACTCAGTGCGCTACTTGGGGCACATTGTTAGCACTGAGGGCATCACCACAGATCTGGAAAAAACGGCCTGTGTGCGCGATTGGCCGAACCCCAAGTGTGTAGGTAAAGTGCGCAGTTTCATTGGTTTTGCATCATATTACCGTAGATGTGTGCCGCAATTTGCTATGGTCGCCAAACCCTTGCATGCTTTAACTGCCAAAAATCAAAGATTCCAATGGAGTCCGGAGGAACAAGCTGCGTTTCTAACCATTCGTGAACGACTATCTGATGCACCCACCCTCGAGTATCCCGATTTCTCCCTGCCATTTATTCTGGACACTGACGCCAGTAACACGGGCATAGGAGCCATTTTGTCTCAAGTTAAAAATGGGATTGAGAGGGTGGTCGCATATGGCAGCCGTGTCCTCTCCCCCACGGAACATCGTTATTGTGTCATTCGAAGGGAATTATTGGCCATTGTTTATTTCATCTGACAATACAGGCCTTATCTCTATGGCAGGGAGTTCGTCATTTGTACGGACCACGCGGCCCTCCAGTATTCCTGTAAGGTCGAATAACCCTCTGGCCAACTTTTTCGTTGGCTTGAAACTTTGCTGGAATTTTCATTCCGTGTGATATATAGGAAGGGTGCTCGACATTGTAATGCAGATGCAATGTCCCAGTTACCTCAATCGCCTAGATGTCCAAGTTCGTCGGGTATGGGCCATTGTAAACCCTCCATGTTGCAGCCAGCTGCCGTAAAGTCCTTTGTTACTGCTTCAGAGTCCGCTGAGCCGGTGACACCAGTTGATAGTGTATTGCAGCTTGCACGCTCTGTTTGGGTGTAAGAGCAAATGACTGACGATTCCTTACGGGTCTTGCGCGATCGCGCAGAGGATGCTCGGAAAACGATTGCACTGGCTAATGGGCCAAAGTTGTTCCTTCATGATGGCCTTTTGATGTGGCAGGAGGATAGGTTAAATATCTGGCGGCTTGTTGTCCCCACCACTTTCCGGGGTGACTTGGTCTGCACACTGCATGAGGATAAACTGATGCACCTTGGTGTCTAAGGTGCAGTAGATGTCTTTAAATTGATCCAAGGCTGTCGAATGTGTGCACAGAAAACCGCCGCAGTGGAAGTCTCATCCACCGCTGCAATCCATCTTGGTCTCGCGTATCAACGAATTGGTAGCGCTCGATATCCTTGGACTTTTTCCGGTCACTCCATGAGGAAATAAATTTATCTTAGTAGGGGCTAAATACTTCTCCCAATGGCCTAAGGCTATTGCTACATGAGGTTTGCGATGCCTTAGGTACTATGAAAATTAGGACGTCAGCGTACCACCCACAGATGGATAGAATGGTGTAGCGTCTGAATAGAACCTTGACCTTCATGCTCTGTCAGGCGGTCGACGATGAACAGACGAATTGGGATT
This sequence comes from Entosphenus tridentatus, assembly GCA_014621495.2. NCBI lineage: Eukaryota > Metazoa > Chordata > Hyperoartia > Petromyzontiformes > Petromyzontidae > Entosphenus > Entosphenus tridentatus. Next base: position 132,619 of record JAAXLI020001215.1, on the reverse strand, counting down.
TGCATGTGCCAAGTGTGCTCGCCCTGCATGCTTCTACAGTGTTTTAGCCATTCTTTCTCACGTATGGGATGGAAAATGTCCCCCTAGAAATACCCAATTGGGTTCGCCTCTGGATAACGAGAAGTCCAAATTGTCTGAACATGTAAAAGAAATTCTGCAAAGCATTTCTACGGCACGAGAGGCGGCCAAAATGAATGCCGCCAAAGCACAGGCACGCAATGAACGTATTGCAAAAAAGTTCAATCAAGCGTTGCCATGGTCCATCGGTGACAAAGCATGATTGCATTGCCTCCAGGTGCCAGTTGGTACATCTCCTAAGTTAAACAAACCTTGGCAAGGCCCCGTGGATGTGGTTGAGGTTAAGAGGCCATAATGTGTTCGTATTCAGGTGGGCTGTCGCCGTTGGTTCGTCCACCCTTCTCGGTTGAAGCCGTTTGTCTCTCCACGGGTTGCCTCTTCATCTCCAACAATTGGCCTGCCGGTGTCTGATGTGTCCGATGGGCCAGAGATGTTAGGTTCGAAGGACGTGCGTAAAAAAGGTTATGCTATGCCGCCTGCAGCATCAGAAACGGTGACCGAGAACGGAGCTCGTGACCACGCCGAGACCGAAGACATGCGTGCTGCAAAGGGGCCCGCTGCTCCACTGTCTCCTGGGTTGTTGCCTGGCATTCCGCCCGAGGAGGACCAGAATTCCATCCCCATTGACAGACCGGCGTCACGTACTCGTTCTAAAATTATACGCTTCAGTTGATTCATTGCTTGGGAAAATATGAAAAATGTCGGAGTGACTAGGGTTATTGTGTTTTGTTCCTTCCTCCGGATTGACATATATCTTACCTTCCCTCTGTTTCTCTCGTTGATTAGTTTATATTGTTATGGAATTTTCGTCCCTTCAAGCACACACTACGTGTCCTCCTTAAACATACCCTTTATTGTACACATGCTCTTACAAGTTGTTTAATATTAGACGGGATGGCTATATTTTTTATTACGTGAGGGGGTGATGTAATGAGATAAAGTGACATCTATCGGTTGGAAAGTTGGAAGCATGGGTCCAGGCACCATTATAACATCATCCAATCCCAGAAGGGAAAGGTATCTAGGCAAAAGGTAAAGGGCGGAGTCGGGAGAAATACTCCGAGAATGATCGGGAGGTTCCACCAGGGGGCATGACCAGAGGCAGAGCCTAGCTACGCCTGTGGCATATAAGCAGAAGCAGAGGAGGACTCGTGGTCAGTGTGGGGACCATTTGGTCCGGACTGCATTGCTGCTCACCGTCATCTCTTTCCGTTGTTGGGCCACATGTCGGATCATCTGCGGAGCTTCGCGCTCCTCACCGGCATACCATCAGCCAGAGGCGAAGCCGGGAGTGTGGGATGGGGCACTCACAGCAGATCAGCCGCGTGTATGTATTTTAAAAAAGTTGTTAACTAGTAAGAATAGTTACGTGGTCTGAGCGTACCTGTTTATAAACAAGTAGAGTACCTCTACACGTGTCGTCAAAGTCGCTTATTACACATGTAAGACTAAATACCTGTATGGTAAATAAAAACGTAAAATAATGTAACTTGAAAGCAGAAAATCTGTTTTAGTTTCACTTACATTGAGTAAAACATTTCACTGGCATGCATCGCATGAAATGCTGGGACTCATTACTTCTCACAGAGGAACACTCTGCCAAATAAAATACTTCCACGATTCGGAGCCTAAGTCCGGCCGAACATTTACAAGTCTGATGGTTAAAAATAATAACGTCTATATGGCCATTGAGTGCGGGATACTTCGTATGTCGGACGTTCGTAAGTGCAAACGTTTGTAAGTGCAGACGTGCGTAATTGGAGACGTTTGCAGTTGTGGACGTTCATAGGAGCAGACGTTCATAAGCATGGGCGTTCATAAGTGTAGACGTTTGTAAGTGCAGATGTTCATAAGTGCAGATGTTAGTAAGTCGGGCGTTCGTAAGTGTGAATGTTCGTTAGTGCGGGACATTTGTAAGTCGGACATTCATACCTCGGGGACTGTCTGATCAAAGACTCCTCATTTAACGCGCTAGAGAATATGGTAATAGGGGTTTCCCCTTTTTTCTTGCAAAAAAACAGGTGTTAATATGTTAAAACACCAAACTGAAACTTTTTACAAGGAATCATGTCTGTATTAATGCTTGTGGTCAGATTGCAAAAAAAAACATACTCTGATAATATATGTGTAAGGGATCTGCAAGCCACCATGTTGTGTTCGGTCGAGGGATCGGATCGTGAGGGAAGTCTGCGACAGAGGCGGCACACTTATTAACAAGGGGATGGAGGGGAAATTGTGTTGCGTTACTTTGCCTTCATTGCACTTTTCGTTGTTGTGCTCAGCCGTGGTTAGCTTTGACCGGCCGAGGCGCACAGTTGTTGAGCCGAGGACGGCTCTGTCTCAAGGAAGGGGGGTTGATGTAAGGCAAGGGTATCCAAACTTTTTTCAAAGAGGGCCAAATTTGATAAAGTGAAGATGCCCGGGGGCCAATAGTTCTTTCTGACATTTTTTTAACCACAAAAGTTACTTGAAAATACACACTTTTATAAAAAAAAATATTTGTCACAATTACCTTTTCTTTTCAAATGACAATGTAACCAAATATAAGCCACTCAGGCAGACGTGAACATCTCTAAAAACACAATTCTGCCTTTCATTCAGTCAGGTAACATTGAGCAAACTGTATAGAATACCTTAAATTTCCATGAGTTAAATATCAGTGCCTCATGAACATTTTAAACAGGAGTTATAAGTAATGCAAAGTGGTCTGTTATCATTAAACTTTATAACAAGTGAATTTTGCCCTTGTCTTTTACAAGATCTTTCAGAAAGCAATAGTTTGTGTCACATCTACAGGTACATAACATCAACAGTTATAACCAAATGATATTCAAGAGTTTAATCAAACACGTGCCATAAGTCCAAGTGCATTAGTGTGCTTTAGGCTTTTCACTGTTAATATTGAAAGATGTTACCGTTCAAAACACTCAATTTCAGATTGATCAAGGAACAGATAACTTGCTGACACTAATGAGAAGGGTGATACTGATATCTAGATTCTCTCATCCTTGACCTCAATCGGTTCTTGTTTAAGTTCATGACTGAGAATGTTTGCTCACACAAATATGTGAAGCCGAATAAGCTCAGCAATTTCTTAGCGAATGACCGCATTTCTGGAAACCTGCTTTTGACCAGCTGCCATTAAAACGGCGGCCCTCACTGTCAACTTTTTTTTTGCAGTCGCCATGGCAGAAATGATTCGAGAAGGGTTCGCGGCACAGATGCAGAGCCAGAGAGCACTAGAATTGTGCTGCCACCGTGTGGCGAAAGGAGGAATGATTTATTTATTCTGACAGAGCTAGCGAGCCATAAATAACACATTATAAGACCGAAGCTGCGGGCCGTATGAAATCTGACCGCGGGCCGTGATTGGCCCGCGGGCCGGACTTTGGACATGCCTGATGTAAGGGATCTGCGAACCACCCTCACACACTCGCACCACGCAGACATGAAATCTCCACACTCAGCATAGCACGCACCAATCACACGCAAAAGTCATACACTAAACGGGGGTCAAGGGTTAAAGGGCACTGACGTCACACGGACTCGGCGTTCCAGACAGAGATGTGTATTGGGAATGAGGGAGGAGATGGAGAGTTTAAAAGCGACTGAGACGCGTGTTCGGGGTTGGTTTTAGGAACGAGTGTGGCTGTGGGTTGAAGAATGAACAAGTGTGTAACCAGTCTCCGACTCCTCTTCATCTGGTGGCAGCAAGATCCCAAGAGGGGAGACTCCGCCAGAAGATGCTCTACGTGTCCACTGGACGTGGGCACCTTCCTCATCCAACCCAGTGGTGCCGACCCAGTGCCGCCGCCGCAGATCATCCTCTAGGGATCTGAGGATGGATCAGCTGCTGGAGATTGAACGAATGGGGGACCTACAGCTGCACCACCTCCCCAGCGAGGGGACGGGAGTCATGGTCAGCCGTCCAGATCGGGAGAATGGCGCGCTTTCGTCCGCCTGTTCGAGATGGCTGCCCGGGCAATGAAGTGGACGGAAGAACAAGCCCTGACAATGCTGCACACTGTGTTGGATGACGCCGCACTGGCAGTGTTCGACCGGATTCCGCCTGCAAAAAGAGGATCCCTGCAGGGCGGCTGAAAGGAGATGTTGGAGGTGTTCGACGATTCGTCTGCGGTGCGCCAGAAGTTTAAAAACTGCCTACGGGAAGCATCCAGGACAGAATTGTTGATGCTGGCAGAAGCCGCATTCCCGTGGCTCAACGAGTCGGGCCTGGACTCGCTGGTGGCGGAGCGGCTCCTTGCCATGGCACAGAAGGCAGGACTGATGCTGCCGGCAGTGGAGGAGGAAGTCCGCACCTCGCTATTGGTTGCACGACATCTCTGTGCTTACGAAGAGATGGCGGGACCCGCGCGAAGTGTAGCACACGTCGCAGGGGATCACGGTAACATTGAGGGGCTGCCACGGCCACCAACCAGACATGCACCGCCGGCGGAGGAGGATGACAGAGAGATGGTGGCGGCCCTGGGGCAGTATCCGTGGAACCCCACGGGAAGCAGAGCGTCTACCCCGGTGCTGGGTACCTCGCATTGCAGTAGAGCATCCTCGGGTCACCAAATAAGTCATCTTCAATCACTGCGGGAGTGACGGACACATTGCCCATGGATGCCACAGCAGGACGAGTGCACTGGGGATGACCTTTTCTGACTCAGGCGAGTGCTGACACCTCGGACACCCGGCCGGAACCATCCACCTCAGGTTCACCCCATCACTGATCTCATTCCTCGGGGGCAGCGGCTATGATTTTCACTGACGGTCCGGGCCCGTGGCCAGACATGATTAATAAGTGGCATCGTTTGGCCAGAAAAGTGGTGGCAGCCATGGCTGGGATGTCCGTGTTGGTAGGCTCGGTGGCAGGGGTTAGTGTCCATGCGTTGGTTGACACGTGTGTGTCCGATAGCATCTTATCCCTGCGCGTCTTTGACTTGTTACCGGAGGGACAGTGTTGCCTCGCGCTGGTGCAGGCCAGATACATAGCCGCAAATTGGGAGAAGTATGGGGATAATAGGCCAAGTGGTAGTGCTGGTCCCCATCGGGGAACTGGAGATACGGGCATCGGTACTGGTCTCCAGGGTGCTCACGGTTCCCTGTTTGCTGGGCACAGACCTGTTGAGTCACATGCCCCTTCGCATTCTAACGGATGAAGGACCATCGCCGATGGTCGCGGCGATGGTCCCGATGGTCGCGGCGATGGTCCCGATGGTCGCGGCGATGGTCCCGATGGTCGCGGCGATGGTCCCGATGGTCGCGGCGATGGTCCCGATGGTCGCGGCAAAGGAGGTCCCATAATACAGAATATGACTTCTTGAAAAGCGAAGTGCCACTTAAAGCCGAAAAAAACTCATGAAGCAGAAAATCTCAGCGTTATAAATATCGTTACAATACAGTTTGGCAGGATACAATATACTACGTACACACACACTGAGACGGTGGGATACCGCTCACCCGCACTGCTGAACAAGGTTGTTCGCCTTTATATGTATGTGTAGTAACATCGCTGGATGGCACCACGCTGTAAGTGCAGTGCCGGCCCTACAGGACACGGCGTGTGCGTGCCGACCTAAGGGGAAGGTCGTGTGAGGCCATGGTACTCTGATTTACCCGAGAGGACACGTGACCGGTTAAGATAACAAGGGGGGCCCCCAAGAGGGGGCTAGGGGAGTCACATGATTGGTGGCCACCACACTAGGTGGTTATTCTGTAAAGGGGAAGCTTACCCTGTGTGTTTTAACTAAATACATGCGCTGCCTCCAACGTCTGCGACTCAGTTGAACCCACTACATATGTATGTAGACCTTATTTCGCACCGTACGTAGCTATTCATGCTAATCTGAGGTGTGGGGGAAAGACAACACATTAAACGCAACAAGCAATTCTAAAGATATGACCACTCATAGACCGTGATACAATTGCGCATGCTACCTCATTATAACGGTGCGCATCCTGCGCTCAGTGATAAGTGTTCCCGCATAAAACCACGCTATCAGGAAAACGCTTTGCTTGTGTAGAGGTGCTAGACACACTCTATTCGGTAACCTGCATGGCACTATGTAATCAGAGGGGAAAGCAGTGTTACCGCTCTGGGACCAAAGGCTGGGGTCAGGAAAAGGCAGGAGCAGATCGTAAACACACTTTCCCGCCAGACCAACGGCCAAAGGTCAGTTAGGGTAAAAGAGGATCGAAAACACAGATTCTAGAGAACCAATTGGAGGGTCCCACGAGGGAGCATGGGATTGGATAAGGACTGTTACAAATGGGTATAAAAGAGCGAGCGCGGGGAGCGCTCGACAGGTCTGAAGACGAAGACTCAAGCCAGCTCAAGATAGCTAGGACCCTGGACCAAGCCTTCTAGCTCTTGTAAGAGCTCAGGCTCAGTGTTACCAGTGGTCAAGGGGAGAATAGGTCCTGGCAGGCAGGACCCTGGCTCCCCAGCCTTCCAGCTCTTGTAGGAGCTGAGGCTCGGCGCGACCTGTGGTCAGGAGACCCACCGAGCCAGCGGTGGGTCACGCTAGCCTCCCCTAGGTCCCAGCCAGAGGACGCTAGGGTAGCGGGTAGATGGAGATTAGTCCCCGCCAGTTAGGAGGCTGTACCTCCCTAGGCTAGCAGCCAGACCCGTGTGTAGGTCCCGTTAGGTATGGAGGCTGTACCTCCTTAGGCTACGGGTGAGGGAACCACATATCCCTCTGTGTGTGGATAGGGACTGTGTCGTAAGAAAGACAATAAACCAGTCTGTGCCTTAAGAAGTTTATTAATCTGTGCAAACCGCCACTACTACCACCGCCGCCACCACCGTTGCCACTGCCACTACCACGGCCACCCCTACCACCACCACCATTGTGCGTTTAAGCAAAGACGTTAGCACCCTGCGCAAAATTACGTAAAAGTACAAAGGAAATTTTGTGGGTGTCTTTGAACAACATCATCCCCCCAAGACAAAGATCCCCCATATAGCCTTAACAGAATGTTGAGGCAAGTGCTGTTAGTGAGCACTTCCGAAGGCCGGCAGGACACACGAGGGGGAAGGGTGGCCAACACCACGCCCGACTGCCTTTGTTTCCCCAGTAGCGATGTCTTTCACACACTGCACCAGGTACTCATTTCAGATTGAGTCGATCTAGGAGAGGACCAGGACCAGTATGGATAATTGTCACTGGTGTTGGCCGTGAGCAGGACTCGAACTTGGGTCGCCGGGTTCCTAGCACAGCGCACTAACTACGACACCACCGCTCCCCACCACCACCACCATCATCATCATCTCTCTCTTCTCTTGCCTCTCCACCTCCCATCTACTCAGGGTGCCTGACCACGCCCCAGATGCGTTGCTACTGCAGCCCCGGGTTTTTGTGGACCGAGGCGGTTTGTCGACAGGTGAGAACGTGCGACTCCTGGACTGACTCGTCCTCGTCCTCCTGCGTGTGCATCTTTGGGATGCCGCCGACAGAGTTTGAGTGTGTGCCTAAGCGAAAGCCCCGGCCACTGTGCACAACAGGCAACCCCACCGAGACCACTCCAATCCTGAACAAAGCAATAACTACCATCAGGTCAACTCAAGCGAGCAGTTCCCACAGTCCCCAAGGTGAGGAAGTTGGCACAGAGGAGGCCACGATGGTGGTGACACTGGTGCCTCACATTAACAATAGGCCTGCGTTCTATTCCCTTCTCAGACACCTTTCAATGTGGAGTTTGTATTTTCTCCTCGTGTTCTACAATGAGTGAGTGGAGTTTGTATGATCTCACCCTGTTATACAGAATGAGTGATTAGAGTTTGCATGATCTCCCCCTCTCGTACAAAGTGAGTGAGTCGAGTTTGTATGATCTCCCTCTGTTCTACGGAGTAAGTGTCGTTTGTATGATCCCTATCTGTTCTACAGAGTGAGAGTCAATGAGTAGAGTTTGTATGTTCATCCCTGTACTGTGTATATATATATATATTCGCCAATAAAGAAAGTGCACCTGGCATGGTACAAGTGCCGTGGTGATGTCACCGCCACTTCTTGTTGTATATTCACCCACACACTGAACCTCAAATAAGTACCTGGTGCGGTCGTGTTTAGTAAACATCGCTACTGTGGAGAAAAATGCGGCTGAGTGGGCGTGGTGCTGGCCACCCGCCACCTCGTGAGCCACGGTTCCAGCTTTCGGAGGCGCTGTTGCTACTCGCTACTAACAGTACTTGCCCCAATAGCATGGTAAGCCCACACGGGGGATCTTTGTCTGTATCTCCCACAGACCTCAAGACATTCCATGTGACACTGACAATAAACGAAGTCTTCAACTCTGCCTTGAATGACCCCAACTCAATGGCTTACAAGAGCATGTCGGACAAACTCCTACCCAGTGTAAGTGATCTGCGACCTATGAACTACAACGAGGTTTTATTTCACCAGATAAAAGTCCACTGAGCTATATTGCTCTTTTTCAGAAGTGACTGGGCTATCACAAATGATAGATTAACAAAGTGGCACAGCAAGCGGAGATTTAGAGCAGCACCCGAATACTCTGAATGCATCTCGATTCGAAATGTGGAGGGATAAACCGGAAGAAATGGATAAATATCGACGTGACCACGGGGAGAATATGCCAACTCCAAATAAACAGGCATCATTAGGATTCAGATCGAACCCATTTTCTCCATATCTTGGCCACGACAGTGCCCCATTTGGATAGCGATAGTAATACAGTCAATGTGTTCACTGATAATAGCATTTGCAGTGTTCAGTGGTGATGGCAGTCGCAGTGTTCAATGGGGCAGCATTCATAGTGTTCAGTGATGATAGCAGTGATAGTGTTCAGTGGTGAAAGCAGTCATAGTGTTCAGTGGTGATAGAAGTCGTAGTGTTCAGTGGTGGTAGCAGTCGTAGTGTTCAGTGGTGGTAGCAGTCGTAGTGTTTATCTCGGCCTCGCTGTGCGCTGCGTTGCACCGCTAGTCGAGTAGATAACCTTGCGTTCAATAAACCCTCGGAGCCAGGATGAACGTCCAACTCCAATCGTCATTTATTGATTGTGTAACGTAGTAATCCGGCAGGAGACGAGTGAAGGGGCAGCACTTCTCTTTATTGTTCTCTTCACGTAACGCTGACACCATACAGCCTACACAAGGCTGTATACACCGTCACTATCCTAAGCCTACACTGGCTATACTGTTCTCAGCCCACACCGGCTATACTATTCTGAGCCTACACCGGCTATACTATTCTGAGGCCACACCGGCTACCCGACCACTGGCCCATCACCCAACCCTGATAAGGACGTCGGCTGATGGGTACCCAGGGTCTCACCACTGGGCCGCACAGAGACCCGGCCCTGATAAGGGCAGCGGGGCTAGGGGTCCCGGGGTCCTAGGCAGCTTCTTCGTCTTCGGTCTTCGCTAGTGTAAACTGCCTCGAGCGCTCCCGCGCGCCGCCTTATATAAGGCGGGGCTAATGCGGACCGCGATGTAAGCACCCACATGCGGACCGTGATGTAAGCACCCGCCCCGCATTGACTCGCTACACGCCGGCGCTTACCACCACTACATCACCCCCCACCACATAGCTCACAGCCGGCCCGGCTGTAAAAAAACTCTCTTAATCAACAGAACACAGTGCGCCCCCCAATAACAAAGTAACATTTAACAATCACAAGGCAAGCAGAACACGAATAACGCACCCCCCCACAACGCCCCAATAAATAACCCAGCCCCTTAACACCCGCAAGAAGAACGCATAACCAGTGTCAACGAGAGAACAGAGAGAGAGAAGAGAAAAAAACAACATATATACAAAACCGACATACCGGCGTCCCATGACGCACAACCGCGACCCGGCGCAACCAGCCCCCCCCCCCCGCCGTCACGAGAAGCGGCGTGATCTGGCGCGAGTCCGCTTGGCCGGGCCGTCATACGGCACCGGGAGAGTTTGTCCGACCGGCGGCCCCGGCGGTCGAGAAGGGCCGTGACTGGCCTCCCCGGAGCCGCAGCTGTTGAGGGGGTCCGACTGGCGGTGGTCAGCGGCCGTCAAATCCGAGACACCTGGAAGCGGGTCAGGTAGAGACATGTGAGGATCAGGTGGTGATGTCCCATTCCCCGAGTCAACGGACACATCACATGCTCGGCCATTCTGACATGAAGGAAGGGTGTGTGGCGCCATAAATGGTTTCAGTCGGGAGGGGTGAACGTACCAACAACGCTTCCCCCACTTAATCTGAACACACTGGGGCCGTGCAACCCGCACAATCTCAACGGGGCCCCGCCATGGCCTCAACAGTTTAGGGGATGTTGCCAACGGAGCCTGCGGACAGTGCAACCAGGCCTTCTCGCCCGGTTTCCACTCATGCGTGTATGTCCGCCGTGCACGCAACCACTCATTCGCCACCTGGCGAGATCTCGAGTTGAGTGTCGCCGCTTCCCGGGCCTCGGCCAACCGAGCAATATTAAATTTAATGTGATCAGCCAATTTTGAATTCGTACGGGGTGCAGAAATCCCCAACTGTGCATCCACGGGCGGGTCAGCCTCCCGGCCGTACATGAGAAAGAAGGGAGAATACCCCGTCGCCGCATGGGGAGCCATCCTATAAGCGGCGAGGACACCCGGAATCTTTAAATCCCAATCCCCCTGTGCCTCGCATACCTGATGGGACAACATCGAGACAATTGTTCTATGGAGCCGCTCCACCATCCCGTCTGTCTGCGGGTGGTACGGGGAAGTGCGCACTTTTTTAGTACCCAAAAGGTCGCACACTTCACGCAATAGGACGCCTGAGAAATTTCTTCCCTGGTCGGTCAGCAACCGCTCCGGGGCACCTTTGTCCAACACATAGCCCTGGACAAAGGCCTCGGCCACGGCCGCCGCCGATTGGTTGGCGAGTGGCCAAGCCATGGGCCATTGGGTGAAATATTCGACGCCAACCAACAGGTACTTGCTACCCCTAGGTGTGACCGGAAAGGGTCCCAAAATGTCCAGCGCAACAAGTTCATTGATGCGCGAGACCTGAATGGATTGCAATGGCGGATTAGCCAGGATGGGCGGCGGTTTCCGTTGGGCACACTGCACACACCCTTTAAGTATGGTGGACACATCGCCCCCCATGCCCGGCCAATAATAATCACGCTGGAGCAAAGCGAACGTTTTGTGAAAGCCCAAATGCAACAGACGTTCGTGAGTGGCCAGAACAACTCTACCCCGCATACCAGAAGGCACGACCAGCCTATGGCGTAGGGAAGCACCGTCCCATTTCATAAGGAGGCCCTGTTTAATTAGCCATGAGTCGACGCCAACCACCCCCTACCCGGAGCAATTCGCCCTGCGGCGCAGTGCGAGAAGGGAGGCGTCGGCCATTTGGAGGCGGCCCCACTCAACGAGAGACACGGAGAGCAACGAATCCCCGCCCGTCGGAGAAAAAGGTACGTCAGACCGTGGCGCATCGGCCGCGGTGAGCAGAGCTGGCGGTGGTCCCGCAATTTGAGGTTTACACCGCCCCGATCCCAACAGACATGCACATTCCGCACGTGGTGGCAGTCGCGACAGGGCATCCGCGTTTATATGACGCACCCCCTTACGGTAAGTCATCGTAAACTGGTAGTCCTGGAGGACCTCCAACCAGCGAGACAACTGACCCGACGGCTGTGCGATGCGCAGCGCAAATTGAAGTGCCGCATGGTCCGTACGAACCGTAAAGTGTCGTCCGTAGAGGTATGGTCGAAATTGTTGAACAAAAACGACGATAGCCAGTAACTCGCGCCGAGTGACACAGTAACGTTGTTCCGCCGGCGACAACACCCTGCTACCATAGGCGACGACGCGTTCGACCCCCCCGACCACTTGGGAGAGCACCGCACCAATGCCCGTGTTACTGGCGTCCGTGTCAAGCAAGAACGGTGTATTGAAATCAGGGTAACACAGGGGCGGAGTTCCCACCAAGGCGTCCCGAAGGGAGCAGAAGGCGGCCTCCTCCTCCGGTCCCCAACGAAATTTAACACCTTTCGCCGTCAAAGCATGCAGGGGCTTGGCGATGGTGGCGAACCTCTCGACAAACCGGCGGTAATAGGAGGCAAACCCAATAAAACTGCGGACCTCGCCGACAGTAGTGGGCATTGGCCAAGAGCCGACACACTGCGTCTTAGCAGGATCAGTGGAGATCCCCGAACGGCTGACGATATGCCCCAAATACCGTACAGATTCCCGAAGCAGGTGGCATTTCTGCGGTTTAAACTTTAACTTAGCGGCCCGCATTCTGAGGAACACTGCCCTCAAACGTAGGAGGTGTTCCTCGAACGTTCTACTGAAAACGATGACGTCGTCCAGGTAAATTAAACAGGTATCCCATTGAAGGCCCGACAAAACCAATTCCATTAACCTCTGAAACGTGGCGGGAGCGGAATGGAGTCCCATGGGTAACCGATTGAACTCAAACAGGCCGACAGGCGTGCGAAACGCAGTTTTGGGCTTTGACACCTCGTCAAGGGGCAGTTGCCAGAATCCCGACAGCAGGTCTAACGTCGAAAAGTATCGTGCCCCCGCTAAAGCATCCAGGGATTCGTCCATTCTGGGGAGCGGATATGCGTCAGCCACAGAGATCTTATTCAGGCGACGAAAATCAACGCAAAAGCACAGGGACCCATCGTGTTTTTTCACAAGCACGATGGGGGCCCCCCACGGACTGGATGAGGGCGAGATAATGTCGGCAGACAGCATGTCATTGACGGCCGATTGAACATGTTCTTTTTCGGCCGGGCTTAGCCGAAATGGATTTTGCCGAATGGGGGCCGCGTCACCCGTGTCAATGTGGTGACGTAAGAGGTCAGTGCACCCGATGTCAAATTTATGTTTGCTAAAAACGTCAGAAAACTCTAGTAACAGGCCACGCAATGCCCCCAACTGTGAGCTAGACAGGTCGCAGGATCCGGCACACAGCGAGTCCAACCACTCCCCATCACTCCCTGGTTTAAGATGCGGGGTAGGAGCAGACTCAACTTGCGCAACCAGCTGGTCACCCACAGGCACCGGTGCAGCGTGAGCAAGCACGGTACCCTGTGGAATGACAGCCGCTCGCGACCCCGCATTCAAAACTACCACGAAAGGGTCGCTGTCTCCCCGCACCACTGTCTGAGCCACCGCCAAATCCAAGCCCCTGACTGCTGCGTTAGACGGACCCAACAGTACACCCTGCTCCGTTGTACCCACTTCAAAGGGCTTCTGCAACCGAAGGGGCACCAGCATTTGCGATCCCGGGGGTACGCGCACCGTCTGAGCAACCCTCACACGCACCGTTGCGCAAACCGTGCGTAATTTGGTAGGGGCCGACAAGAATGCTATGCGGCGGCCTGAGGGAAGCTCGATGCAACCCTGGTCAATTAGTATTTTAATGGGCATTTTAGCCAGAAAATCCATACCCAACAAGCAGGGAACCGCAAGGGAAGAAGAGACCAAAATATGTCCCGATAACCTAATATCCCCGATGCGAATAGCCGCCCGGATCTGACCCACAATCCCCAAGGATCCCCCATTCGCCGCATAGCATGGAACGTCTACAGGGAGTAAGGGTCGACATTGAACAGGTAGAATGTTATATATAAGGTCAGAAATGACCGTTGCCGACGCCCCCGTGTCAATCAAAACCCGCACGTCAACCCCGTCAATCGACCCAGCTACTGCGGACGAACCGGCCGACGTGGCTACGACCCTATGAGCCAGCTCAGACCACTGACTCGGTCCGAGATCCCGTACGCACCCCCCTCCCCGCACTGAAGCATTAGCCAACTCGCGCGACCCGACACCCATAGAACGGCGACCCATGTGCAATGTGTGCGTGGGCCGAGCATGTGTAGTGCCGCGACCTGCCGGGGGCTGTTGGGGCGACTTGGGGCCTTGTGCGTCGTCCGGCCGAGGTCCCGTGGCGCCTCGACGTGGAGCCCGGCACCCGGATGCAACGTGGCCTCGAAGGCCGCAGTTGTAGCACCTGACGAGCGTCGTCGCTGCTTTCGGTTGCTCCAGCTTGCGGGGCGGCCGCAGGGGCGACCGAGCACCCGACCTCCAGTCGTCCGCCCGCGCCGTGGCGAAGGCCTCCCCCAGGGGTAGAGCGTCTTGGGGTTCACAGGATGGCGTGGCTGATGCAGGAACGGAGGCTGACGCGCAGACAAGGGGTCTCTTCCGCTTGAAAACCTCGTGTGCATGGATGCTCGTAGCAACCCGCAACGAGCATATGTCCACTTCGTCAGCCGCGTTAATGGGAACCCCCAAGTCCTGTGCCAACGCCAGAAGCTGCTCCGTGATCATGGCGTCTTTGCCCTCCTCGTCCATTCGAGGAAAGGCGGCGTCGGTCAAAGCCAGAAGCGCAGTACAGTAGGCGAGAGGGGTTTCAGCGTCACCCTTCCAGCGAGCGTAGAACTGGTGGCGGCAGGCCGACGGAGGTCCGTAGACCCTGGCCATAAGACGGAGCGTGGCCTGTAGCGTAGAGCGCCCGGCCCTCAGAGTCGACCGGAAGGTGGCGAGAGCGTCGTCGTCCAGAGTCGCCGGAAGCGCCCGCAGCGCCGTAGTGTCGGACCACCCCGACATCTCCTGATGAGCGAGGAACCTCCGTTGGAAGGTTCCCCAATCACCTCCCTCGGCTTGGAAGACCGTCAACGGTGGTAGCCGCTGATAAAGCGCCTGCTCGTCCTCCGATAGCAGAACTCCCCCTGCAGCACCCTCACTCTTGGCAGCCGTAGGCCGTTCCATGGGCTGGTGACGGCAACGCCCGGCGCGCGCCGAAGAGGCGGGAGGCGGCCCTTGGAAGTCGTCGGCCACGTGGTGCTCCTGGTTCCCGCCAATTGACAACCCAGGCGGGAAATTGGCGCCAATTTCAGTGTCCGTGGCGGGAAGAAGATTTTTGCGCCAATCCGTGGCGTGCGGAGCAGTGCTGGAGCGAGCCGGCGTTTGGCGCCAATTCTCCTCCCTCCCGGCAGTTGCATCTCCTCCTGAAGCCGTGATCTCCGCCAAAATGGAGGCGGCGGCAAGCAGCAACTCAGCCAGGCGGGAGTGCGCGTCCCGGAGCCCATCTTGAGAGTGGAGTGGCATGTCGGCCATTTGCGACGGGAGCTGCGGCGTCGGCATCTCCTCTGCCTCTCCCCCCGCAGCTTGGTGAGCCAGCCCCTCCTGGTCGTCCTCCTGTTCGCGATCGTGAGTACGCACAGTCCTCCTGGTATCCATGCCGGGAAGACTGTTTCACTTCTGACACCAGTTGTAACGTAGTAATCTGGCAGGAGACGAGTGAAGGGGCAGCACTTATTTTTATTGTTCTCTTCACGTAACGCTGACACCATACAGCCTACACAAGGCTGTATACACCGTCACTATCCTAAGCCTACACTGGCTATACTGTTCTGAGCCTACACCGGCTATACTGTTCTCGGCCACACCGGCTATACTGTTCTGAGCCTACACTGGCTATACTGTTCTGAGCCTACACCGGCTATACTGTTCTCAGCCCACACCGGCTATACTATTCTGAGCCTACACCGGCTATACTATTCTGAGCCCA
Source organism: Entosphenus tridentatus (assembly GCA_014621495.2). NCBI lineage: Eukaryota > Metazoa > Chordata > Hyperoartia > Petromyzontiformes > Petromyzontidae > Entosphenus > Entosphenus tridentatus. The sequence goes on along the minus strand of JAAXLI020001215.1, from coordinate 117,025 downwards.
CACCGGCTACCCGACCACTGGCCCATCATCCGGCCCTGATAAGGACGTCGGGCTGATGGGTACCCAGGGTCTCACCACCGGGCCGCACAGAGACCCGGCCCTGATAAGGGCAGCGGGGCTAGGGGTCCCGGGGTCCAAGGCAGCTTCTTCGTCTTCGGTCTTCACTGGTGTAAACTGCCTCGAGCGCTCCCGCGCGCCGCCTTATATAAGGCGGGGCTAATGCGGACCGCGATGTAAGCACCCACATGTGGACCATGATGTAAGCACCCGCCCCGCGATGACTCGCTACACGCCGGCGCTTACCACCACTACAATTGTAACAAGGTAAAACTGGTGAGAAAACACAGATACAGCATCTGTTATAATCCGGAAACACCCACACAATGAACACCACAGCATCAGAACATTGTCTTAGATAACAATAGATCCTGGAAGGACCAGGCCCCTACATTACCACTGAACAGCTAGACAAAGGCACAAGCCGGTGCGTTGTATACAGGCACATCGTGTATTCATCCCACTGCACCCCAAATGTACAGCATTACACTTAACACTAAACTGTGGATGAGATACTTCGTCATCTTTACTCTCAGGATCGCAACATAGGCACAAGTCTGACTCGACCTACTAAATCACAAGTAACATCCACAATAAGGAAAGTCGCAGGCTTCGTTACTAACTAGGCCTCGTATTTACTACAACAACTTAACGGCACCATAAAGGTATTTACCTCACTATAACGGGCATTCCAACATTACAACAGCATTGCCAATATTATAGGAATATAAACAACTTACAGATAATGCTTCTTAAGCTCCCACAATGGACAAGTGCGGCTGTGGTCTCACTGAGGTGTGATGCGTGCCGCCATCTTGAATTATGAGAAGATGGCTGACGCCCGCATGGTACAGTGGAAATCTAACATCGTCACTTCCTGGTCACGTGACCAAAATTAGCATAAAAAAACAGGAACTTCCTGTGAACGTACGCTCCACATCTGCCGTGAGGCAAGACAGTGTTCAGTGCTGATAACAAGCCCCTTATACATACAGTGTATAGTGTAGTGTGTAATGTATTTTACACGTCGTGCATAGTGTATCAACATGTAATTTATAGTGTATTATGCGACTCGCTTCGGCTACGTTTTGCAAAAAGCTGGTGGACAGTCCCCGGTACTGTAATGGCCCTGCCCTGTAATGCTGCTTGGCTGGTATGTACCCTGTGACTCTGATGTAGCTGACGACGATGTCTTGCCTTCCATCTACAGCTATCCAGATCCTATCAGAGAATTGGATCCCGTTTCGTTAAAGCTGCGATCACAAACTTTGAGTGAGTATTGTTCAGGTCCCATCTCGATCCTTGCGCTCCCTTCACTGGAATCAACTTCCCCTGTGCATCGAGCACCACTGCACCATAGACCCTACACTGCATAATAGACTCAACACTGCTCAGGCTTTGGTGGGTAGGATATGTTAACTACCTCGCCTGGTACACAGGACGTCTTGGGTTCGATCCCAACCATACCGCAATGCTGTATATTTGGAGTTTTTGTGTCTCTCTCTCCGTGGTCGTGTGGATTTTTCTACTGTTCCATTGGGTTTTAAGAGGATTTGGCTGCTGCTATACATATCCACGTGATAAGCCTCTTCACTGACCTATCATTTGTGGCCAGGTCGCTTCTAAAAAGAGCTACATAGGTCAGTGTACGCTACCGGTGAAATAACGGAGTTATAGTTAGTTCTAGGTAATTTATAGCTAGTTAATAGAGTCTCCTAGCAGTCCTACTGTGGACCCTCCACCCATGCGTGTCTCCCATTCCACGGGTTATTCCTAGACTCCTACCTGTCTTATATTCATGTATATACTCACTCACCCACTCACTCACTTTCTAACCCACCCACTAACCCATTATCCAACCCACAGACAGACTCAGCAACCCACTCACAAACACACTCAATTAGTAACCCACTCACTAACTCACTAAATCCCTTATTAACCCACAAACTCATCCACTCACTAACTCATTGACTCACCCACTCATTTACTCACCCACCTTCCCACGACCGTACCTGCTTACCTAACCCGTTCACCCACCTCGCTAAATTACATGCGATCTCATCACCCATGCGCGTTGTCTCTCCCTCTCTCAGGTCTGGCAGTGTCCTGGCATTCGTGGAGGTTAGAGGCTACAACCTCACTGCCACGGAGGTCATCACCATGACCTCCGTTGCCATCGATGCTCTGATTGCGTCCGCAATACGAGTCAGCCGATCCTTCAACGTCAACGGTATGGCAGAGGAGGGTGGCTTCCAACAGAGCTGACACTGTCACAATACAATACAGAAATACCCCTCCTCCCGGGACTATGTCTCTCCCCCACCTGTTTAGCGTCGTTTTCTCAAGTACATCGCCATCCACAATCGAGTTTTTTTTGCTGGCTTTGATCGCGTAAACATCAATGTGTCGTTAAACCCGCCACCACGACTTGACACAGACAATCAGTAAGGGGTCTGTCATGTGAACCAAACGTGGACAATTCGTTAATAGTACTGCACTAACCGGTTGGGTGTTGGAGAGTAAACCCACTACAACATTTACAATTCGAGTACTGTGACGTTTCGCCGGTAATTACAACTAGGAACATCAGGCGGAGAGCCAGATGGATGGTCAAAACTGTCGGCTTTTCTCTGCAAAACACCCGTGTGCTGAACTAGTAACGAATTGGAATGTTTTGTTTATGCGACAAACCTTGCTAATTGGCTGGTGGTGTTGGCGATCTACCCCAGCATTTCCATTATGGATCTTATCGGTTGTTTTAGCCTTTGTGTTAAACTGGACTCCCATGGTAATCTGAACTCTTATGTTAAACTGGACTTCCATGATAATCTGGACTCTTATGGTAAATGGACTTCCATAGTAAACTGAACTCACATGGTGAACTGGATGACTACAGTGAACTGGACTTCCATGATAAACTGGACTTCCATGGTAAGCTGGAATTCCATAGTAAACTGGAATTCCGTGGTAAACTGGACTTCCATGGTCAACTGGATTTCCATGGTCAACTGGATTTCCACGGTCAACTGGATTTCAATGGTAAACATACGTCGTCACTTTATTCAGAGCCAGAATCTCATCTTATCTTTAAGGAATGTTTAGTGCCTTAACTAAGGCGTCTTACACAGCATTAACAAGGGTACATACCATATCAATGTGATGGTGGAGATGAGCTTAATGAAGTAGATGAGAGGAAGCAATTGGAGTCGAATCTGTGATGATGGTGATGCTGCGTGGATTCAATGAAAGAGAAATTAATGGCAGTAAATTATATTAATGGGGTTGACGAGTGGTAGCTGTATAATGAGAATATGAAGGAGGGATAGTAGCGGAAGTGGTTATGAGGGTGAGTTTAAGGGGGGTCGTGGGGTGAGTTAGGGGACAATACAGGGTCACTTCTACTTACAAACGAGTTAGGTTTCAGAGCTCTGTTTGTAAGTCGATTTGTTCATAAGTCCAACATTACTCCTGTTGTTTCCAAACATGTTTTACAGCATGTATACTAAACACGGGGAATGGCTTTAAAAGTTATACAATATCCTGTAGATGTAGATGCCACTGGCTTTTCGTGTTCTGCAGATGTAAATTCCACTGATTATTTGTTCTGCAGATGTAGATGCCACTGGTTCTTCACGTTCTGCATATGTAGATACCAGTGGTTCTTCACTTTATGCAGATGCCACTGGTTCTTCGTGTTCTGTAGATGTCAGTGGTTCTTCACGTACTACAGATGTAGATGCTACTGGTTCTTCATATTCTGGAGATGTAGATGCCATTGGTTCATCATGTTATGCAGATGTAAATGCTACTGGTTCATCATGTTCTGTAGATGTAGATGCGACTGGTTTATTTTGTTCTGCAGATGAAGATGCCACCAGCGCCATTTATTGCAAACAGGATCAACTTTCGGTTCCCAACAGGCAACTGGACGTACGGTCCAGGTTTGTGCATATCTCTGAACGTTAAGTCACTTGTTCGTAAGTAGAGGAGTCGCTGTAAGTATGCGTTTTGAGTGAGGAGTGAAAACTTAGTGAGCGAAGATGACTGCTTAACGTGGAGACAGATAAGTTTGTTCCAGTGAAGGGTTGTGCAAGAAGAGAGAGAAAGAGAAAAAGCATGAATTGAGCACAAGCAGGAGGAGAAACAGAATTAGAGACATAGCAAAGATTGAGAATGCTGAGGGCGAGAAGGCGACACAGAGCAAGATACAAGAGTGGCAAGTTATGGTGGGGCAAGACCGTGAAGAGATTGGTAGACCAAGGTGAATCTTCATTTAGATTGGAGGAGGATGAATCCGATGAGCCATGAAGCTCTTTATTTACTACGGATGTCCAGTATGGGCAACGGAGTAAGCAATATTTACAACAAAAACCCACAACACACAAATAACGAACGATATGAGTTCAAAATAGAGACAATGGTGAGCAAATCACTAAATATATACGTACTGTATAATTCTCGATTATCCACACGAATGATGGGGAGGACAGCGCGGATAATTCAAACATGACCGATAATCCAAAAATATTAACTACGAGCCTTTTGCCCGTCCAATGACTGGTGTATTGCTGTAAATCTGAAACTTGCAAGCATAAAGCAGACCGCGACGTGGTATTCATTGCATTAATTCGTGTGCAATTTATGAGGGTGCGGTGAAACAGACCTATTTCATTTTAAGGTTATAATCCCTTGTTCATCATGACGTCCGTTTTACTTTGATGTTTCAACAACAGCGTGACGGAGATCGCGTGACGTGAGCGTTCTGCCTTTGTAGTAAGGGTTGTAAGTTGACGCCGAGGAGGGGGGAGGAGGCGCCTCGGCCCCCCATGTGGAGTGACGTCAGCCGCTAATAATTATGAATGGAGAGTGTGAATTTGGAGAAAGTCACCTGTTAATGATTATTAATGAGGGATGCTGTTCGATGTGTAGTGACGTCACCTTCTCATGATTATTAATGAGGGTGCTCAATGTGGAGTGACGTCAACTGCTCATGATTATTAATAAGGGGGGGGGGGCATGTGGAGGACGTAACCTGTTCATTATCATTCATGAGAGGGCAGGTCGACGTGGAGTGGCGTTACAAGCGTTCTACACAGACATTCTTGGCTCATTATAGGAACTAATAATAATGGGGGGGTCCATTTGGAAGACGTCACCTACTCATGCATATTAATGAGGGGGGCTGGTTGATTTGGTGTGACGTCACGAGCGTTAAGGACAGACATTCCTGGGTGATTATAGTAGGTATTTCCACGGATCTCAATGCCAAAAAACTAAACGTGTAAAATGTACTTAAGACAATTTAGTTTGTTAATGAACGAATACAAACGATCGATCAATGATGCACATGCTTAGTGATGACACTTTCCTGTCTCCCACCCAGCAGAAGACTCAGGCCACTAAGTGGATGATAGCAGAGCCACGGCCAATCAGACATCAATCAAACTCAGCCCACTTAGTGGATGATAGCAGAGCTACAGCCAATCAGGCATGAATAAAACTTTGCCCACGAAGTGGATGATCGAGAGCCTCAGACAATAATCAAACTCAGCCTACTAAGTGGATGATAGGAGAGCCATAGCCCATCAGACATCAATCCTAACTCAGTCCACTAAGTGTATGATAGTAGAATCACAGCCAATTAACATTAATCAAACTTAGCCCATTAAGTTGATGATTGCAGAGCTACAGCCAATCAGACTTGAATAAAACTTAACCCACTAAGTGGATGATAGAGAGCCACAGCCAATTAACATCAATAAAACTTAGCCCACTGAGTGGATGACAGAGAGCCACAGCCAATCAGACATCGATCAATCTCAGCCCACTGATTGGATGATAGCAGGGCCACAGCCCATCAGACATCAATCAAACTCAGCCCACTCAGTGGATGATAGAGATCCGCAGCCAAAAAGACAGTAATCAAATTCAGCACACTAAGTGAATGATAGCAGAGCGACAGCCAACCAGACATCAATCAAACTCAGCCCACTGAATGGATGATAGCTGAGCTACAGCCAATCAGACATGAATAAAACTTAGCCCACGAAGTGGATGATAGCAGAGCCACAGCCAATCAACATCATTCGAACTCAGTCCACAAAGTGGATGATTGTAGAGCCACAGCCAATTAACATCAATTAAACTCAGCACACTAAGTGGATGATAGCAGAGCGACAGCCAACCAGACATCAATCAAACTCAGCCCACTGAGTGGATGATAGCAGAGCTACAGCCAATCAACATCAAACTCAGCCCACTGATTGGATTATAGCAGGGCCACAGCCCATCAGTCATGAATACAACTTAGCCCACGAAGTGGATGATAGGAGAGCCACAGAAAATCAGACAATAATAAAATTCAGCCCATTAAGTGGATGATTGCAGTGCTACAGCCAATCAGACTTGAATAAAACTCAGCCCACTAAGTGGATGATAGAGAGCCGCAGCCAATCACACATGAATCCTAACTCAGTCCACAAAGTGGATGATAGTAGAGCCACAGCCAATTAACATCAATAAAACTCAGGCCACTGAGTGGATGAAAGCAGAGCCACACCAATCGGACATCAATTCAACTCTGACAACTATTGTAAATTAATGGCAACTACTGTACTATAGGGGTGATCATGTGGATTTCAGATTAACCGTAGCAACATATTTACTCGGTTAAAGCACTGTGTGACTTGTAATGAATATTTCTAAGAATAACTATGTTGTATAACTGTGTTTAGATTCTTAATTTGGGCTCAAGGGAAATTCCCATGGGTTATTAATTGACGTCAAAATATCAGATGAGCGGTTAATCCACAAATCGTATAAACTGCACGTGGATAATCGACAGTCTGCTGTATATGTAAATAATAAATAAATGTATCACATATATGCTTACACACCCTACATACAATAGTCAGTAGTATCTACATATTTGTCTACACAACCTACATACAATAGAGTCAGTAAGTCTACACTCCCTACGGTAAAAAGAGTCAGTAGTGTCTACATATATGACTAAACGCCCTATATACAACAGTCAGTAGTATCTACATATATGTCTACACACCCTACATACAATAGAGTCAGTAGTATCTACATATTTGTATACACAACCTACATGCAATAGTAAGTAGTGTCTACATATATGCTTACACACCCTAGAGTCAGTAGTTTCTACATATGTGCTGGGTATTAATGCCAGCCCCTTTCCTCTGGGGCTGGTACTGCATCCACCCACAGCCTTGGCAGTATGTTCCTTGACGTGCCTTAGGCAAGCAGCCAGCAACATGCGACGATGTCGCTACATCACCCCCACCCCCCCTTTGTAGCACTCAGACGCACCTGCTGTCAACATCCCCGTAGCACCAACCCAACAGTAAAAATTATAACAACAACGATGTGTGCCTCAACATTAACCATAGTAACAACATAAATACCCCAGCCCACCTATACAATATATAAATTATACACAATCTACATCAATGGGAGAGGAGGAAAAGAATTAGAGGGGTAAACAAATTCAGAACCCCGCTAAACAGCACCTGCTCCCACCATCACCCGCAAGCACGACAATAGCCGATGCGGCCCGCCGAGTGCAACAATCGAGGAACAGTGTAGAAGCGTGCGTATGGGGGTCACAATCCGCTGAGATTTATATTGGGTCCGCGTAGCTGGGCCCCCAAGGGAGGCGGCCTCTTCCCCTCCGGAGGTTCCAGGGGGAACCTGCAAGTGCACCGACGAACCCGGCTCCTCCCTGGGATCAGTCGGCTGGGCGGACGGGTTAACATCGCCCGGAGGCCGGGTAGCCGGAGCAGGAGGCGGCTTGGGCGGCGTCAGTCACGCGGCACCTGAAGGTGGAAACACAGGACTCAGCTGAGGACCAACTTCTGTGGGCACGCACCTCGGCACGTCTGGCACGTCATTCACTCGGCCCCTGCATTGTGGAGATGGGATGAGTTCACGAGGAGCGATGAAGGGCTTAAGGCGTGATGGGTGAACAGACCAGCTCTGCCGCCCCAACCGAATCTGGACGCACTGCGGCCAGACGACTCGAATGACATCGACAGGTCCTCGCCATGGTTTAAACAATTTTGGTGACGTTCCCACAGGTACCTGTGGGCAGTGAAGCCAGGCTCTGTCACCCATGACCCACACGTGTGAAGAAGTACGGAGACCCCGTAGACGCTCGATGGCCAATTGCCGCAAATTGGAATTCACTCTAGAAGCCGCACGCACTTCCGACAGCTTTTGGAGGTTAAACCGCATGGAATCCAAAAACTTAGATTTTGCCTTGTTTGGCGTGACACGAAGTTGGGCTTCAATAGGGGGGTTAAGATCCCTGCCGTACATAAAAAATTACGCGAATAGCCAGGGGACATGTGAAGGGTCATACGGTAGGCAGTGAGGACTCTGGGCACCTGCAAGTCCCAGTCAAGCTGGGATTCGTTGATCCAATGTCTCAGCATCGAAGTCAGAGTCTTGTGCAAGCACTCCACCATACCATGCGTCTGGGGGTGGTATGGTTAGGCACGAATTTTATTAGTGCCCCATAAGTTGCACACCTCCCACAGCAATTTGGATTAATAATTTTTTCCTTAAATGGTTAAAAGGTGCACAGCAGCCCCCTTGTTGTTCATGATGTAGCTATGGAGGAAAGCCTCGGTGATAGCCACTGCCAACTGGTTGGGGAGCGGCCAGGCCATTGGTCAGCGTGAGAATTAATCCACGCCAACCAGCAAATATTTTGTTACCCCGGGGGGTAATGGGAAACGGACCCAGGATGTCAAGAGCGACCAACTAGTTAACGCGGGAAACCTGAATAGATTGCAAGGGTGGGCAACAGGGTCTCGCTCGGTGCTTCCTCCGCGCACAGTGCATGCAACCTTTCAATAAATCGGCTGCATCCTCTGCCATACCTGGACAAACAAAGTCGAGCTGGAGTGTGGCAAGGGTTTTGTGCACGCCCAAGTGCAATAGCCGTTCATGCACCGCCCATACAACCCCGCAGGGCAGTGGGCACAACAACATTGTAGCGGCGCAGACCACCGTCCCAGCACAACAACAGGCCATCCCTCAGGACGACCAAGGCTACGCCCCCCCAGCCTTTGGCCCCCCTCCGCCGCAGTAGCATGGTGGTGCAATTTAAGGAGAGAGGCATCCTCCATCTGGAGGTTGCCCCTATTCCGCGAGGTCGAGACCAAGGACAGCGTCACACACAATGAGATTGTCGGCTGCACCAGAGGAGGCTACCTCAGCCGACGCAGCAATGAGCAGGTGGCAGTCGCGACAGGGCATCTGTGTTCATATGCTGGGTGCCCTTCTGGTAGGACACAATGAAGGAGTAATCCTGGAGGACCTCCAGCCAACGCGAAAGTTGGCCTGATGGTTGATCATCCTGCAGCTCATATTGCAGCGCTGCGTGGTCAGACCGCACCGAAAAGTGTCTGCCATACAAATAAGGGCGATACTGTTGGACAAAAAAAACGATCGCCAGGAGTTCTCAGGGCATGACACAATAGCATTGTTCGGCCGGCGACAACACCGTGCTGTCGTATGCAACAACACGCTCCACCCCATTGACAACCTGGGACAGGACTGCTCGCATCCGTATCAAGGATGAACGACGCAGCAAAGTCAGGGTAGCGGAGGAAAGGGGCATTCACCAGGGCGTCTTGGAGTGGAACAAATGCGGCCTCCTCTTCCCCCCAATATAATTTCTGTCCCTTAGCTGTCAACGTGTGGAGGGGCTTCATGATGGTAGCAAACCCAGTGACAAAACGGCGATAATATGACGTGAAACCTATAACACTTCGCACCTGCCCCACCGACGTGGGGGTCGGCCAGGTCCGAACACATGCAGTCTTGTCGGGGTCCGTCGCAATGCCCGATTCACTACCAATATGACCGAGGTAGCACATGGATTTTTGAAGCAGGTGGCACTTTTGCGGCTTAAATTTGAGATTTGCCGCGCACATTTTGAGGAAGACAGCACGTAATCGCTCGATGTTCTTCGAACATATGACTGAAGACGATAACATTGTCTAGATATATTAAGCATGAGTCCCACTGGAGTCCAACTAGGACTAGTTACATTAACCATTGGAATGTAGCCAGCGTAGAGTGGAGTCCCATCGGGAGATGATTAAACTCGAACAGGCCCTGAGGTGTGTGGAAGGCTGTTTCAGCCCTAGAGGCCTCGTCGAGCGGCAACTGACAAAACCCGGACAGAAGATCCAAAGTGGAAAAATAGTGGGCACCCGCTAGGGCATCCAGGGAGTCGTCAATCTGAGGGAGAGGGTAAGCATCCACCACGGATATCTTATTGAGCCTGCAAAAATCAACACGAAAACACAAGCTGCCATCATGTTTTTTAACAAGCACGATAGGGGCTCCCCACGGGCTGGTGGATGGTGAGATGATGTCCACGGTGAGCATCTCGTCAACCGCTAGCCGTACGTGCTCCTTCTGCCGAGTGGGAGTGGCATCGCCTGTGTTAATGTGGTGGCTCAAGAGCGTGGTACGACTGATATCAAATTTACCCGTACCTAAAACGTCCACGAATTCGCGCAAAAGTGCCTTCAGCTCAATCTGTTGGGACTCAGACAAATCCCCATTCCCCGAGCAAATCGAATTGAGCCCCTTCTCGCCCAAACGCGTATGCGGCGGCGTGCATGGCCCGCACCCAGCACTTCCCACAACACAGTTTCTGGGAAGTGTGGGGGACGCATGCGCAAGCACGGTACCTTGCTGAACGACAGAAGTTTCCAACCCCGCATTGAGAACCTGGATGAAGGGTTCCTGGGTGGTGGACACTAGGATTTGTGCCGCAACCAGGGACAATCCCCCGACGGCCTTATTGGAGGGTCACAAGAGGATCCCCCCAGCAGTCGCCGCCTAATCCAGTGGCTTGTGTAAACGCAAGGGGACCAACATTTGTGCCCCAGGGGGAATACGCACTGTTTTCAATGCGAGCGCTGGTACAGTAGCGTTGGCCGCGCACACCCAAGTGAGGGAGGGCAAAAATGTAAACCGGCGGCCCGACAGCAATTCAATGCATCCTAGATCAATGAGAATATTTACGGGCATCTTACCCAAGAAATCATTCCCGAGCAAACAATGAATGGCCAGGGACAAGGAAACGAGGATCGGGCCAGTCAACTTAACATCCCCAATACAGACCTGCGCTGTAATTTTGCCAATAATGCCCAATGAGCCCCCGTTCGCGGCGTAGCAGGGTACCTCAATGGGGCATAACCTACGGCATTTATCGGGCAAAATAATATAAATAAGCTCTGAAACGATGGTCGCTGATGCTCCCGTGTCGACGAGCATCCTATAACGGACCCCTTCGATGGAACTGATGATAACAGATGACCCCGCGGCCGCTGACCTGGTCGGAGTGGCCAATTACAATCCGGACCCCCCACCACTGACGCCGGCAAGAAGATGAACCAGCTCGATGAGATGAGTGAGGTGGAATCAGGGGCCGAGTGAGTGAGGAGCCGCAACTCGCCTGAGATCGGAGGGGAGGACGGTTGGCCGGACGAGGGTTGCGGTCCGGCAGGACGATGTCACGGCACATGGCACCCCGATGAGACGTGGCCTGGCAGGCCACAGTTGTAACAAATGGTGAGGCCGCATTCCAGCCAAGGTGATGTCCTATCCCGTTGTTGAGAGCTTAGCCGACCCGACGCGCTGCACCGTCGCGTCTTCAGCCCCCAGCCGGAGGTGCAGCGTAGGTGAGAGCAGGCTTCTCATTCTCTGGCGTACCCCGCACCTCGCAAGGGGCGGCACATGCCACCAGCCCTGTCTCGCGTTGTGAGAGTAAGTGCGCTTGAATGCACTTCGCGGCGGCGAGGGAGGACAGGTCGTCATTATCGATGGCGTGTATGATGACTTCCAGGCTCCGCGCCAATGCCTGCAGTTTCTCGAGCACAAGGGCATCGAGACCCTCCTGGTCCATCCTGGGTAAGGCGGCTTTGGCCAATGCCAGCAGCACGCTGCGGTCGGCGAGGGGCGTTTCGGCCTCCCATCCATCTGCCCGAGTGCTTGATGAAGTGCCGCCCTGTCCGCTGGTAACCAACGCGGAGACTTTCTTATATCTGCACGTGCTTGTGAGGGATTTGGCTCTCGAACGGTGGGCCAGCATGCCCTAAGCCCCGCGGTGGGAATAGGTTATTCCTTTTTGATGTCTGTCACCTTTAAATTAATTAAATTAGCGTTTTTTTGTCGATTTCACATTATTATTTAGCTCCATGCCCCGCCCAAGCTGCAGGGGGGTTGCCCCTAGCAACGCACGCGCGTCATCGGTGGAGGGTGGGGGGGATTTCTCCTTCGCGTTCAAAATGCAAAAAAAATACACACCCTGACGGTAAATATATCCAAGTGTCATGTCCTCTTCTCTCCCCCCCACTCCAATGTGTGCACTTACTACTCTAGGGTCGGTACATACTAATATTATAGTGCTTACATAGTTTTCTTGTAGCATTATTGTAGCTCGGGCGGAGGGATGGTGGGTGGGTCGGGGGTAGCGGCCCAGCCCCCAGCCTGGCATTGTCTCACCTCCGGCTGGCCATTCTAGGCGAGGCCGCGGGCTCTGCATGGGACTAGGCCTCACCACGGCAATGTAAAGTACAATTTTATTTAATCTTTCGCTAAGAACTCAGGTTTATTGTTTACTATTATTAAACAAATAAGTTTATAAATATTACAAAAAAATGTTTGAGTGCAGATAACTGCTTCATTGTTTACTATTATGAAACTAATAAGTTGGCAAAACATCTGCCTGGCAACACAAGCTCCCAACTTCGACACCCTGGATCAGACCCTAAGTGAGGATACAGCAAAACTTGAACAATACTGCAACACATGGCAACTCAAATCAAGCCCTACAACGCAAAGGCCAATCAAGAGCTTAACATCCAGATGAACAAATTCAAGCTAATGCACAACCCCACCCCCACATACCTCAGGATGATGCTGGATAGGACACTCACTTTCTGGGAGCACCTGAGGACAACAACAGCCAAGGTTAAAACCAGGAACAATAATATCATCTCCAAACTAGCTGGCTCAACATGGGGCACAGATACCACCACCCTCCGTGCCTCAGCAATTGTACTCTCGTTCTTAGCAGGAGAATCCTGTACACCTGTCTGGTCAAGGTCGTAACACACAGGCACAGCCAAACGCTATCACGAGCATCATCACTGGTACACTTTCTTCACCCTGCTTCCCTAGCTCCCTGTCCTGGCACACATCACCCCTCCACACATCCAGCGACTCACAATAACCAACACAATTATTGAAAAAATACTCTTCAGGACCTCTTCATCCCACCAAAAATAGGCCTCCCCTCAAGAAAGCCGTTTTGGAAAGACTCATCCACTCACTACTTCAACACAAATCTCACCTGGGCATAATAATGGGACTCACTGGACCTGGCAAATAATTACCTCATTACCACCCCCATACAACAGCGCCCTGGTTTCAACCTCCCCAAAGTGTATTGTAGTGTATAGTGTACGTATGTAGAACTTATTTTGCACCGGACATAGCCAACCGTGCTAATCTGAGATGCGAGCGAAGGACAACATTAAACTTTGCGTATGTAAAGAGCAACATAACATTTATATACGGTATTTTGGTGATTTAATTTTATAGTGTACTTATCTGACTGTACCCTGGATAATTTGTGTGCAAGTTTACTGCGGTACACTCAAAGTCTTGAGTGCAGTATCTACGTGTTAAACTGAGTATCTTTGGTAGTTTAATGTAAAGTTGTGGGGACGTCCTAGGATGAAGATGTGTGCATTAACACAGTGCTACGGTCACTAGGTGATGTTAACTACCCCGTCTGGTATGCAGGAGGTTGTGGATTCAATCCCGACTCTGAAACATGCTGTATATTTGGAGTCTATGTTTCTCTCTTACTCCCTATGGTGGCATGGATTTTTCTCCGTGTCCTCCGGTTTTTCCCTCCACATTTAGAAACAAGCATTTAGAGTATATGGCTGTTGCTATAAATTTCCACATGGTGATGATGATATCAGCCACTTCATTTTCCAAGCTAGCTGAGTGGCATAATCAGGTCCGTTCTGGTGACATAGCTCATTCGGCCTTTCCTCGTGAAAAAAAATTGTTTAGTTTAGTCACTGTACCCTCCATTGTCTTTGTTTAGCTCTTGTGGAAACATTTCATTGCTTGACCTCATTTCGACATTCATTGTTTAACCTTTCAGGAACGCATCCCCGGCATAAACCGGGGTATTAACCTATAACAATATTATATATTTATTATTATTTTAGAATGTAATGCCCATTGAGCTACTTATCTCTTTTTAGAAGCGACCTGGCTATCAAATGAATGCGCAACAAAGTGACGTATCATCGTTTGGAAATTTCGTTCGTTTCTCAGTCCGCTTGTCCTGGTGAGTGTCGCAGCAGCTGCACGTTGAAAAGGGCAGTCCAGACCTCCCTTTCTCGGCGACAGACTCTAGCTCTTCCTGGGAAATTCCCAGGCGTTCCCAGGCTAGCTGAGTGGCATAGTCCCGCCAGCGTGTGCTTGGCCGTCCCCAGGCTATTCGCCCAGTGGAACGTGCCCAGTAGAGTTGCAGGGGGATTCTATTGGGGGGCATCCTCACGAGGTGCCCGAACCACCTTAAATGGCTCCTTTCGATCCGGAGGAGCAGCGGCTCGACTCTGAGATTCTCCCAGATTACCAAACTCCTCACTTGATCACGGGGAGTGAGCCCAGCAACCCTGCGGAGAAACCTCATTTCGGCCCTTTGTATCCACGATTTGATAATTTTGGTCATTACCCAAAGCTCACGACCATAGGGGAACTTCACTACCACGGAATGGTACAGTGCCCTCAACACTGCGGACGCTGCAGAAATCTGCTGGTCGATCTCCCGTTCTCACTTCCTTTCACTCACGAAAGAGACTTAAACTCCTCCACTAAGGGCAGATGTTCCCCCCTCACCTGGAGAGAACAATCCACCATTTCCCGAGAGTGAACCATGACCTCAGATTTGGAGGTGCTGATTATCATCCCAGCCGTTTCACACTCGGCATCAAACTGTTCAAGTGGATGCTGGAGTGTGACGTCACCTGCATGCCTCCGTACTGGATAATCTCCATACCTCGGCTATGCCTTGATATGCTGTCCATGAAAATATAAACAGGAGTGGAGAGAAGACGCACCCTTTGCAGGGTCCAACACCTACAGTGAACGACTTTGATTTAACACCAACAATACGGATACAGCTCTCACTCCGGGAATAGAGGAACCGGATAGCACACAAAAGCAGCACCCCTCCATCACTCTCACGCAGTACCTCCCACAAGACATTTTGAAAAATATGATCATATGCTTTCTCCGAGTATACAAAGCAGAGGTAGACTGGAGAAGCATACTCCCATTACCCCTCAGGAGGGAAAAGAGCTGGTCTATTTTTCCACGACCATGACAGAATCCACAATGTTCCTCCTGAATCTGAGACTCGACCACCGTGTGAAGCATCCGCTCCAGCACTCTGGCTTGGGCTTTATCTGGGATGCTGAGGGGAACCACAACCTCAGTTTTCCAATTCAGAGTTACTGTACCACAACATTGAAGAGGCATGTTAACCACAACACTCCTACACTGTTTAGCACTTTCAACAACTCTGGGCGAATCTTGTCCACCCCAGAAGCGTTTCTGCTATGAAGGCCCTTGACATTCGCGGTGGCTTCAGCAGCCGTGATGGATCCGACACACAAGGGCTGCTTCCGGAGAGGAGGGCATGTCCACCGGGTTGAGGAGCTCCTCAAAGTGTTCCTTCCACCTCTCGATTATCTCCTTATTTGAGGTCATTGTTATGCCATCCTTACTGAACTCAGCCTGGGCCATGTCCCGTCGACCCCTCCTAAGGCGTCGAATGGTTTGCCTGAACATCTTTTAGGCTGCCCGGCAGTCCCACTTCATGGCCTCTCCAAATTTCTCCCACGCCACCCGGGGCTTTCACTTCAGCGACTGCTGCAGCTGTTGCCCTATTGGCACACCGGTACCTCTCAAAAGAGTCACGAGATCTTTTTCCCAGCATAGCTCGGAAAGCCTCCTTCCTCAACTTAACAACTTCCCTTACCAATGGTGTCACATTAATTTAACGGTACACGTAGAAGGTGTGCAGTTTTTTGGAAGCGGTACAACATCTCTTGGCCTTATCCAGACCTAAGTCGTCCAAATAACTGAACGTGTGGCTATGTTGTTGTTTAGGCTTCAAAAAGTTGAGAAAATGTGGCCATCCCAACAGACAGCAGTGCCACAAAGACAGAAAATGAAAAAATGTGATTACCTGATTTTAAGTGGTAAGGCGTTCCATAGCTTGTGTGTCTCGCTAACAAAAGCCCGATCGCCAAAAGAGTGCATCTTAGACCTGAAATATTGAGTAGCTGGAGATCATAAGATCTTAAATAATGTGGGTTGAGCCCTTTTAAATCCTTAAGGAAGAATAAGACTGGTGTAATGTGCTCACAGAATGGTGTAAGTGTGAGCACTCTAGCAGCTGCATTCTAAACAAGTTGCTGTGTACCCAGGACTTTGCTCTGTATCCCAACAATAACGGAGTTGCAGTTGTCGATTCGGGATAACGCAACAGCATGGACCAGTCTCTCCAAGTCAGCAGATGACAGGAAGTGATGCATTCTGCCAATATTTTTTAGGTGGAAAAATTTCTTTTTAACCACCATATGTGCCTCAAAGGATAATAACTGTTCAAACTGAACACCAAGGTTTCTGACATCCCGTGTAGGACTGACAAAGCAAACCAATTTTATAAATATGCAGAGGGGAGCCGATGAATATGAATTTGGTCTTGTTGGGATTTTGTAGCAAAACGTTTTGGTGCAACCATGAATTCAACTATTGTTAGTGATGCAGATAGCGCAGAAGTTGCTGTTGTATAGTCTGGACCTAATCGTACTGCATAGTAAAGGTAGGATAAGCCAAGACATGGGAGCAAAATACCCAATGGTGCCATGTAGATGCTAAAAAGTGATGGGCCCAGCACAGATTCCTGTGGAAGAGATCAGAGAACTGGTCTAATTTGTGACTTGAAGCCATCCTGTGTAACGTAGTACCTACGATTATTTAAGTAAAAGGAGAACCACAACAAAACTATGTCAGAGATCCCCATTGAAACTTTCAGTTGCTCAAGGAGAAGCCTGTGATCAGTGGGGTCAAATGCCGAGCTTAGATCTATCAAATGAGGAGGTTGACAAAGCCTTTATCTGCTGTCCCGTTGAAATGCTGTTACTGTCCCGGCGATGTCCTGTTGATGTCCCTTTCAATGTCCCATCGATGACCCATCGTTGTCATGTCAATAACCTGTTGATATACTGTTGATGACCCATTTACGTCCCGTTGATGTCTCATCGATGTCCCGTTGATGTCCCGTCGATATCCTGTTAATGTCCTGTTGATGTCCCGTCGATATCTTGTTGGTGTACCGGTGATGTCCTGTCGATGTTCTGTTGATGACCCGTTGATGTCCCATTGACGTCCCTTTGATGTCCTGTTGGTGACCCATTGATGTCCTGTTGATGTCCCGTCGGTGTTCTATTGATGTGCCGTCGATGTCCTGTCGATGTATTGTTGATGTCCCGTTGATGTACTGCTGATGGCCAGTAGATGACCCGTTGACCACTGCCTGCAGGTACGGCCACTGACGGTACCACTGAGAGGCTTAAATACATCTTCGAGCAATCCAAGGTCAGCACCACCACCATCACCACCACAACCACCACCATCACCACCATAACCACCAACACCACCACCACGATCAAAAAGAACAACTACCATTCGCCATAAGTAGCACTGACGTTACTAGGGCACTTCTGCCAAGCTATGTGCACTTTAAGGCCACAAAGTGTCGAAGGCTGACTGGCAGGGGGTCACGGGACAGACCCACGTGCCATGGGTTGACTGATATATCACCTGTCCCCCCTACTGTGCCAACTCGCTGGCGTTTTATCCACCTGGTGTTCCACTTGTTGTTGTGAGCATAGCTCTTCTTCCCTCTCTTGTTGCTGAAGGGCAACTGCCCGCAACTGCCACCACCTTCGTCATCAACAACTTTACTCCACTATTTCCTCCACCACCACCACCACATCATCATCATTACCACCATAACCATAGAAAAGGACAAAGAGCAAGACTGTTGTGGAAAGTGGTTAGCGAACACCTATAAAGGCTGGCACAGAATGCAAGGAGTTGGTGGCCAACACCACACACGGCCCTTCTTTGTCTCCACAGTGGTGATGTTTACACACCGCACTATGTACTCATTTGCGGCTGAGTCGACCTAGGGTAGGCCCACGACTGCTTCAGATAATCGTTACTGGTGTTCGCCGTGAACGGGAATCGAACCCGGGTTGCCGGGTTTGTAGCACAGCGTAGCGCTAACCGCTACACTACCACTCCATCCACATATTCAATCATCCATCACAGACACGCGCACAGAGACCAATAGACTCGCACAGAGACCAATAGACTCGCACAGAGACCCATATATTCTATACACTAAGACCCACACAAAGACCCATAGACTCACACAGCGACCCATAGACCCACATCGAGACCGATTGAATGGCGCAGAGACCAATTAGATTCAGACACAGACCCACAGCCTGAGACATCACATCGCGATCGTGTAATTGTATCGCAACTCAAGTACTTTTGTGTGGTTGTTGCAATTTGTGATTTTTTCTTTTGGATGAGACAGAATTGGTTTTGTTGATCTGGGCCAAGAGCGGTGAAGATTGTAAACTCATTTATTTGGAACTGATTTTTGTTTTGTTGTTGTGTTTAAGTTTGTTGTCCTTCCCGCACACCTCCGATTAGCATGGTTGGCCACGTACGGTGCAAAATAAGTTCAACATCCACTGCATTATACGCTACAATATACACCCTAGACCCCCTAAATCTTCCAGGGGGTCTAGGGGTCGCCCTCCTAGAAAAAAATCTAAATTTGAAAACGAATTTCCTGCCTAAAATATTACAAAATTAACTAACACATGGGATGGACTTTTAATTTTTTTTTTTACAATAATGTCTAATAGTGTCTTGTATTCCATTGCTCTGTTTTTTTTTACCTCTTCTTGTTTCATTGTATGTAATGGCAGAGATTAAGGATTACTAAAGTACAACCATAACCACAATCATATGAACATAAATCTATGCATTGTTATATGAAGACAAGTCCAGATATACTCTTTCGTTCTTTCGGTAAAGTCACGTAAGTAGAAATACAACTAAAGAAATCACGACGTTTTGATAGCAACACAAGACTTTACCGAAAGAACCAAAGAGTATGGATTCCTGCAGTCACGAAAGCTTCAAATCAAGATTAAAGTCCAGATATTGTGACCAAGGTTTATCAAAAAATTTTTTACATAGCATAGCAATTTTTTTAAAACAATGGTTATCGCAATATATTGTGGGAGGACATTTTGAGCATATTTGAATATTGGGCGGGGATGTGTCCCCCCCAAAATATATTATAATTACGGCCCATAACGACACTATACACTATACCACTACACATCTTTCAACCCTCTCCCACCACCACCTCGCAGGAATTGCAGAACGAGTCAAAAGAAACGGTGCAGAGAGCCGTGCCTGCCCTGTTGAGGAACCTCACCGCTCAGACCAGCAGCACCCAGCTCACTCCGGACAGAGTGCGTGCTGCCAGCGCTGCTCTGGGGCAGATTGCTCTGGCGGCCAAGGACAAGAGGATCACCTTCCAGCGCCAGGTGGCCGCGGTGAGCAAGACAGGGAGAGAGAGGGACAGGGGGACAGGGTTGGTCGTTGCCGTCATAGGTAAACTCATCAACAGGCAGTTCTAAAGAGATGAGTTTTTAATTTAGTGTCCTATGTAGTAGTGTATAGCAGTGTAGTGTATATTGTAGTGGACATAAGTGTAGTGTATAGTAGTGTAGTGTATAGTAGTGTAGTGTATAGTAGTGAATAGTGTGTACCATAGTGTATAGTGTAGTGTGTAGCGAAGTGTGTAGTGTCGTGTATAGTGTAGTGTATAGTATATTGTGAATTGTAATGTAAATTGTAGTGTATGTATGTTAAATTTTCGCACCGTAAGTAGCCAACCATACCCAGTGAAGGTGTGGGGGAAGGACAATAAACTAAACACAAAAATCAGTTTTCAAGAAATAATTTTGTCAATCTTGGTGATGATTTAAAAGTGCATATCTCCAGCGGCTTCCTAACATTGAAAGGAAGAAGGTTCCAGACGGCCGTGTAAGCAAATCCCAAACGTGCGAAATGCAGTGACCATCTTTGTTCAATAGTTAGCCAAAAGCCGCTGCTGCGAGCATGACCAGAGTCTGCGTGATGGTTTATGTTTCTTGGTGAGATCAGCAAGGTATTGTGATTCATTTGTGTCAAGTACTTTGTGTGTAATGACTGCGAACTTTAATGTATTAATTCAGCAATAAGAAGCCAATCCAGATCAGCGAGCACTGGACGGACATGGTGGGATCTTGCAGTAACCCGTCACAGTAGACATCCCATAGTGAGTTGCAATAATCGAGCCTTGTCGATACTATGCTACACGCCACCGTGTTGGCTACGTCACGACTCAATAGTGGTCAAATGTGTCGCAGAGCCCTGATATGTAAATTGCAGGACTTGACGATATTTTGCACCTGGTGAGAAAACGAAAGATTCTGATCGAGTATGGTGCCAAGGCTCTTTAGATTACTCGAAAACTGAATCCTCGAGTCTGCAAACCCCCCACCGAATCATCCCACAAATTGATCTTAATCTTCATTCAGGTGATAAGCCATCACCACCGCCATCCCTCTCCTCCCTTTGATGGGGAATTGAGTCCACAATCGCCGGGAACTAACAGCCTCACACACCTCGACTCCACGATCCCACACCCCCTTCATTATTTTATTCAAAATTTCCCACTCCCTTTGGCAGTTTCCTGCCCGAGTGGAGAACTGTCCACCCTTCACAACGACTGCAGGCAGAGGCAGTCCTGCGGACTTCCTGTACAGGAATATTTTGCACTTTCGTCTGGTTAGGGACCAGAGCATGGACGAATGTCAAAAATGGACGAATGTCAAAGCAGAGCCCTTATTTAGCTTGCAAATTTATCTTGGCTGGCGAAAAACGTACATGCCAATAACTACAGTAAATATAAAAACGTACATGCAAATAACTAGAGTAACTATATAACACATGCGTGCGAAACCTAAATAAACATAAATAAAAAAATAAGCTTAAGAATAAATTAACAAAACTAAATAAATAAGCAAAACTTAATAAATAAACAAAACAATTCCTGGAAATATTTGTATTCTTGCGTAAATAAGCACTGTAGTATTATAATGCTATCACACAAAAAAACCTATGAATTGTTTACAGTATAATCACGTAAATAAGTACAGTATTATTTATATATGAATAAACACAAATATAAGAGATGCTCACTAAACGACTTCTATTCAAAGACTGAACGAAAAAGATGACACGTGGTGTCGTGGAAGGTTTAGGATGAAATAGGACGAAATTTGAAATGTGGTTGTAATTGAAAACGGCTGAAAGAGCGAAGCGACGAAAGTCAAGTGGACGAAAGTCAAGGTATCGTAAATATACCACAGAAGTGCAAGATGTACTGGTCCATCACCAGAAAAATAAATGGAAGCCTCTCCTCCGCAGTGAGCATTTGGACATTCATTCCTCATGGCCAGCCTCTGTGGTTTTCCTAGTGTTTCTTTGAAAAAACTCCGAACCGAGGGGTAGAATCTGGATCCACTTACTCAGACTGCGTCATAGACGCCATCTCCTACCCAGGGCCTCCAGCACAAGCTTATATGGGTGTGTCCACCATGGTTACAGTATAAGTTAGCGCTAAATTGAGGGGTGACCTAGCCCCTTGCACACACTGATCTATTAAATATAAGGATAAAAGACAAATATCTCTCGTATAACATTAACATATCGTTGGGGCAAGTGCCATTAGTGAGTAGCACCTATGAAGGCTAGCAAGACATACGAGGGGGTGGGTGGAAAGCAACCACACCTGGCTGCCTTTTTCTCCCCAGGGGCGATGTTTACACACCACACCAGGTACTCATTTGAGGCTGAGTTGATCTAAGGGAGGCCCAGGACCTGTTCAGGTAATCGTCACTGTTGTTGGTGGCTGTAAGCGGGAATCGAACTCGAGTCGCCGAGTTCATAGCACAGTGCGCTAAATATGAAACTATCGCTGCCCCAAATACAATAGCAATACAATACCCACCATTCACGACGATATGACGGACACGTCACTACGGCGCCCGTGCCAGGCCATGTGCACACACACACAGACATACACACCCCAAACTCACTCACTTCAGCCTCACCACACCCACCCATCACTCACCCAGTTTGCCTCTCGTTATCCACCCTCACCCTGCACTGAGGGTAACAGGTTAAACAAAGACAACTCGAACTCGGGTCTTCGCCAGGTCCGTAGCGCTAACCCCTACTACACTACCACTCCCTATACACACAACACAGACTATCGATGCAAACACTGACAGATGCACCACCAAATCCTGTGCTCTCAACCCATCATGCCACATCCCAACAGGACTTTCTGGAAACGTCGAGCAATCTCCTGAATAGAAGCAACGCGCACTTGTGGAGGGCACTTCAGGAGAGGAACAAGTCGAACAGCGCGGATCTCCTCAAGAGCATCGAGATCTTCATGTCGAGGATTAACACCACCAGTGGATTGGGCATGGCTACACGTGAGCATTCGGGGGAAAGACACGGGGGGGGGGGGGCGGGGGAGACACACTGGGAGACACGGGGAGATCCAAGAAGATGTGGGGGGAAAACTAAGAGACACGAGGAGACACAGGGAGACACGGGAAGATCATGGGAGGCACTGGGAGACTCGGAGAGAGGTGGGGGAGACATGGGAAGACACTGAAAAGCACAGTGAGACTCGTGGAGATGTAGGGGGAGACACTGGGAGGCAGGGGGAGACGTGGAGAGATGTGGTGGGAGATACGGGGAGATGTTGAGAGGCACAGGGACTCGAGGAGATGCGCAGAGATGTGGGGGGATACACTGGGAGACACTTGGTGGCATGGGGGGACGCGGGAAGGCTCGGTTTCGAACCCACGACCTCTTGCATACCAGGCAAGCAAAATGTTCTCTCTACTCCTCTCTTAGAGACCTCTTCCTAAAACGTCCCCATTCTTACCCTCCCTCTACTCTCTGGCACTCCTCCTCAATCTTGCAGGTGCCAACGACGAACGGGCCTTCAACATCACGAGTGCCAACATCCTGCTGGAGGGCACGGTCTATGGAAACAGCACCCAGGGCGCCTACTCCAAGACGTTTTTGAATGGCGCCGACGCAACGTCCGTGACGATCGATAGCCAGCAACTTTCGAATGTCGTCAATGGCAACTTATACATCATCAACATCCTCTTCACGTGAGTCTCACTGGAAGATCTCACTGTCCGCTCAGTGCTTGCTGAGCGGCATTGGCCTCCTGTTGTACGTAAGTTGAACTTCTTTCAAACCGTACGTAGTCAACTGTGCTCATTGAAGGTGCGGGGAGAAAGACAACAAACACAACAAGCAGTTCTAAAGCGATGAGGTTTCAATGCAGACCTTAAAGTGGCTTCCTAACATCGGAAGGAAGAGCATTCCAGACGGCCGCAGAAGCACATCTGAAAGCGTACTATGTGGTGACTATTTTTGATTGATGTTTAGCCAAAACCCGCCACTGTGTGAATTGCCGAAGTTCACGTGATCATGATTTATGCTCCTTTACGAGATCAACAAGGTATTGTGTTTCACTTGTGGTAAACACTTTATCTGTAATGAGTTATTCGCCCCATCAATTAATTGCCGAGCGATGCATGTGTAGGGGTTATTACAGGGAGAAGGATGGACAGGAAACACAAGGGTGTCAGCACCCAAACGCGGGTGTCTACATCAACGTCCGCATCCGTTGAGCCTGTGGGGCCATGGGGGCTATGTGATCCCCCATAACTCCACCCCTCAGAGGGGAGTCCTATATAAGGTGGGGAGCGAGAGAGCTCGAGGCCAGTTCTGAAGAAGCTTACCAGTGAAGACCGAAGACCTGCAGTATAGGCCCTGGGACTCCCCTGTCTCGCTGCCCTTGTCAGGGCCGAGCTGGGCAAGCCAGCAGCGCAGCCCCGAGAGCTCCCGGACCTCTGCTCTTGTAAGAGCAAGGTCGGGTTAGCTGGGTGCCGGGATCCGTGCTTTACCAGGGCCGGATCAGATAGCCTCCCCTAGACCCTTAGAGGAGGACTGGGAATAGGACAGGGGAATAGTGCTAGGGGTGTTCCCATCTAGTACGGGTGAAGGGGCCGTTACCCCTTCAAGTATTGTACTGTCCTTGAGTTAAATAAAGTGTGTGCCTCGACTCCGTCGTCAGTCTCCCTGGAACTCACTACACATGGATCGAGCGATCCCATTGTTTAGTATTGCGTGGTAAAAAATACACCTTTTTCGTAATTGGCTAATATATGCGCGATCGGTAATTCCGCCGCGGGCCGTTGTTATCCTCCATTACAGCACAGTGTCAACACTTCCGCTGTTGCCTCGAGAGGTGGCAAAAAACTACCGTGGTGGGTAACACGGAAAGTTCAGATGCTCACGAGGGTGGGGAGAGGCTGCCATTGTTTTGTCTGGAGCTAGGACTGGTACTCCTGGCTAGGTATGGTGCGAAATTAGCTCAACATACCAATACCTGCCATTCAACCCTAAGTGACGGTGATGTCAATATTGCGCCTGTGCCAGGCCAGGTGCACTTTTAGTCCACGTGAATTGTTTAAGGCTCGCTGCCAGGGCGTCATGGGACAGACCATGCACGTGCCCCCTACTGTGCCAACTTTCTGCGTTTTATATACCCTGTGTTCCGTTTGTTGTTGTGAGCATTGCTCATCTGCCCTCCGTTGTTGTTGTTGGAGAACGACTGCCTCCAACTGCCAAGTAGCAGCATCCTATTGGGCAGTTGGAGGCAGTTCAACATGCGTCCATACATACACGCATACATACACGCATGAAAGGCGCTTTATAAAATTGAGATTATCATGAATGAATGCACTGCAACAAAAACATTGCTGCGAATGTGCCGTTGTGCAACCCCGATTTGATATCGAGCTAATTTCCATATTTAACAACTCACGCACGCATGTGTTGGGACAGGACCCTGGCAGGAATCCTGCCGCTTCGACTCACCCCAGAGCTGATTGACGGCAGCGTGAACTACGCAGTCGGAAGCTACGTCCTCAGCACCGTTGTGAACGGTGTGAAGAGTGGCGCATGTGTCACGGACATTAAGTTCCACTTCCCAGTCACGGAACCAAAAGTTTCCCATAGTAACAACATTAAATGCACCTTCTGGGACACAAAGGTGAGTGGAGAGTTACATGCATATGTATGTTGAACTTTTTCACACCGTACTTTGCCAACTGTGCTAATGGGAGGTGCGTTTGTCTGTGGGGAGGGGAGGGTATCATACAGCCACGGTTGGCGAGATGTTAAATACCTCGCCTCGTATACAGGAGGTTGTCGGTTCGATCCTGACCCTGATGCCTGTTGTATATTTGGAGTTTGCCTCTCTCTCCCCGTCATCATGTGGATTTTCCTCCGGGTCCTCCGGTTTTTTCCCTCCACATTTAGAATCGATGTGAGTTTGGATTATATGTCTGCTATAAATTTTCACGAGATGATAAGCCACTTAATTGAGCTATCATTGCGATAGCCGGGTCGTTTCTGATAAAGAGCTACATAGCTCAGGGGGCCTTACCTGGTAAAATTAAATTAGTTAAATTTTCAATAGTTTTAGTTATAATATTTTTAATTTTGGGAGAATTCATATCCGAGCCCTGTTGTCTCATCGTAGACTCCAGCTCGTTCAGAATGCAGCTGCTCATATGTCTTGCACAGTCTCGCGAGCGCATCACACACATCTGCTATATTGTTATCTGTACTGCCTACCAGTGCAGTACCGATTGGACTATGAGAATCTGCTACTCACCTACAAGGCTCTCAGTGGGTTCGCCCCACGATATTTGATCCGTGTCTTACTCTCCAATGATATCCCTAAGATTCAGATTTCTTTCTTATAAGGACTCCGAGCTCAAGACTGTCTCTGCAGGCGTTGTGAGGCTGTTGCCTGCACTGTGCAGCTCCCAACCTCCATTGTTGCTGGAGGGCGACTGCCTCCAATTGTTGAGCAGTGTCCTTCATTAGCCTACTCCACAGAGGCCGATTTTTACACCGCTGGTACCAGTCATTGCCAAGTGCACTCAGCTCCATATCCTCACATGACACATCATTCCATCTCTTCTCTAACCAATTCCCACTCGTTTCGCCCCCTGTCTCCGGACGAACAAAAGCAGTTGGGGCATGCTGTGGCTGTGAATGCAGGCTACGTGACCGAGCCAACACAGCCTTACCTGTGAGAGGAGATCACCGATGGGACTGTGTCCAGATTTGTCGAGGATGTGTGAGCTCCTAAAACAATCCAGCCTGGTTAAACTCAAAATGCATCGTAGGCTGGCCAGCCTAAATGTTTCTAACTGGTGCAGATATTCCATTAGTGGGGTCCAATTTCGCAGACGATTCAACCTGAAAAAAATAACAATTGGAGAACCTTCACAGATACAGTGGAGGAATCAATCAAGGACAGCACTCCGACCCATGAGAACTACAACAATTTCACGAGGGCTGTGAAAATAAGTGTCTGGCGCTCCATGCCAAGTGGCTGCAGCACTAGATACATCTCAGGCATATCAAGCACAACATCTGAGCTGTACACTCTCTATAAAAAAGAACACCATCTCGCCCCCCTCTCAGAATCCACTATAACGTTGGGAGAAAACCTAATAGACAACATAGGAGTAGAACAACACAATGCCTGGAGAGATGATCATGAAAACGAATCTGACACATGACAGCAAGAACGCTTGGGTGACCATAATAAAACTAGGAGTTGACAATATCACATGCCCAGTCGTGTCAAACGTTACTGCCAACCAGGTTGCACAACAACTGCTCAACAATGGGAAACGGTTGCAAAGAAGAAACACCGGAGAACATCACATCTCTATTATAGAGTCATATCTCTGCCCAAAACAGGGAAAAAACTTTTCATCATTAAAAAGCTACAAACCCATCTCCCTCCTTGGCATCACTTACAAACTCTACGAACGTCTTATCCTGTAACGAATTTAACCTCTGGTACTTCTCAAACTCATATGAGACCAAGCGGGCGTCAGACCTGGCCGATCCTGTGCAGGTCAACAACTAAACCTCACACAGCACATCGAAGATGGTTACCAACAGAAGATGATCACCAGCGCAGCGTTTGATGATTTGTCTGTTGCATATGACACTGTTCAACACCGTATCTTGATACACAAACTGTACCTCATAACTTTTGACTTAGACCATAGCCAGACCATTTGTAGCCTTCTACAGAACAGACGCTTCTACATGGAACTAAATGGGAAGCAAAGTAGATGGCATTCTCAAAATAATGGCTTACCACAAGGCAGTGTGCTCGCCCCACTTTTTTTCAATATCTACACCAACGATCAGCCACTTCCTGCAGATTGTCAGCAGTTCACCTATGCTGATGACCTCTGTATCACTATACAACAGAGGAATTTCGAGAACACAAAGAAGATCAAGGAGAGGGCACTGGACGAGATGTCAAGAGACTTCCTAAATAATCATCTCAACCCCAACCCAAGGAAAACCCAAATCTGTGCCTTCCACCTAAGACAGATGCAGAGCGACACCCGATGCAGAGCAACACCTGAATGCCAGTCACCTGAGGAGACCAGAGGCTCGAACACTAGTCACCTAGTCTACCTCAGGGTAACATTGGATCATATAGTCAGCTACAAAAAGCACACTTTAAATACCAAAGTCAACAAATGAAACATCATTCTGCGAAAGCTCGCAAATTCAATGTGGGTGGCACATCTATCCACTCACTACACCATTGCGTTGGCACTTTGTTTCTCTGTGACTGAATATACATGCTCTACCTGGGGACGCTCAACCCACAGTAATGACACGTGCAGAATCATATTAGGTTGCCTGAGAGCCACCCCTGTTCTATGCCTATATGCACTGTCTGGCATCGCACCCTCTAACATCAGGAGGAGGGTAGCAGGTTACTACGACCAGCAAGTTATAGAGTGGGACGTCCATTTATCTGTATCAGTAGGAGATTCCTCCAGTACATCTATGTGAAGCTTCTCGAATGACGTGGTCGAAAATATGTTAAATAATGTCAGAACCAGAGGACGTCCCTGTCGCACCCTAAGATGAACAGGGAATGGCTCTGACTCCTGGCCACGTAGCTTTACCCGGGCTTGCCCACCATAGTGAAGGCGCTTAATAATTGTGAATTTAGAGTCAAGGACACCTAAAGCATGAAGAACAACCCAGAGCCCAGGCCTGTTGATGGTGTTATAGGCATTGACTAGGTCAATAACAGATGTAGGTCTTTTTCATTTCCCTACACCTTTGCTGTAGCAGACGGACAGAAAATATGGCATTTGTGCAGGACTGCCCTGGGCTTGAAACCACATTGGGGTTCTGCAAGCCTCTCCTCAGCGTGTCTGGCAAGGCAATGTTGAATAATCCTTACCAGGAACTTTTTGGGCACACGGAGGAAGGAAATGCCCCTTTAGTTGTTCCAGTCTATGCTGTCCCCCTTTTTAAAGAGGGGGTTCACCAGGGCATCCCTTTCAATCCTGCGGAACCCGTCAAGTGGTCCAGAGAGTTATTATGTAGTCATATAGGGCAGTCTGCACGCAAATACCGTCCCTCCCTCAGCAGTTCGCTTGGGAGATAATCTGTGCCTATTACTTTTCCTGGTCTCAGACTCTGGATCGCCTCCTGTACTTCCTCAACAGATGGAATTTCAGCCAGCCACTCACGGGGGTGGCTACTTCTTCCAATATTTGAGGTACCACAGCCTCAACACGGTCATCCCCACTTTTCCCAATTATGTTTTCTGGACTGAGGGATTTCCCCTCCCCCAAGAACTTGCAAATGTTCAGCAAACCTGAAAATCTCTTCCTTGGGGTCGGAGATCAGATCAGATTTTTCCCCCTAAGGATGGTAATCGGTGTGGTGCTGCAAGTTACTTATTTTATGGAATTAAATAATGATTTGTAATCACGGGCTACTGAGACAGACTCCATCTCCTTCATTAGGCACAATCCTAAACCTCGCCCGTTTTCCATCGGCACCAGGAGGAGGGGGGGGGCGATGCCAACCTCAGCTGCAAGTGATGATGAAATTTCTGTTCGCAACTTTCATCAGCTAGCTGAGACCAGGCCATACTCTTTGGTTCTTTCAGTAAAGTCACGTAGGTATAGAATAAAATAAAATAAATAACGACGTTTCGGGCGCAACACAAGCATCCGTCATCAGGTGGGAAAGCATGGTCTGCTGCTGAAGCAGACTGTTTTAAAAGGTTTGAAATGGGTGTAGTCTAAGGGTCATAAATAAGTGGCTGGGGCTCGTGATGGTAATGTGAGAAATTAGCATGTAACTGTAAGATAGGAAAGCAGCCTCCTAGATGAGGACACGGAAGTGGCTATGTTAATGTGAGAGATTAGCATGATGTTAATGTGAGAAATTAGCATGTAACTGCAGAAGAGGAGGGTGAGCATGAGAGATCTAAGAGAGAGGCATAGAGAGAGAGACACAGTCGGAAATAACAGCTGACATAGGCAGGTAGGATAGAAACATCACAGTTAGTTAAGACTTTACCTGGTTAATAACGTCCTTCCAATGATTGCTCAGTTTGTACCCATCCTCTCGGCTGAAGTTGTGTCTGTGTTTATATATCTGGATGGCTTCATGAACAAATCTCTGAAAGTAGCCGGTAGGTTCGCAAAGTACCTCCGTCTTGGAAAAATCTATTTCGTGTGAGCCCACAGCATTAAAACAATGATCGGCAACAGTAGAGGTATTGGTCCTACTGTGTTTCAGATCTGCCTTGTGTTCACGAACGCGGTCCGAGACATGTCGTTTCGTTTCCCCAATGTAACTGCTGCCGCAACCACAACTCAGTTTGTAGACACCAGAGTATTGCATGTCAGGAATCACATCCTTTACAAATGGGATTAAATCACGGATTTTGTGTACTGTGTTGAAACGAACCTGGATCTTGTGTTTTAAGATTTTGGAAATATTTTTGGTAACCCCTCTGCATGGCTGGGGAGACAGCTTTGCAGATTGTACGGTCTGAGTGTCCGTTCATCCTGAGGGCTTGGTGTATGTGCTCAA
This sequence comes from Entosphenus tridentatus, assembly GCA_014621495.2. Lineage (NCBI taxonomy): Eukaryota > Metazoa > Chordata > Hyperoartia > Petromyzontiformes > Petromyzontidae > Entosphenus > Entosphenus tridentatus. The sequence goes on along the minus strand of JAAXLI020001215.1, from coordinate 86,614 downwards.
ACTCACTGGCTAGGTGGTGCTGGTCGGAGATGGAACGGGCCCTATGGTGTAGTGTTTTGATGAGGGAATTCTTCTGGGCTGGATATAAATAACCAAAGACTATGGATTCCTGCAGTCACGAAAGCTTCAAATCAAGATTTAAACCAGGCCACTTTGGGTTTGAATGGGGTTATAGATGAACCCCCACTACTTGAATGGAAGAATGCCAGCTGCATCTTAGAGATGACAAGCTGATGTTCAGTAGGTAGGTCCTGGTGTTAAGGACATAGGCTCGCATCCACCGTTCCATCACTAGATAGTCCAGTAGATGTTCTTTCTTCAACCCGGCATGCATCCAAGATGTTGTATGGATGCACCAATGCCAGAACAGCGTGTTGGTGATTACAAGCCCATGGGCAGCACACATGAGCTGATCTTTCCCATGCCTTCCAATCACTCCAGTTCAGGTGACAGTGTCATGACCCACTCGGCCATTAAAGTCAGCAAACAGGATAACGTTATCCTGAGGGGCCACTTGAGCTTGCACTAGTGACAGGAGATCATCGGAGGCATCTGACTCATCGGCCTTGACTGCATCCCTCTACTGATGTTCATTTTCAGTGGGGGCATAAGCAACCACCACCATTCCTTGCCTCCCGTTCATGGGGAAGTGAGCCCAAAGTATAATTTGGCTTCAAGCGTCCCATACCTCACCACCATGCTCCCACACTTCCTCCATTCTTTGTTCAAAATAAGAACCACTCCCTGTTGTTTTGGAGTCTCCTGCCCCAAGTAGATAACTGTCCACCCCTCATGGTGACTGGAGCCTGAACCAGTCCACCGGACCTCCTGAATCCCGCAGGAATTAGGATGGTACACAAACACAATGGGGAGAAAGACACACAGACTCCAAATATATACAGCAGCAGGCACCGTAAGGGTCTGGGATCGAACGCACGGTCCTCCCACATGCGTCGCCCCCCACCCCACCCCCACTGCCTCATACCCTCTGCCTCCCCCCCCGTTTCTCCTCCCTCCCAGTTTAACAATAGGCAGGGCGGCTGGTCCGACTTTGGCTGCCAGCTGACATCGTCCTCCCCCGCCCCCACTATCGGCGCCGGGGGCACGCCCCTTGTGGACGGACGCTTTGTCTCCTGCCGGTGCAACCACACCACCTCCTTCTCCATCCTCGTCTCTCCCGACACCATCGACGACCCCGTCCTGTCAGCCATTTCCCACACTGGCATTGCAGTGTCAATCGCCTCCTTGCTGGCCACCCTTGCTGTGGAGGCGGCCACCTGGCGCTCGGCGGGCCGCCACAAGAACTCGCGCGTGCGCCACCTTGTCCTCATCAACTTGTGCTGCTCGCTCCTTTTCGCCGATGTGTGGTTCGTGGTCTCCGCGTCCCCGGTGGCCATCAGCAACCCGGCGCTGTGCGCCACCATCACCTTCCTGGCGCACCTCGGCTTCCTGTCTCTCTTCTTCTGGATGCTCTGCGAGGGCCTCTTCCTCCTCTACCTCGTCGTCATCATCTACGACCGCATGACGGAGCGCCAAATCTGGTCGTTCGCCTTCGCCCTGGGCTATGGCCTGCCGGCCGCGATCGCCGTCGTCACGATTGTGGCGACTCATCCGTGGGGGGCGTACGTGCGCGAGGGCGCCTGCTGGCTCGACTGGAAGCGCAGCCGGGCACTGCTTGCCTTCGTCGTGCCAGCATTCGTCATCTGCTGCATGAACCTGGCGGTCCTCGCCATGGTGGTCAAGAAGGTGGCATGTCGGAGTGGCGCCGCCATGGGGGCGGCCATGTCAGGAAAGCAGGCGGTGAGGGTGAAGCAGGTGGTGCGCAGCGTAGCCGTGCTCACTCCGCTGCTCGGAGTGACATGGGGCCTCGGGATCTTTGCCTTCAGCGCCGGGGGCAGAGGCAGCCTCGCCCTACACTACCTGCTTGCCATCCTCAACTCGCTGCAGGTGAGAGAGAGGTGGGGGTTGGGGGGGCGCCATGGTGGCTAGGAGATGTTAACTGCCTCGCCTGGTATGCAAGTAAAGCGCACAGACCGGGTGCACTGGTGTATGGGTGGTTTGAGTGCAGCAGAACCCTTCACAACACGCCACAGACCATAGGAGTTGTGAGCTAACTCATTAACATGAAGAGTAGAGAACAATTTGTGTGACTCAATAATACTATGATTGGCAGACCTCCAGGAGTCTCTGTAAGCGAGGAGTAAAGACAGTCTCACAAACAGTTTTATTCCAAAGACACTCCAGCCTCCTCCGCGTCTGCTTTGATGCGATCGCCTCCAGTGACAGCCACTTACTGCGCCGCTTTCCCCATTCTCTTTGTGTTTGTTGTCCGGATGGGCACGAGTTCATTAAGAACACCAGTGATGAGAATATGTTTTCTCGTTTTTTCTGGCAACAGGTGTTTAAATGTTAAGATGTTAACCATCTTAACACCTGTTTATTGCCGTAAAAAGGGGAAACCCTATTCTCATATTTTGGTACTGGCAAATGATGTCCCATGAAACAACAGTGATGCCATTTTGTAATTGAGCTGAACATTAAACGACCGTCGATGCAGGATTTATACACGCTGATGATGACCGGATCTTCTGACGGCAAGAGTTGTGGTCCAGTCGTTTCCACTAATCGTATGATATTATGTTGATGGGTGGGCGAATAAATTAAATCAGGGATGCCACTTTGCGCATCACGAGACTGTGATCTGAAATATACCCCATGTCTTTAATAAAAAATGTCGGTTAGAGTTACGGCATCGGCGGTTGTGATGATGTGATCCGGTGTATTTCCCGAGCGACGTAACATGCTGCCTTAAACTGTGGCTGTCGATAATTATCTCTGTGCGAGATTACTCGCTGTTGCTTTTACCACAAGAACCAGTTGGTTCCGGGACAGTTCAGGTCACCGCAGATGATGCAGTGACAGCCAAGTGACCCCACAGTTGGAAAATAATTCAAACAGCTGCTGATTTTCTGGGTTAAACTGTGGCTGTTGTTGCCGGCCTTCTTTCCTCCTGCTTAATTTTTTACCACGTTCAGAAATTATTATAACAACAAAAAACTAATTTCATCAGGTAATCCCACTGAGCTAGTTAGCTCTTTTTTTCCATGACACTGTTGGCGATAATGCCGGATGATTGCACCATAAACAGCCTCTTTTATGTCACTGTTTCAACAGCTATGAGGCAGCAGACAAAATATTGACACACTGCATGCACCTGATGATTGCTCAACATAGCTGGACCTCTGTTGTGATTTCCATGGCGTTGGAGCCAAACGATTGCCGGTTGCCGCTGTGTAACGAGCGTCTCCCCGTGTCCTCTCCTCACCTCAGGGTCTCTTCATCTTGCTGTTTGACTGCCTCTTCGACAAAGAGGTACGGGAACACACTTCATTCTCTTATACATACTTCATTTTCCGTATTGTCTCTATCTTGTCTCGTCTCCGCCTTGTCTCAATCTTGTCTCCTCATCTCAATCTTGTTTCTGTCTTGTCTTACGCCTCGTCTGTCTCCATCTTGTCTCCGTTTGGCCCTCTCTTGTCTCCTTCTCGTCTGTTGTCTTGTCTCCATTTTGTCTCCACCTCATCTTTATCTCGTCTCTATTTTATCTCCATCTAATCTCGTATCCGTCTTGTCTTCATCTTGTGTCCATCTCATCTCGTCTCCGTCTCGTCTTCGTCTCCATCTTGTCTGTCTCTTCTCAATCTCATCGGAATCTCGTCTCCATCTTGTCTTTGTGTCGTCTCAATCGCGTCTCCATCTCATCTACATCTTGTCTCTGTCTCATCTCCGTCTGGTCTCCATCTTGTCCCTGTCTCATCTCGTCTCCATCTTGTCTCTGTGTCGTCTTAATCTTGTCTCCTCATCTCAATCTTGTTTCTGTCTTGTCTCCGCCTCGTCTCTGTCTTCATCTTGTCTCCGTTTGGCCCTATCTTGTCTCCTTCTCGTCTGTTGTCTTGTCTCCATATCGTCTCCTCTATTTTATCTCCATCTCATTTCGTATCCGTCTTGTCTTAATCTTGTCTCAATATGTCTATCTCGTCTCCGTCTCGTCTTCGTCTCCATATTGTCTCCATCTCATCTCCGTCTCGTCTCCATCTTGTCTCTGTGTCATCTCAATCTCATCTCCATCTCGTCTCCATCTTGTGTCTGTCTCGTCTCCATCTTGTGTCTGTCTCATCTCCATCTCGTCTCCATCTTGTCGCTGTGTCGTCTCAATCTCATCTCCATCTCGTATCCATCTTTTCTCTCTGTCGTCTCCATCTTGTCTCTGCCTCGTCTCCATCTCCCAAGCAGCCCATTGCAAGTCCCATGCCACGTGGTGTTCCCAGCCTTCAGTGAGTAGGCAGTGAGGTTCAGCCGTCTGCCATTTTTCTTAAATTCGTATTTCTGTCATTTTATACGTTTACCTTACAAATTATATTTAACACTGTATAAAATATTAATAATTGTTTACATTCAAAATACATTAATACACCTGTTTACATCTCCCTTTACATCGTTTGTAAATACATCGTCACTTTATCGATACTGCTACACTGTGGAAACTCTAAATATACAACAAGCATCATCAGGGTCGGGATCGAAACCATGACCCTCCCATACACCAGCCGATATAGTTAACGTCTCCTAGCCACCGTGATACATAACCTCTCAGCCGTCGCCTCCACCATGCTACTACCCTGTACATAGCTTGTGATGTGCTTCATTTCCATATCCATCGTTGCACCTTTCAGGAACGCATTCCCCGACGGTCCGCCCTGTCCCTCTCCTTTCGCGGATCCTGACGAGCATAGACAACAATACAAGTAATAAAGTTCGGAGACAATGGAATAGATACTTCCCAACAGCTGACCACCATGGGTTTGTGAAATGTTGAAACTCTATTTCAAAGTGTGCTTCCAAAAGGCATATGCATATCTGCAATAGTGGCCAGACACACCTATATCACCCATGTCTCTTATATATTCTTATCTCTCTTATACCCGTCTTATATGTCCCTTATCTCTCCCTTATCTCTTATATATTCCTCATTTCTTATCTCTCCTTTATGTATCCCTTAACTCTCCCTCATCTCTCTCCTCCATCTCTCTCTCCTACAGCTACCAAGATCACAGACCAGCATCATATATAACAACAATTAACATGCCCATTATTTAACAAACATTTAATAGGAAATATTTTAATATATAACATCAAACATGTGCCCTAAATATCTTTAGTACACATGTTGTGTACAGTGTTCCTTCGCCATTTACGAACTTGCTATCCGAGATTTTGACTATCCGCGAATCGCATCTGGAACTCTATACAACTGCTGCATCAAGAGGAAAAAGTTATTTTGCACCGTACGTAAGCTAACCGTGCAGATCGGATGTGTGGGGGAAGGACAACAAACTAAACACTACAACAATAACAAACAGCAGTTCTAAACAAATGAGTTCGTCAAATCTAGATGATTTAAAAGTGCATAGCTCCCAATGGCGTCCTAATATTGGAAGGAGAGGGCCTTCCGGACTGGCGCAGAAGCGCATCTGAAGGCACAATGATGCAGTGACCGTCTTTGTTCGATGGGCCAGCCAGAAGTAACGGCTGCTGCGAGGATGAGCGGAGTTCATGTGATGACGGTTTCTATGTTCCATTGTGTGTAATGAGTGCGACCTTATGACGTCATTCGTTAAACTACGTACACACACCACGTACAAGGCCACATGTAGACTCGCACAGATACCTTTAGAGTCATACAGACCAATAGACTCACAGAGACCCATGGACTCCCTGGGAGACCCATTGACTCACCCAGAGACCCATAGCTCACACAGACACCCATAGACGCACACAGAGACCGATAGACTTACACGGAGACCCATAGACTCACACAGAGACACATAGACTCACAATGTACATGTATACACACATGTCCTCTCCTCTGCTCCAGATCCAAAAGGAGCTGAGAAAGAAGCTTGGACTAGGTAAAGACAAGCCGGTGAGTGGCGGTGTAGATTGGGGGGTGGCTGGGACTGCACAGACGAGCTGGTGAGTGGTAGTGTAGACTGGGTGAGCTGGGACTGTATAGAGACTAGGCGGTGAGTGGTGGTGTAGGCTGGCGCATTGCTGGGACTGCGTACAGACGAGGTGACGATGGTTCCCTGTGCTTCCTGACGAGGTGATGATGGTTTACTGTGCTCCTTGACGAGGTGGTGATGGTTCACTGCGCTTCTTGACGAGGTGGCAATGGTTTACTGTGCACCTTGATAAGGTGGCGATGGTTCACTGAGCTCCTTGACGAGGTGACGATGGTTCACTGTGCTCTTTAACGAGGTGACGATGGTCTACAGTGCTCCTTGATGAGGTGGTGATGGTTTACTGTGCTCCTTGACGAGGTGACGATGGTTCACTGAGCTCCTTGAAGAGGTGACGATGGTTTACTGTGCTCCTTGACGAGGTGACGATGGTTTACTGTGCTCCTTGAGGTGACGATGGTTCACTGAGCTCCTTGACGAGGTGACGATATTTCACTGAGCTCTTTGACGAGGTGACAATGGTTCACTGAGCTCCTTGACGAGGTGACGATGGTTTACTGTGCTCCTTGACGAAGTGGTCATGGTTCACTGTGCTCCTTGACGAGGTGACAATGGTTCACTGCGCTCCTTGACGAGGTGATGATGGTTCACTGTGCTCCTTGACGAGGTGACGATGGTTCACTGTGCTCCTTGATGAGGTGACGATGGTTTACTGTGCTCCATGATGAGGTGACGATGGTTTACTGTACTCCTTGATGAGGTGACGATGGTTCTTGACGAGGTGGCGATGGTTTACTGCGCTCCTTGACGGTGCCATTGACAGGTGATCAGCAGCAGCGGGCTTGGTGGAGTTGGAGTGACTCAACAACAGTCTCACCGTGAGTATCCACCTGTACACATCCACCGGTACACATCCACCTGTACACATCCACCTGTACACATCTACCTGTGTAGTGTACTTGGAGGCAACACATTTATTAACACAACGGGTAACTCCAACAGGATAAGAGCATCGGGTGGTGACCACCACGGCTAACTAAACTGACACTCGGAGACAATTCTATAGTCTGACCAGGACAGTTAACTGGTTTCCTGGTCCACACGTGAAGGTGAAGACTGAGGATTGAGGATGGCGACTTCATTCCCATAGTTGAACGCCGATCCCTCTCCCCCCCCTCGTCTGGTCACGTGCCCTCCCGGGTTCACCTCGCTGTCACGTCCGGACGCGACCCCCTTCTCAGCGACACCCGGGCTCCGACCTCACAGTACCACCACTCAACATCAATACATAACCAAAGACCACGCAATAATAACAATATATATACAAATGTATAGTCACTGAGAAAGGGGCGGGGGAAGAGAGAGAGATGGAGGAGAGAGAGGACAACAACACAATAAAAAAGTTGGCAATGTTCAGCACCCCAGCTACCCCCCCACCTCAAAGCACGTCCCCGCCCAGTGTGTGTGACAGCAACCCTGAGCACGAAAAGGGCCAGGTTCAGCCAATGACCCAATCGACTCAGGAGTGCGACAAGCAGCAAAACGACGCGGGGATAATGGAGGGTGGAGCGAAGTTACTTGAATCGGGCAGTCCTCGAACGATTCCTTGTAGCCGGGCCCCCAGGTGAGGTGGGCTTGGGCTCCCTGGGGGACCCGGGGGGAATTAGAAAATGGCCTAACGGGCGCGGCCCCTTCTGAGAAAACACAAACGTCGGCGGAGAATAGATGTCCGACGGGTGTTTTGCTCCATGCTGAACGTCAGTGGTTGACTCATCCGGCGACGGAAAGGATGTCAGACGCTTCGGTCCTGTGGGCAGCACAGAATTCCCCTGAGGAACGACCTCAGCAGACGCCTTCCCCAGCTCGTTGGGCACACCGGACACTCGGCCCTTGGGTAATGGAGATTGAGGGGGCACGCTTGGCGGAACAAACGGTTTAATCGCGACAGGTGAACAAACCAGGACCGTCGGCCTAACTGAATTTTCACGTCGACTAGACTTGTACAATTTTGGGGAAGTACCCACCGGCACTTGAGGACAGGGCAGCCAAGCCTTGTCACCCGGAGCCCATGTCCTGCCCGACACGCCAAGTCCCTTTAACCTTTCGTTGGCCGACTGCGGTAAGGCAGAATTATGCCTGGAAGCATCACGTGCCTCCGCTACCCGCTGAAGGGTAAGCTGCATGTGCTGGGACATTTTGACCTTAGACTTACTCAGCCCCGTCTGAAGTTAGACGTCAATTGGGGGGTCCTGCTCTCTGCCGTACATTAAAAAGAATGGCAAGAACCCAGTAGATGCATAAGCGGCCGTTCTGTAGGCTGCGAGCACCTGGGGACATGTAAATCCCAATCGCCCTGCAGGTCAGGGTCTTGTGTAGACACTTTACCATCCCGTCGGTCTGGGGGGGTGGCAGGGCAATGTACGGACATTTTTGGTGCCCAACAGGTTACGCACTTCCTTTAGTAACTTCAAATAAAAATGGTTGCTCTGATCAGTAACGAGGTGCTCCGGGGCCCCCTTATTTAACACGTACCCATGAAGGAAGGCCTCTGTAATAGCTCCCACCAACTCGTTGGGAAGCGGCCAGGTAATAGGCCAACAAGATAAATATTCGACGCCCACTAGTAAGTATTTATTCCCACGGGGCATGGTCGGAAACGGTACAATGACGTCAAGCGCGATGAGCTTGTTAATCCGGGAAACCTGAATAGATTGTAAGGGCGGGCAGCACATTTTTGGCGGTGGTTTCCGCCGAGCGCATTCTGTACACTCCTTCAGAACATTGTACACTTCACCCGACATTCCAGGCCAAAGAAAGTCGAGCTTGAGGGTTGCTAGGGTCTTATGAACACCCAGGTGCATTAGGCGTTCGTGCATGGCCACAATTAATTTACCCATCAGCTCCGTGGGAACAACAACACTATAGCCGCGCAACCCGCCATCCCAGCGCATCAGCAGACCCCCTTTAAGAATGAGCGGGGCTACCCTGCGGCGGTCCCTGGCATCCACGACGCAGCATCTCATTTTTAACAGGGAGGCATCCGCCGCCTGGAGGCGCCCCCATTCAGCATGGGCAACCCGATGGTGGAATCGCACGCTTCCGGAGCATCTGAACTGTCGGGTGGTGGAACATCTTCCGACGCCACAACGGAGGGAGACGACACCTCTGCAGCCAGTTTACAGCGGCCCGATCCCATGAGACATGCGCACCAGTCACCCGGCGGCAGTTACAATAGCACATCCGCGTTTATATGCCGAGCACCCTTCCGGTAGGAAACTGTAAATGAGTAGTCCTGAAGGACCTCTAACCATCCAGAGAGCTGGCCGGATGGCTGTTCAATACACAACGCGTCCTGGAGAGCGGCATGGTCTATGCGTACCTCAAAGGCCCTGCCATAGAGGTATGAACGGTACTGTTGGACACAAAAAAAACATGGCTAGTAGCTTCCGTCGCGTGATGCAAAAGCGCTGCTCGGCCGGTGAAAAGTCTCTGCTGCCATACGCTACTACGCTCTCTACTCCGTCCACTACCTGTGATAGCACAGCACTGGTGCCGGTGTTGCTGGCGTCTGTATCAAGAAGAAAGGGCAGCGAAAACTCGGGGTATTTAAGTGGGGGGGGGGGGGGGTTAACCAACCCATCTTAGAGCGCAAGAAACGCTGCCTCTTTCTCATCCCCCCAATTACATTTTTGCCCTTTGGCCATGACAGCGTGGAGGGGTTTCGCAATGGCGGCGAATCCGGGCACAAATCGACGGTAGTAGGAGATAAATCCAATAAAACTTCACACCTCCCCTACAGACTTCGGGGTTGGACATGTTCATACGCACGTGGTCTTATCAGGATTGGTAGCTAACCCCATCTCACTCACAATGTGGCCCAGGTATCGCACTGACTTCTGGAGCAGGTGGCACTTCTGGGGTTTAAATTTAAGGTTGGCGGCCCGCTTTTTAAAAAAGACCGCTCACAACTGCTGTAGATGTTCCTCAAATGTGTGACCAAAAACAATCACATCATCCAAGTATATTGAACAGGAGTCTCACTGGAGCCCCGCCAAAACCAACTCCATGAGCCATTAGAATGTGGCTGGAGCTGAGTGGAGACCCATTGGAATCTGGTTAAACTCGAAGAGCCCTAGCGGCGTACAGAACCCAGTTTTGGGCCTCGAGCTGTCATCTAGGGGCAGTTGCCAAAATCCTGACAGCAGATCAAGCATGGAAAAGAATCTCGCCCCGGACAGAGCATCCAACGAGTCATCCATATGTGGTCGGGGGTACGCGTCAGCCACAGACATTTAGTTAAGTCTGCGAAAGTCAATGCAGTAACGCAAACTCCCATCGTGTTTTTTCACCAAAATAATGGGAGCACCCCACGGGCGGTTAGAAGGGCCATGTTCCTTTTCGTTGGGGCTTAACCTGTAAGGGTTTTGACGAATTGGGGCTGCGTTTCCCATATCAATGTGGTGGCTCAAAAGGGTAGTACGGCCCACGTCGTATTTGTTTTTACTGAAAATGTCAGAAATCTAGCAAGAGCGAACGTAACTGAGCCCTCTGCACGTCGGACAATTCGAGATTCTCGGAGCAGAGATCGTCAACCCACTTCTCCCTACCCTCGGATCCTTTCGCTGGGGTCGGCTCAACCTTCACACCCCCGACAATGAGCCTGTTGCAATCCGTGGCCGATGCGTGGGCTAGGACCGTGCCCGCCTGTATCACAGACACGCCTAACCCCGCGTTAAGGACTTGGATAAAGGGCTCCTGGTCGTCAGATACGAGTGTTTGCGCACCCAGCAATGTTAGACCCCGGGTCGCTGTATTTCAGGGACCTAACAGGATCCCCCCGGCAGTGTCCGCCCTGTTAAACTGCTTGTGCAGGGGCACCAACATTTGCACGCCAAGCGGAATAGCAATAATTCTGCTCGCCAGCGCCTGAACTGTGGTGCATGCCGTTCACAACCGTGTGGGGGAAGATAAAAAGGCCTTACGACGGCTATAGGGAAATTCAATACAACCCTGGTCTACGAGGATTTTTAGGGGCATCTTAGCCAAAAAAATCCATACCCAGTAGACAGGATACAGCCAGGGATTCTGAAACAATAACCGGTTCTGTCAACTGGATGTCCCCAATGCCCACAATCACCGAAATTTGACCCACATATCCCAATGAGCCGCCATTCGTGGCTAAATATGGAATCTTAACGGGGGACAGGGCGCGAGATTTTATGGGCAAAATATAAAAAATTGTAGAAGAAATTATGGTAGCGGATGCTCTGGTGTCAATTAGCACTCTTACCTCTACCCCGTGTTGTCCCAATTACAGCCGACGATCCCGTTGCCGTGGCAACGACATGATGGGCCAATTCCGTCCACTGAACAGGTCGTAGAGGCCATCCATCACCCGGCAACACCCGACTCTCCTACTGCGCAACCCAACGAGAGCGAACGCCGTCACCCGAGCGCGATGAGTGAAGTGACTGCAAGGACCGAGTGTGTGGTTTGCCGTGACTTGCCTGGGGACCTTGCGGAGATGAGGGCGTGGAATCTACGAGAGATGTGTCCCGGCAGGCCGCAATGGTAGCAGATGACTTAACTGCTCTCTGGACAAGAAAAGGTCCTCCTCTCTGGGCCGCACCTCCCTTGTTGTTCTGTCGCCTGCCCGCCAGCTCCTGTCGTTCACCGAAGCGCAGGACTGCGCGGGCTCGGTGTCCTCGAGCGCGTCCAGCATCCCTATAAGAGCAGTTCACGCCAGCATCCCAGCATGTCGTTTCTGGTGGAGGTGCACCTGGTTGCACTGCACGATTCGCAGAGACGACAGGTCGTCCTCTTCTGTCGCCGGCAAGACAACGTCAAGCTCCTGTGCCAGTGCAAGAAGACGTTCATGCACCAACGATTCGACCCCTGCTTGGTCCATCTTGGGGTAAGCTGCCTGCTCCAACGACAATAGGGTGCTGCAGAAAGCGAGGGGCGTCTCGGCATCCCCCCGCTTCTGCACAACAAACCTGTGTGGGAAGGTCGACAGCGGATCGTAAATAGCCGCCATTTTAGCGAAGGCTCACGGCAATGTGTCCCTTGCAGCCGGTGGAATGGCATAGAATGCCGCCAAGGAATCATCGTCAAGAACCCTGGGAAGCGCTCGAAGCGCCTACACCTCAGACCAGCCTGCCAGAGCGCAGTTGGCCATGAAACGCCCCCAAAAAGCCACCCAGTCTCGGACAAACGGCAGCTGTTTGAGTGACGGAAGTTCCAGCAGCAGCGTTGGCGGTCTTTCAAGTGTGGCGGGCTCTCTGTCCCGCCCGAACCGCAAAATGGCGGACGTGCACGCGAGCTGCGCACTCGCAGTTCCCCCCGCGGGCGGGAAAATGGCGGCCGCGCTCTCGGACTGCATGGCTGCAGTTTCCCGCGTGCGAGTAACAGTGGCCATGCGTCCGGGAACAGCGGTGACGGAGTTGTCTCCCTGCAGCTCCGATGCTCCGACCTCCCCCACCAGATCTTCTTGATCTAACTCCGTGACCAGCGCTACCATGGCTTGTAAAAGCTCTGCGAGGCGCGTGCGTCACGTCCGATGCTCTCTCCCTGGCGGTGGCGAAGCTGCGGCGCCACACTCTCCTTGCTGCTCGGCCGGCTGCTTCGTCTCGTTAGCCTTGTCCGGAGCAACCATCGTCGGGGCAGTCTTGGGAATGATCCCCTCGTCATCCTCGTCATCCGAAGAAGTCTCGGGTTCACCTCTCTGTTACGTCCTGACGCGACCACCTTCTCGGCAACACCGGAGCTCCACCCTTGCAGTACCACCCCTCACACGGCACTATCTCTCCATCGCGGTGGCCCCCTTGAGGCCACCACACCTGTATACAGCTACCTGCATGCATATACCTGTATACGACTACGTGTACACAAATAACCAGTTTCATTTCTCCCTTATCTCAGTCTTATTTATCTCTCATCTTTGCCTTCATTCTTCCCTTACCTTTCACTCATATCTCGTTTACCTCTCCATTATCTCTCATCTATCCTGTATGTCTCCCTCATCTCTCCCTTATCTCTCCCTGATCTCTCCCTTATTTCTCCCTCATCTCTCCCTTATGTGTTCCTTAATTATCCCTTATCTTTCTCCTCTCTCACAGCTACCGATAGCACAGACCAGGAGATGAAGAGAGTTGCCTGGAAGCAACCATCCACAAAGTGCTCCGTCAAGGTCACGGACTTCTCTTCCTCCGATTGGCACACCCTGACCAGCGACGTGTGAGCGGCCAGGGAGGTAGAGATGGTGGCGGCGATGAGGATGAAATCGGGAGGAATACGGTGATTACTGAACCATCATCGTCGTCAACAGCCAGGCGTGATCGACTGCTGGATGAAAGTACGAATAGGAAGGCCTTCTAATGTTATAATCCACCCAGTACCTCTGCACGTGATTTGACCCTCCTCCCCCCACCTCCTTCCTCCTCCCCGCGCCTTTCCCCTTCTCCCCCCCCCCCTTCTTCCGCCTCCTAACCCTTCCTCCCCCCTCCTCCTCCTCCCTCGTCCTCCGTCTTTATCGTCGTGTCTCCTAGCCAA